>CM029394.1:0-100108 GCA_017165825.1 Hepsetus odoe
GAAGACGGGCTCTGCCAGTCTTCTTTGTGAACGCATATCATACACATGCCATGAAAGAAAGGATTTTTAACAAGAGACATGGAAACTTAGTTTCTCCCTCATACTCTTTCTTCCCAAAGCTTTAATCACACAACTCTTTCCAAACATTGCCCCAAAAAACCGACACCCCTGCTAATTAGTCACCTGATTATATCAGGTATGCTCTTAAAGGGGAAGCGCAGTGTTAATAAGGGGCTAGAGCGCCCTCTGGCTTTCTGGAGGAATACCATGCCGAGCCTAGGGGGTACCTGTTACATATTAAAACACTGAAGGTTTTGTCCCGAGTATTGTGGTGGAGACGGTGTCTGTTCGATTTAAGACGGATAAAGAAATCGTTCAGTGATCGCCGCAACCGTTAAAGAGTGGTGGCTCGTACGGGGACCTTCAGGGGTATATTCGTTGCTCCCATAATATTGAATATAGTGTCTGTATTTATCGTTCTGTTATATTTTGGAGGTTGCTGTGGTCATTCATTACACTGTGCTTTGTAAAAGGTTAAAAGGTTTCTGTGTTGCATGGTCCCAGGTATTTCTGGATCTACATTTTTGTAATCTGTGCATTACGCGCTTGTGTTGGGGCAAACGGTAAAGCTCTTATCAGGGGATAGAGTTGCCGTGGTGTTAGTAATATGGCTGATACGAGCTTTGAGGGCAAACAGAGCGCCGCTGAGACTTCTCTCACTACGATACCTCCCACTGTTACTGTTCGCACCGTTCCCCCTGGAGAGGTTACTCAGTTAACCGACCTTCTTGGTAGCATGTATATCTCAGAGGTGAAGGAGGGAGAGGGTGAAGAAGATGCACAGCTGGAGGAACATCTAGGAGGGATGCAACAGGCCTTGGAGATGGCCAACTGTAAGATTACTACGTTGGAGCAGGATCTTGCTGAACTGTGAGAAGCACAACAACGGGCTATAGAGAGAGAGATATCCTTAAGGGAGTTCCTTATGGACCGAGTGAGGGCCAGCAAAGAATGTGTGGAGGAACAACTAGCTACCTTAGAAAAGGCGGTAATTGATTGTTTAAAAAGGAGGGATGAACAGTGGAAGAAGGAGATGAGTCGTATCCGTCTCACTAGTACCCCCTGTCGGTTCTTTGGAGACTGAGACAGCTTTCCAGCTGAAGGCCTCGCCACTCCTTGCCCACACTCCACATTCCTTCCTATCAAGCCCCAGTTCCCTGAATACAACCCAGGCGAAGGGGATGCCCTCACTTTTATCGAGGCATGCGAGGAGTTTTTATCTCTTCATCACTTGTCTGATCCAGAAGTGTTGGCTTTATTGTATACGGTCCTGCAGGGTTCCGCCCGCAATTGGTGGAAAGCTGAACGGTCTAACATAAAGACCTGGTGGGAGTTTAAAGCTGCTTTTTTGGGTGCCTTTTTGTCCTCGTTTTTCCAGGCAGAGTTAGAAGAACAGTTGCGAGTCAGGGTTCAAGGCCCCCAAGAAAGTATCAGGGACTTTGCCTACGACTACCGTGCTCTCTGCCAAAAGTGGAAGCCTGAGGTGACTGAGGAGGAGGTGGTACAGAAGATTTTAGATCATGCCAATCCCCAAGTGACGATAATCATGCGAGGGGGCAGTGAAGACGGTAGCTGACATTGTCCGGGTGGGCACCCTCATAGAAAAAGACCGTGCCAGTCAACGGGACTATTGGTCCCGGGTTCAAGGGGCCAAAGAGGGACGACCTGGCCCTAAGAGAAGGGGCGCGATGGTGGCCGAAACCAAGAACTGTCCGCCTGATCCAGTACTGCACATAGCGGCTCCAGCCCTCATGGCAATTGAGGTGGTGGTGGGGAAAAGGAAAGGCCCAGCCCTTCTGGACACTGGATCCACCTTCTCCCTGATCAGCTTTTCTACCTATAAGATTTTACGACCACCCTCAAGGAGACTTGCCCAAGTGCCTTCCCAACAATTTGCACTGGCGGATGGAACACAAAAGCCTGCCCTCGGCTGCATCCCGTTACACCTCAAGGTTGCAGCTCATTCACTTACAATTTCAGTTTTTGTACTAGCTGATGAAGATTTGGCATGGCCTATGCTTCTGGGATTGGATTTTATGGCTAAGAGCCGTATCCGACTAGACTGGGCTCGGGGTCGGTACAGTCTTCCCCCATATCAGCAGCCTCGATCCTTCCTGAGTAGGATCATAGGGAAGGGGGGTTTTGTGGAGAACACCGATCCAATCTCCCTCTATGTTCCTGTGGGGCTCCTGGAAGGTTTGCGGAGTGGCCGGACTATGGATCTTTGCCTTCCCTCCTCTGCTTTATTTAGGCCCTCAATCTTGGCCTCTCGACCCCAACCTTCATGGCAAGAACTACCCAAGGAGGTACAGGAGTCCCCCGAGGTGAGCCACCTGTTGGGACAGTTCCCTTCCCTGAAGTCTGCCGTTCTAGGCTATACCTCTCTTTGTCGCCACTCCATCACCCTATCTGACCGTAGGCTTGTGCGCAGCCGCCCTTATCCTCTCAAGCAGAAGATTATGGCCGACCAGGTCAAGAAGATGTTGGAAGAGGGCATCATTGAACCTTCTACATCTGCGTGGGCTGCACCCGTGGTTTTGGTTCCAAAACCAGATGGGTCCATGAGGTTTTGCGTGGACTTCCGGCAGCTAAATAGCAAGACCGTGTTCGATGCATACCCCATGCCATTGATCCATGAAATATTAGAGTCTTTTAAGGGAGCCAGGGTTTTTACGACTCTTGATTTACAGTCAGGATATTGGCAGATTGCAATGGACCCCCGCCACAAGGAACTGACTGCCTTCACTACCCCTCAGGGACTGTACCAGTTTCGGGTTTTACCTTTTGGCTTAAAGAACGCTGCCGCCACCGTCCAAAGGCTCATGGAGAGGGTTCTAGCGGATCTAAGGGGTCATTGCTGCTTTGTCTATATTGATGACGTTATCATATACTCCCCAGACTCTACCCAGCATCTACATGACCTTCGGAAAGTCTTCCAAAGGCTTGAAGAGGCCAATCTCACCCTCAACCTGAAGAAGTGTGTTTTCTTTAAATCTTCTTTAAGGTTTTTGGGACACATAGTTTCGGGTCAGGGGGTTACGGCGGACCCTGAAAAGACAAAGGCCATCCTGGAGTACCCCATCCCCAAGAACCTGAAAGAGTTGCAGAGGTTTTTGGGGCTAGTGGGGTGGTACCACAAGCTTGTTCCCCATTTCGCAGACCGGGCAGCACCATTGTATGGGCTGCTGAAGAAAGGGGCTGCTTGGGTTTGGGGTGATACCTGCCAAAAGAGCTTTGAAGACCTGAAGAACTCGATGATACAACCTCCTGTCCTGGGCCATCCCGACACAGTTAAACCCTTCCGGCTACACACTGATGCGAGTGAGATGAGGTTGGGGGCGGTCTTAACCCAGGACCAAGGGGAGTGTGAAATACCCCTTGCATTTGCCTCAAGACTTTTAACCGGAGCCGAGAGGAATTACTCCGTATCGGAGAAAGAGTGCCTCGCGGTCGTGTGGGCAGTCGAGCGCTGGCGCCATATTTTGGAGGGAGTGTCGTTTGAGGTCATTACAGACCATGCCACACTCACTTGGGCTTTTAACAACCCAAAGAACTCCTCTAGGCTAACTCGCTGGACCGGTTACAACCCTTTGAGTACCGAATCACTTACAGAAAGGAATGTTTAAACGTCGTGCCTGATGCCTTGTCCAGAATTTTCCCTGTACAAGCTTCTGTCTCACTTGTGTCATCTATGCGAAAACCACAGATGGACCTACCCATGTCCCTACCTGAAATAGGGGCAGCCCAACTTACTGACCCTTGGATCCAGGAGGTCCGGAAGGAAGTAAGGCCGCTGAGGAAGCTGAGGGATCCATCCAAAATCGCATATGTGGACCAGAATGGGGTTATCTACAGACGCGTACCAAAGGGGGATCAAGGTTTTAATTTCCAACCAGAGGTACTGCGTCTCCCAATACAACACCACTACCATGATAATCCATTAGGGGGCCATCTTGGGCGTCTGAAGACCCTGCTGAGGATTTTGGAAGTGGTGTGGTGGCCCACCGTCCGCCAAGATACTTGGACATATGTACGAAACTGTCAAATCTGCCAAAAGTATAAACCATCCAACAAGCCTCCTGCGGGACTGTTACAATCCACACCCATCACTGAGCCCGGGGAGATGTTAGGTGTAGATTTGATGGGTCCCTTCCCTAGAAGTGGCCGGGGAAACTCCTTTCTCCTAGTAGTGGTGGATTACTTCACAAAGTGGGTGGAGTTGTTTCCCCTCGGGAACAGCAAGACGCCTAAAATCGCCGAAGTGCTGGTAAAGGAGGTTTTTACTAGATGGGGAACACCCAAGTTTCTTGTTTCGGACCGGGGCAGCCAGTTCACTGGCCAAGTTTTCAAAGAGGTCTGCAAGACATGGGGGGTGCTTAACAAATTCACAACTAGTTATCACCCCCAGACCAACCTGACCGAGAGAGTCAACCGCACCCTCAAGGGTATGATTGCTTCATACGTGGAGGAGGAACATAAGAACTGGGACACCTGGCTAGCCGCTATTAACTCGGCTGTCCAGGAATCCACAGGTCATTCTCCTGCGCAACTAGCGCTGGGCCGGTCACTTAAGGGCCCTTTTGACCGGCTCATCCATGTTGCGCCCTCCCCTAGGTCGAAGTGTTATTCCCTCCTGGAGCGTCAGGACCAATTACAGGACCTGGTGAGGAAAAATGTCGCCAAGGCACAGGCGAAACAGGCGAGGACGTATAATCGGGGACGTTCCAATCTGGTGTACCATCCCAAGCAGTATGTATGGATTAGGACTCACCCTCTCTCCGACGCCGCCCGAGGTTACTCTGCCAAGTTGGCTCCTAGGTGGGCGGGACCCGCTGAGATAGTCAAGAAGCTAGGTCCAGTTAACTATCAAGTGCGACGTGGGGAGAAGACCGACACAATAAATGTAGTGGACCTAAAGCCGTTTTACGGTCCTCCCCCTTGTGACCCAGCTGGGGGGGGGTATATGTGACACCGCACATAATGCTGCCATAGCCGATGGCCATAAGGGAGGTACCCCCTAGGCTCGGCATGGTATTCCTCCAGAAAGCCAGAGGGCGCTCTAGCCCCTTATTAACACTGCGCTTCCCCTTTAAGAGCATACCTGATATAATCAGGTGACTAATTAGCAGGGGTGTCGGTTTTTTGGGGCAGTGTTTGGAAAGAGTTGTGTGATTAAAGCTTTGGGAAGAAAGAGTATGAGGGAGAAACCACGGAAAAAAAGTTTCCATGTCTCTTGTTAAAAATCCTTTCTTTCATGGCATGTGTATGATATGCGTTCACAAAGAAGACTGGCAGAGCCCGTCTTCCATGTTTGTGGATTAACCCCGTTGGACTATTTGGACACTCATTCAACTCAGGATTACTCCTACCATCCGTTCTATCATCCCCTACTCCATCACCTTCGTGGTAAGACTTCCGTTTGCCATCTACCATCTCCGGAATCATCCTTAGACTGGACAATACGGTTGGACTGAATACATGTACTTTCATTGTTTGTTTGCTTGTTTGTTTGTTATATTCTATGTTGTTTGGGGAGCACTGTTACATATTAAAACACTGAAGGTTTTGTCCCGAGTATTGTGGTGGAGACGGGGTCTGTTCGATTTAAGACGGATAAAGAAATCGTTCAGTGATCGCCGCAACCGCTACACACTGATGACCCACGACTGTGCAGCCAAGCACAGCTCGAACCACATCATCAAATTCGCTGACGATACAACCGTGGTGGGTCTGATCAGCGGTGGAGACGAGGCAGTTTACAGAGAGGAGATACAAGAGCTGACGGACTGGTGCAGAACCAACAACCTGTCTCTGAACGTCGACAAGACTAAAGAGATGGTTGTTGACTTCAGGCGATCACGTCGGGACCACACTCCACTTATCATCAACACCTCACCTGTGGAGATGGTCCAGAGCACCAAGTTTCTTGGTGTTCACATCACTGACAACCTCACGTGGTCCCTCAACACCAACTCCATCATAGAGAAAGCCCAGCAGCGCCTCTACTTCCTGCGCAGACTGAGGAAAGCCCATCTCCCACCTTCCATCCTCACCACCTTTACAGAGGAACCATTGAGAGCATCCTGAGCGGCTGCATTACTGCCTGGTACGGGAACTGCAATGTCTTAGACCGCAAGTCCCTACAACGGGTAGTGAGAACAGCTGAGATGATCATCGGGATCTCTCTGCCCTCTGTACAGGACATTTTCACCACTCGCTGCATCCGCAAAGCAACCAGCATTGTGGATGATCCCTCCCACCCATCCCACACTCTCTTCTCCCTCCTGCCATCCGGGAAAAGGTTCCGCAGCATACGGGCCTCCACTTCCAGGATGGGAAATAGATTCTTCCCCATGGCCATCAGACTCTTGAACTCTGAAACAACCAATATCTTGAACTCTTAAACCCAGTCCACTTTTCATCCTGTATTTAGTTATTTATCTCGTGTTGCACTCTTGCACTTTAAATTCAGTAACACCGCTCCACCACACTGCTACACTATAATCTTCCTGGGCTGCTTTGTTCCACAACACTGCAGCCCTCTACGGATGAATGTACTGTCTGTTGTACCGTCTGTTGTTGTCTGTCTTGTCTGCACTTGTTGCCCCGTTTTGTGTATTATGTTGTGTCTTAGAGGAGAGTAGAGTGATCTTTTATTCTCCCACGAATGGGAAATTTGGGTGTTACAGGGCTCTTATAAAAGTGACAGGTGTACAGAAAAAGAAAAGAAAAATATATAAAAAAAAATAAAGATATAGAGAAAGAGGAACAAGTACAGGAGGAAGTAGAGGAGCTATAAATAAATAATAATAAATGATCTATCTATCTATCTATCTATATATATATATATATCTATATATATATATATATATATATATATATATATATATATATACATATCTACAAGGAGAATTAGGTGACCATATATACAGTCCACAGTAATAATACACGGTAATAAATAAGTTTTAAATAAATTATAAATATAAATAAACAAATAAGTGCTACAATACTACAATAAGTAGCAAAATATAAATGTAATAATAATAAATGTAGTAATAATAATAGTAATAATAATAATAATATGTCTTGTGTCTTGTCTTGTGTGCAGCACCAGGGTCCTGGAGGAACGTTATTTTGTTTCACTGTGTACTGTGTATATGGCTGAAATGACAATAAAATCCTACTTGACTTGACTTGACAAAACACACCATTACATTGCAGAACACAGCATTCCTGACCCTAAGAAATCAGACAATTTCTTAATCAATCACACAATTTCTTTACAAAGTTCATGATTAAAAGTTGCAAAATTATTAACTGCACTAGAAGTTTAGAATTGATTTTTAATTTTACAAATGACAATATGAATTTATAAATTCTGCTACCAGATAACCAGTCCTTTTAGAAACTGTAATATTCTGAGATGCTTTAACAGAACCATGAGCTGCAGTTGCTGTGCAGGAACATGTCATGATGAAATTCTGGTGCTTGCATTGAACCCACCTGTACTTCACTACAATATTCCACTGTGAAAATTTACTCACTAAACCACTAACACCTCACATGCTCTGTGTTTTATCTCTCACATTTATTTCATGTGCAGTCCGTATTCTTTGTATTATATGTTAAGTATCATGACTTTGCAGTCTGGGAGAATTTCAGGGTGTCTGTAAATATAACAATAAATCTTGCATCTGCAAGAACCTGAATGCCTAATGAAGCTGAAGAGAAGGGTTCTCAATGATCTCAGTGTTGAGGAGAGCCAGGTGGGAGATAAAGACCCCTAAACACTGACTATATTACTGGAGCTGTGAAGATGATCAGGACCAGCTTCAGCCCAAAACAGTTCAAAACAGATTCGTTTCTAAACACTTTATTAGTCCCACAGAAAGGAGCACTCTGTGAAATAAGTGGACAGTTCTCTAAATCTCTAAACATCTTCACTTTTACACTTTCTGAAAAGATGTTCTGACAAAACATCCAGACATTAAAATATCGGTGACACGGTGTTACTAAACAGCAAATTATGGTGAACATCACTTCAATAAAAATAAAAACACAAATATGTTCATCGACAAATATGGTGTCCAACCTTTCCAGACACTCCAGTGATGGTGGCACCATCACTGTGTAATCAACGCTGGGTCACAAAGAGAAGCAGGAATTTGGGTAATGGTCAAGAACATCGGGATGAGAATCAGCTGAGACGTTTTTGGAACGTTCTGAAATAGTTTCAAAATAAGAGGAGCAGTCACGGAGTTACAAATTAGAGCCCTATCGAGCCACCGGTGATGTGTCCCACACACTGGAACAGCTCTTTTCCTTCAAATGGTCTTTTTACTCCAAGTTGATTTAAAGAGACAGAATAGAAGCGGTGTCTGTAACACACTCATCAGGGAGTGTGTAAACTGTCGAGAGTAACTGGTCTGAAATTAAAAGCTAACTAGTAAGCTAACTAGCTAACTAATGTTCAAAGAGAATATTTGTTCACCAATGAAGTTTCCTGATCTCACTCTCTGAGGGAGACTGGGAAATAGAAATGTGAGGACAGCAAGGCTGTAGCTAGGCTAACTCCTAAGCCTAGAGGTGAAAACGATGTTCTGCTCTGGTGTTAGCACGAGATCATTAGCCTCGTCTGGTACCTGTCATAGTACCTTCTAGTGTTCTTCACAGTCCCTCATCAGTATCCATTAGTACCATCTATCAGTGTCCACTGATGTCTTTCCCCAATGTCCTCCATAAATGTCTTTTAATACCATCAACCAGTGTTAATCAGTGTCCACAATGAGTGTCCTTTAAGATTATCTAGCAGTGCTTTTATACAGTGTCCATCAGCGATACCATAAGGATCCAATAGTCTCCACTTTAAATGTGAATTAGTACCATCTTTCAATGTCCTGCAGTTTCCTCAGTCAGTGTCCATTAATGTTATCTATCAGGGTCCTGCAGTGTCCTCCACCAGTGTCCAGTGCACTACAGCTGAAAATCAAGAATGGAAAAAGCAAACAGTCCACTTCAAAAAACAAAAACATTTTCAGAGGATTATTTCCAAAAAACACCTCTGATGTGCTCAATACTGTCAGGAAAAATGTTATTGTACCAAACAGAAAATGTGCACAAGGTCGGTGTTTTCATTCATTTCTGAGTTACAAAATATAAAAAGGCAGCAAGAGCGTGAATGTTTACTTTAAAATCAGTGCAAAATAATCATAACATAACTTTTATCTGACATGATGATCTTTTATGATATGATTTATAAATTATAACTTTTTTATTATTGATGCTAATTTAATGGATTCTGATTCTGATTATTATTTGTTTAACTTCTTGTACTGATTTCATTATATTAATTAAATATAAATTCTATTAATATTAATAAAAAATCATATAATTAATTTAATCAATGAAAAGAGCCGAACTAGCTTCAATAAGACAAACGTGAATTTTAAGTTTGTTTCTGTTTTAGTAAACAAAAAGAAAAAAGAAAAAGTTTAAGTCTTGAAAATAATGTAAGAAAATAATGAATTTTCTAGATATTTATAATAATCTATTTTCCAGACTTTCTGCCGGAAATATTTAGAAGGTTGCTCAGAGGTTCGACACAGGCGCCGAGCACTGAACAGAAAAGAGTGGACTCTGGCGTCCACAGGGATCCGGGTCACTAACACCCTGCAGGTTTGTGTCAGCCGTCCTGGGGTGGTAGCGCTGTGTCCCTTGGTGGGACTTGCAGGGTCAGACGTCGGTGCTGATGGCGTGTGTGTTGGTGATGAAGTCTGGCAGGCTGTGCTGGCTCAGCAGGGCGGCCATGCCCAGCGCGGTGGCGTGTGTGTTCTCGTAGTGACCGGGCACAAAGCCCAGAAGCCGCTCACCACCATTTCGCACGCTGTCCCGAAGGTGGAGAGGCGTGCAAGTGGGACAGTATCTGTGGAGCATTGAGGGATCAAGGGACAGGGAGGGGTCAAAGGGCAGCACCAGCGGAGTGACCGCCGCCCCATCAACTCCCGGAGCGCTGCAAGCGTTACAGGCAAACTGAGGCTGAGGATCACCCGCCAACCCTGCGTCCACTTCAGAGCCATTCCGTTTACAGCAGTAATACTAACCATCAGACAAACGGGAGCGAAAGAGAACATATTCAAAGATTTAATCTTTATTATGTGTATATACATATATATATATATATATATATATATATATATATATATATATATATATATATATATATATATATATATATATATATATATATATATATGCTAATATTTATCTGTGCTGACATACTGAAGTCCATTCCACCTTAAATCATACAGCTTCCAATTCACCAGCAGCTCTCAGCTTAGGGTTCCCATTCAAACCTTCTGTTCTACAGAGGTCCAGCAGTTTCATTCTGTGCTTTATAATGTGGATAAGGAACTAAAGAAGGACAAACTAAACTATCACTTTAATCAGGAACAGAATCAGTGTAAGGTCTCAGCTCTCCTTTATTCTGTGTGTGTGCGTATGTGTGTGTGTTTACCTGCAGCCGACAGTAACACAACACTGCAATGATACACAGCAGTATCACAGTGGCCAGAATACCTCCAGTTATGACCACAGTTCCAGCTGTCATCCGACCAGCTCTCCATCAAACCCTGAGAGAGAGAGAGAGAGAGAGAGAGAGAGAGAGAGAGAGAGATAAATGAGGGGCGCAAAACTGGAAGCTGAGAGATTAAATTAGAGTTCATGGACACAGAATCCTGATTAGCATTGCTTTTCCTCGAAAGCTGAGACAGACTCACTACAGGTGATGGTCACTCACATTAGAGGAGACTGGGGAGAAGAGGCAAGAGGTCAATGGTCAGGGGTCAAAGAGCACAGCTACACGCTCTCATTCAGACGCTGCTGGAAAAAAGACAAACATACAGAAACCCAGTAAGAACCACTTCAAACACAGCCTGTTAAAACCATGACTGGCCACCGGGGGGCAACACAGCACAGCTGTGCAACAAACATGTTTGGTCTGAATACTGAAAATCTATAGCTTCCTCAAACAGCTCATTCACCAGAGGAGACACTGCCACAGAGTCTTTCTCACCATAAAACCAAACTGCTGTTCACTGATCATCACCTCTTTTCTTCACCTGCTTCCACGACTCTTTCCCAGAACTTCATGCTGTGTCTGATCAGCTTTATCTCTCTGTAGTTGCTACAGCTCTGTTCATCACCCTTATTCTTGAAGATCAGTACTAGTACACTTCTCCTCCACTCCTCAGGCTCCTCCCACTTTCTAATATTGTGTTAAACACTCTGGTCAGAAACTCCACCCCCATCTCCCCTAAACACCGGTGTGTCATCCGGGCCAACAGCCTTTCCATTCTTCATCCTCTTCTTCGTTCACTATCCTCACATCATCCAATCTTCTCTCTCTCTCATTCTCTTCATTCAGCAATCGCTGAAAGTACTCCTTCCATCTTCTCAACACACTCTGCACTGACCCTCCTGTAAAGAATATAATCCACCTGTGAGCATCTTCCTCCACTCTTATACGTCACCCTGTGCTCCTCCCTCTTCTTCAAATAAGTATTAACTACAGCCATTTCCATCCTTTTCACAACATCTACAATCATCTGACCTTCAGCTTTCCTCTCCTTGACACCATGCCTACCCATCACCTCCTCATCACCTCTGTTCCCTTCACCAACATGACCATGAAAATCTGCACCAGTCACCACTCTCTCTCCCCTGGGAACATTCTCTATCACTTCATCTAACTCACTGTACAATCCTTCTTTCTCCTACATCTCACAACCAACTAGCAGAGCTTAAAACGCATCACCCTATTTGACACTCTTGACCTCCAAAACACTCTTGACATTCCAAAGAGAGTGGAATATAGTGAATAAATGAATTCTGACTGATTTAAAGTCTACTTATCTGAAAAAATCTGACTAAAGTCATGACCCCACTCCACTGCTCTTAACTGGTCAACTACCCCACACCAACCTGCTTTACTCTAATTTCTCTTGATGATATTCTTCAGCTCTTACACAGTCTTGTAACCCAACACCCTGCCCACTTCTTCTAGATCTTTCTGCAGCTTTGGATACAGTCAAGATTATCACATCCTCCTGACTTCACTTGCCAGTTTCAGTATCAATGACTCTGCCTGATGGTGGTATGCATCCTACTTTGAGGTACTAAGTTGTCATGGAAAGGATCTGTTTCAGCTCCATGAATACGGACTCCTGGTGTACCACAGGGCTCGGTACTACACCCCCTACTCACTATTTCTGCAGAATAATATCCTCTTAAAGCTTTATATTTCACTGTTACACAGACAACACTCAGATTATCTTCTCCTGTTCTTGGGGTGGCCCTAAGATCTCAGGCCAGATCTCTTCCTGAATGACCTGTCCACATAGATCAGTGGTTCCCAGACTTTCTCTGCAGGGCCCCACTTTTCTAGATAGGAACATTATTGAGCTCCCCATTTAAACTATACAGGTTCAGATTAAAACTTTATTTGAAATAAATCCCATAAATCCCACTGACATTATTGAAGGTTCAGCATCATAAACTGAACCCTCCTTCCCTCGAAAAAGGAAAATAGAACTCCTGCTAATCCTGGGTTGATTCTTCCATCAACCTCACAGTGTGTTCACTTTAAAGAACAGTCATCACTCCTACTTTGGAAGAATAAAATCTAGGAGTCAACTAACCTCCAGAACATGCTGATTCCTTGTTTACAACATCAGTCCTTATTCCTCCATCCCTTCCTCAACAATGATGTTGCTTTGGTACTCATCCAGTAACTAATCTCAAGAATAGAGAACAGCAAGTCACTTCCTGCCGGTCCTCTGAAGAACATCAAGATGCTACAGTTGGTTCAGAACACAGCAGCACAGCTGGTCTTCAGTAGATTCTCACCACTCCACAACTTGAAACCCTTCATTGGCTTCCTGTGAGTGCACATATTAAATTTAAAACCATAATGCTCACCTACACAACCAAACATGGTCTGGCCTTCCATTACTTTTTGCAATGGTCAAACCATAGGTCCCAACTCGAACATCAAGTTCGATCTCCCACTTCTCAACTACATACATCAAGACTCTTCTCATTCTCACCAGGGGTGTAATGAATTTCCCTAGATATTCAGATACGCTGAGACCAAACAACAACCAAAAACCTCTCAAAAAATCTCTTCAAAGGGCACTTGGGGAAATAAGTTACACCTTAAAATAACACACTCCAAAAAAAATGTATTCCATGTGTAATGTGACTGAATTGTAACTTCATGTACATCAGAATTTGCAGTTGCTATCTACAATTATTTCAATTCTAGGCTTTCTAGCATGAAAGACATGTTTATTATTAAACCAGGAAGCACTGCTATGTTGTTCTGGATAAGAGCATCTGTCAGTTGATGTAAATGTAAATTTCAACATCAGGAATCGTTCATGCTGTTTCCAGAAGACTGAGGGTGAAAATCATAGGGTAACTTTCAGTACAGCACTGTCACAGTTGGCGGCGGCTCAAGGGTATAAGGATCGCAATGAGTCAGAGCAGAGCGTTGGTCATTCTGGAGTCCACGTTGGGTGACTGTGCAATTAAGCACATTGAGTTCAGTGTTTTTGTGAGTGCATGTTGATGTTCATGTTTAATAAAGTTCAGTTGCAGACTCCCACACACTCTTACTGCTGGTTCAAATGTATTAGTAACAGTGTCACACAGAAATGAGAGAGAAAATTAAAAGCTCCAGATACCACATAATTCTCCTTGTCAGCTACAGTGTCTCTCTGTCTGCTTGTCTGAGGCTTAAAGTGGATTTAGAGCAACTTTCAGTTTAGAGGGAGCAGAGCTGGATTTATGGGCAAAGATTCTTTTCTAGATGTTAAGCTCTTATCATTGGTCACAGCAAAGTCCAGTGTCAAGATCTTGTGTCCCCTGAGAGTACAGTGTCAGGGTGTTGGATTTACATTACATTTACATTTACAGCATTTATCAGACGCTCTTGTCCAGAGTGTCTTCCATGTCCTGATTACAGGGACAGTCCCCCCTGGAGACACTCAGGGTTCAGGGTCTCAGGGACCCAGTGATGGTAGTGCCAGACATAGGATTCGAATCCGGGAGCTCTTGAGCCATAGGCAAGTATCCAACCACTAGACCACCGCCATCGTTTATAGGGTGTAGTGTCAGGGTGTTGTTTTTACAGAGTGTGTGGTATCAGGATGTTGGGTTTACAGGGTGTACACTCTCAAGGTTTTGGGTTTATAGTATCAGGGTTTTGGATTTATAGAGTGTGTAATATCAGGATGTTGGGTTTACAGGGTGTTCATTGTCATGGTGTTGAGTTTAGAGGGTGTACAGTATCAATGTGTTGGGTTTACAGAGTGTACAGCCTGCGTGAAAAAGTGAAAAGAGAAAGTGACTGATCTTGTCATTGTGAAACACAGCACAATGCACAGTGAATCACTACAAAATTGCTCCTCTGCATTTTACCCACACACACCATGCAGCAGTGGTGTAGTGATGGGGACGGTACCTTGCTCAAGGGTACCTTAGGGCAACCTACTGGTCTGGGATTCAAACCCACAATCTTCTGATCCTGGGGCTCAACTCCCTAAACACTAGGCCACCGCTGCCCCTGAATCATCTGTACCATGGTTTGGAGGCTGTAGGTGAGTCTGCAGTGGAACCAGGTTCTGCAGAAACTCTTCAATACTGTCCTCCGCTGCTCACCACAATACCCCACAGTGGATGTACCCTCACTGACTACTGCTACCTACACACACACACACACACACACACACACATACTTAGAAATCTCATAAATGGGTTTTCTGCATTAACAAGTGTGTGTGTGTGTGTGTGTGTGTGTGTGGTGCTTGGCTCGCTGAGTGATTTCAGTCGACACTGTTCCCCACAATCCCAGCATGCACTGGGGGAGGTGATCCAGCTGGCAGCTTTATCATTTCTCTAAAGAGAACTCAGCAGCTTCTCTCTCTCTGTCTCTCTGTCACACACACACACACACACACACACACACACTGCAGAGCTGAAGGAGTAAATCTTAATAAGCACTGTGGAGCAGCCTCAGACACAGCATTCTATGATAATTATCATAAAGAATGTCTTTATTAACATTAACATTTTGAGTTCAGAGTAACGGTGAGTGTGGAAGAGAGGAGAAGAAGAGAGAGAGAGTGACAGGAGTGATCTGTGACAGATGGGGAACAGCAAGAGTGAAAGAGAAGGTTTAAAGGAAGGTAGTGTGACCAGATCAAAAAGTGCTGATTCAGCTAAAAATGCAACAATCAAATGTCCAAATCAGAAGAACAGAACCAGTTTAAAGTGTTTCTGTACTTTCAGTTTTACTCAAAACAACCTAAACCAGTTACAGCTCCTCTCCAGTGTACACACACTACAGCATCCCAGTGTGTCACTGTACACTCCACAATTACACTAGAACACTCCACAATTACACTAGAACACTTTACAATTATCGTTGCAGTGCAGAGTGCAACAAGAAATAAATAGATAATGATGGAATGAGGAGACATTAGCGGTTTAAAAGTCTGATGGCCAGGGGAAAGAAACTATTTCCCATCCTGGTAGTGGAGGCCTGTATGCTGTGGAACCTTTTCCCGGATGGCAGGAGGGAGAAGAGAGTGTGGGACGGGTGGGAGGGATCATCCACAATGCTGGTTGCTTTGCGGATGCAGCGAGTGGTGAAGATGTCCTGTACAGAGGGCAGAGAGATCCCGAAGATCTTCTCAGCTGTTCTCACTACCCGTTGTAGGGACTTGCGGTCTAAGACGTTGCAGTTCCCGTACCAGGCAGTAATGCAGCTGCTCAGGATGCTCTCGATGGTTCCTCTGTAGATGATGGTCAGAATGGAAGGCGGGAAATGGGCTTTCCTCAGTCTACGGAGGAAGAAGAGACGCTGCTGGGCTTTCTTCTGAACACCAAGAAACTTGGTGCTCTGGACCATCTCCACAGGTGAGGTGTTGATAATAAGTGGAGTGTGGTCCCGACGTGGTCTCCTGAAGTCAACAACCATCTCTTTAGTCTTGTCGACGTTCAGAGACAGGTTGTTGGTTCTGCACCAGTCCGTCAGCTCTTGTATCTCCTCTCTGTAAGCTGCCTCGTCTCCACCGCTGATCAGACCCACCACGGTTGTATCATCAGCGAATTTGATGATGTGGTTCGAGCTGTGCTTGGCTGCACAGTCGTGGGTCATCAGTGTGAACAGCAGTGGGCTGAGCACACAGCCCTGGGGGGCTCCTGTGCTCAGTGTGATGGTGTTGGAGGTGCTGCTACTGATCCTGACTGACTGGGGTCTCCCAGTCAGGAAGTCCAGGATCCAGTTACAGAGGGAGGTGTTCAGGCCCAGCAGCCTCAGCTTCTCACTCAGGTGCTGAGGGATGATGGTGTTGAATGCTGAACTGTAGTCGATGAACAGCATTCTGACATAACTGTCCTTTCTGTCCAGATGAGAAAGGGCCAGATGGAGGGTGGTGGTGCATCATCCGTTGAGCGGTTGGGACGATACGCAAACTGCACGGGGTCTAGTGAGGAGGGGATCTGGGACTTGATGTGCCTCATGACCAGCCTCTCGAAGCACTTCATGATGATGGGTGTGAGTGCGACGGGACGATAATCGTCGAGGCAGGAGATGGATGGTTTCTTTGGCACTGGAATGATGCTGGTGGTCTTGAAGCACCTTGGAACAACAGTGGTGCTCAGAGAGATGCTGAAGATATCAGTGAGAACATCTGCCAGCTGTTCTGCACATCCTCTGAGCACACAACCTTGAATATTGTCTGGACCGGCAGCTTTCCGTGGGTTGACTCTGAGAAGAGATCTTCTCACCTTGGCTGTGGTCAGACAGAGAATCTGGTCGTTCGGAGGAGGGGTGGTCTTCCTCATTCTCGTGTTGTTCACCGCATCAAACCGTGCGTAGAAGTGGTTCAGCGCATCTGGGAGGGAGGGGTCACCGTCACAGGCAGGTGGAGATGTCCTGTAGTTGGTGAGGGCCTGGATGCCCTGCCACATGCGCCGTGTGTCTCTGGTGTTTTTGAAGTGGCCATGGATTCTCTCTGCGTGAGCTCGCTTCACCGCTCTGATGGCCCGAGACTGTTCTTAGGGCAGCCTCGTCCCCTGACTTGAAGGCCTTGTCCCGGGTCCTCAGGAGTCTGCGCAGTTCTGCAGTCATGGCTTCTGGTTGGGCCGTGTGATGATGAACTTGGAGACAGTAACATCCTCAATGCACTTGCTGATGTAGCCAGTCACTGAAGCTGTGTACTCCTCCAGGTTGATGGAGTCGCCGTAGGTTGCAGCCTCCCTAAACATGTCCCAGTCGGTGCGTTCGAAGCAGTCCTGAAGAGCAGAGATGGCTCCTGTGGGCCAGGTCTTCACCTGCTTCAGGGCCTCACACACCTGACGATGGGTCTGTACGCTGGGATCAGCAGCACAGAGATGTGGTCTGAGTGTCCGAGGTGGGGGCAGGGGCTCCGCTCTGTACGCGCCGGCCATGCTTATGTAAACACAGTCCAGTGTGTTTCCCCCCTCGTTGCTAAGTTCACATGTTGATGAAATTTAGGGAGAACTGACTTGAGATTTGCATGGTTGAAATCTCCTGCGATGATAAACAGTCCGTCCGGGTGGGAGTTTTGGAGCTCGCTGATCGCTCCATAAAGTTCAGCCAGCGCGCTGTTAGCATTAGCGCTGTTAGTGCTAGCGCTGGGTGGAATGTAGACCGCCGTAATAAACACTGTAGAGAACTCCCTGTGCAAATAAAACGGTCTGCACTGGACTGTCAGCACCTCCAGCAGTGTCGAACAGTGTGCAGAGACCAGCACAGCGTTTGTACACCATTGTGTGTTTACGTAAACACACAGCCCCCCTCCGCGAGTCTTGCCGGACAGAGCGGAGTTTCTGTCCGCACGAAACGCGGAGAGTCCGGCGAGTTGGATGGCGGTGTCCGGAACGCTGTCTCTGAGCCATGTCTCCGTAAAAACAAAAACACAGCAGTCTCTGTACTCACGCTGGGTGTTCAGCTGGAGTTGTATACAGTCCAGTTTATTATCCAGGGAGCGGACATTGGCGAGGAGGACGGACGGGATAGCCGGTCAGCTAGCGTTAGCCGTGTTTCTGTTTCCTCTCGCACTGCTTCCGATGTCCTCTCAGTCGGCCAGGTTCAGCAGGCGATCTCGGGGACTGAAGGCCTGGTCTTCTCAGCACGCCGAGCTCCCGTAGCGTCGTTCGGAGAGTCGCTGGAAGACTGAATCCTGGCTGATTCCTGAGCTCCAGCAGTGTTTGGCAGTTATGATTAAGAGAGTTCACAGTTCTGATGCTCATGTGCAAGTCTACTGATGAACAGTAGTCGGATGAAAGACTTTTTTTTACAGATTTTAGCAAGAAAGTTTGGACCCCGGAGCGGCCGCTGCGTTACCGTGCCGCCATCTTGGATCTTGTATCACACTACACTGTGCACTTCACTGTTACACTATAACACTCCACTACACACTACACTGTACACTCCACTATTACACTATAACACTCCACTACACACTACACTGTACACTCTACTATTACACTATAACACTCCACTACACACTACACTGTACACTCCACTATTACACAATAACACTCCACTACACACTACAGTGTTACACTGCACTAATAGGCAGTCAGCACTACAGCGTCTCCTGCAGGCCACAGCAGCTCATGTAGATCTATGACATCTTCCAGCTTGGAGTGAAATTCTTCCTTCATTATTCACACCAGTTTCTCCTGCTTGGCCTGGAAGACCGCAAGCAACTGAAGGAAAGTAGAAAGATCTGATCATTTTTGAATGAATTTGAAACCCTGAGATGAATGTGGTGTTAAATAATGACATGAATATTTTGGTGAGACGAGCTTCTAACTCTGCACTTCAAATCACAGCCAGCCTGCAATCTTCAAGCCAGCGCTGTTCAATTATTCAAATATCATTCCTTTAACAATATTTTTCCATCACTGAGCCATTTTGCCAGGTAGTCAAAGAAGGCTTTCTCCTCCATTCTCTTCAAAAAGCACTCACCTGGAGCACCGTGTGAGCAGGAGACCAGACTCAATCTGGGACAGTTCAGCTGCTCTGCCTCCAGAGGAGAAGATAGGAAGGAAGAATTGAGTCTTTCTGTTCTCATTCAGAACCCAAGACAAGAACCAGGTCTTCAGAAACAAGGAGCAAATAACACTGCAGCTTTGAAAACTGACATAATATATAATACATAATTTTTATATTACGATAATCATTCAGGCCAAAATCTGAATCTGCCAATCTCTGTGATGGACCTGGTCCTTCACCAAGCTTGATTAGGTCATTTTTTGGGCATCTCTAAACATCTAAACACACTTTTAACTGATACAGTTAAAAGTGGCAGCGGTGGTCTAGTGGTGAGGGAGTCGCCCAGCATCGGAAGATTGTGGGTTCGATTCCCTCAAAAGTAGGTTGCCCTGAGGTACCCCTGAGCAAGGTACCGTCCCCGTCACTGCTCCCCGGGCGCTTTCAATAGCTGCCCACTGCTGCACGGTGTTTGTGTGCATGGGTTAAAAGCAGAGGTCCAGTTTCGCTGTGGTTCATGGTGTGCAGTGCTGTGACCTTGCAATGACAAGGGTTGTCACTTTCACTTTTCACTTACAGTTATCAGGCTGCTCCTCCTCCTGTGCTGTGGAAGCACAGAAATCTTTTCCAAACTCTGAATAAACAATTCTCAGACATCATGCAGCATCTTCACCACCCTTTCAAGTCTGTTAGGTTCTGGTTCCATTAAATTCCCATCTTCAACTACAGAAAGGGAGTGAAATGTAACAGAAGTGTAACAAGAGTGTATGAAAGGTGTTGCAAGAGTGTAACTAAAGTGTTAATACAGTGTAACTTTGTGGTTACAAGAGTCTTAGAGAGCACTGAAAGTGTACTTAAAGTGCAACAACATGAATGTAACTGAAATGTGAAAGTAGAGCAACTACACTGGAAGTGAAATCTAACAGAAGTGAAACAGTAATGTAAAACACAAACACACACACACAAGCTGGTGTGTGTGACACTACAGTGGTTGGTTCCTTGCGTCTGGAAAATCAATAAGCCCTCCAGTTAGATCCTCCAGGTTCTGGAGCTGTTCTGCACTGAGTGGAACCTCAGGCTCTGACATTTTTACCGACCATTTGAAGCCAATGCCCCCTGAGACCCCCAAGCAGCACATCTGCTGAAGGGAGCAGCAAATAAACCCACACACACACACACACACACACACACACACACCTCTAAAGCTGCTCACTCAGAGCCCCTGAAGGCGTCCTGTAACACCACTGGCCCAGAAATCCCACCTCGGAGCATCTGTGAGCGTCTGCAGGCAGTTTGTGTATGTTCCCCCGAGACACTGCTGTGTGTGTGTGTGTGTGTGTGTGCGTGCGTGTGTGTGTGTGTGTGCGTGCTTCGCTGACACACAACATACATTAGAGCTTCATCAGCACAGAGAACAAACCAATCTGAATCTGGTGGGTTCTCCAGGAAAGGTACTCATGTTTAGAACCACCAGCTCTCAGTGTTCTACAGGAAAGTTGTGTGAATATTCTGTTCCACCGTCAGTGTTCCTTAAATCCTGCTGGATCCACACTACAGTTTAGCGCCAGTGCACTGCTTCCCTGCAGCCTGGTGTGTGTGTGTGTGTGTTTCCACACGTTATTGTGTCTGCACTAAATCCACCTGTCCCCTTACACACACACCCGATCATGCTGAGTCAACAGAAATGAGGGCGATTACCTTCACGCGTGTCCTTCTGTCTGCTGTGCTCGAGCTCCTGATCCAATCCTGCACTTCAGTATCATCATCTCACACACACACACACACACACACACACACACACTAAACACTCAGCACTGGCTGTGTGTCCATTTCTGTCCTCCACTCGCGGCCAGATCTTCTGCTGCAGGACGAGCACAGCCTGGACTGAGGGAGAGAGTCTGTGAACAGAGATAATGAGCTTAGGAGCAACAGACCCCCCCACCTTCACACCACACACACAGAAGAGCAGGTGTTATGTTCCATGTTTTCTTTCTTCTTGAAATGTTGTTGTTAGATGCGTTGGGTGATAGATGTGTTTTGTTTGATATGTTGAGTGATGGATGTGTTTTTGTTTGATGTGTTGAGTGATGGATGTGTTTTGTTTGATATGTTGAGTGATGGATGTGTTTTTGTTTGATGTGTTGAGTGATGGATGTGTTTTTGTTTGATATGTTGGGTGACGGATGTGTTTTTGTTTGATATGTTGGGTGACAGATGTGTTTTTGTTTGATATGTTAGGTGACGTATGTGTTTTTGTTTGATATGTTGGGTGACAGATGTGTTTTTGTTTGATGCGTTGGGAGATGGATGTGTTTTGTTTGATGTGTTGAGTGTTTCTTTGATGTGTTGGGTGACAGATGTTTTTGTTTGATATGCTGGGTGACAGATGTGTTTTTGTTTGATTTAACATTTCGTGTAAAGTGTTGACTGAAAGTGATTATTCATTATTTATACACTGAAATTCAACCTCTGCTTTTCACACACCATGCAGCAGTGAGCATCTATTAAGTGCCCAGGGAGCAGTGACTGGAACGGTACCTTGCTCAAGTGTACCTCAGGGCAACCTACTGGACTGGTATTCAAACCTTCCAAACCTGGGGCCTCGTCTCCAACCACTAGGCCGCCGCTGCCCTGGTGTTTGATGGCACAGATGTGTTCAGCACTTTGTGTTTTGAAGTGTTGAAGTGAGTTTGAAGCATTCAGATCTAAGCAGTGATCTTTTATTTAATTTTTATTTTTGTGGAAATCTGGGAAAATGGTTGGGGTCTGATTGAGAAAGAGTAGACCATCACACCTGGGAAAGAAAGCCAGGACTTTCTCTCTGTGAGGTGAGCTCCACCCACTGCCCTACTGCGCTGCCCCGCACATTTCACTTTTACATATTCCAGAATTAAAGGAAAAATGTAGAGGAGCTCAGTCCAGACACACAAACTGGCCAGCCCAATGCTTATGGGCGCGCACACACACACAGCTGAATAAAATCAGAGGAGCAGTGTTTTAAAGAGACATCATCATCATCATCACCCTCACCCTCCCCCTCCTCCTCCTCCTCCTCCTCCGCCCGCCCGCCCGCACATGCACACACACCAAAGCACTCCAGGATGTAGAGTTCACAGCAGGGGATGTGAAACGGATTCTGTTCTGTGGTTTTTGCTAAAGGTTGTGTGAGCGCCCCCTGCTGGTCCATCATTACTGCACTGCTGATTTGTTTCTGCGTTAACTGCGCGAGTGCGCCCTGCTGATGGTCGGTGTTTATTTTAGGATTTTGTGGAAGGGGAACAGGGTGAGTGTGGAGGTAAAGGCCCGGATGTCGGTGATGGTCGTTGCGCCACGCAGTGTGGGAGACAGAGGGAGGAACGTCAGGCTGGAGACTTCCCCATACAGAGACAGGTCACTCCCCCCCCCCTCCATCACTGGGGGGTCATTCTCTTCAGGACCAAATCCCACCACCTGTACACACACACACAAAAAAGACTTTTTCTATAAGTTATAAGACAGACACACATACAGAGCTACAGAGAGACAGACAGGTATCTTACATGGACACTGAGTTTCCTGCTGTTTTCTCCTCGGTGCTCCATAAACCAGTCCACTAGCTCAGCTTTAGTCATCAGCTTCAGAGCATCGATCTGCACACACACGATGAAACAACAGCCCTAATTACACTCTTATGACATTACATTGGTTCCCAGATCAGTCACTGGTTTTGCTGCTCTCTGAAGCCGCTGTGAGGAGTTTTGTGTAGAAAATGAAAAATGTACCCTTTTAGCTTCTCGACTCATTTTCTAAAAACATCACACAAATGACAGGTACAGCGGTACCTTGACTTACGAGTGTCCCAACTAATGAGTTTTTGGAGATGCGAGTGTCTCTTAGATGTTTGTTTGTTTTGAATTGAAGCTAAAAATTGGGGTAACGAGCAGCTCCAGAGACCCACCACTAGACGGCGCAGTGAACAATCCGCCCAGCGTCCCGGGTCTCGCTGGGTCACTGTAAGCAGTTCGCTCCAGTGGAAGCTCGGTGTTGTGCTACAGGTATTTTACAAAACTTCGTTTTTCAACCGCGTGTTTTAAGAACGTCAGTGAGGACAGAGCTAAGAAGAAGAAGAGGAGTATGAGCATCGAATTAAAGAAACAAATGATGGAGACACACGACCGAGCTGTGCGTGTGGTCGACTTGGAGAAGCAGTACGAGCGCAGCACTTCTACAATCTGCAGCTGAAACAGACAAATATTTGTTCATTTTAAACACATTTTTCTTATTTAAAAACATAACAAAAAAAAAGTGTTTTTTAAGGTCCGGATTATTGGCATTTCAATTCATTTCAAGGGGGAAAACTGATCTGACATATGAGTAATTTGAGTTACGAGCTCCGTCACAGAATGAATTAAACTCGTAAGTCAAGGCACCGCTGTATACAGATTCTAACGACCTGAAGAACTGACATTTCTCCGTTTGGTGGAAGGAGGGATGGTGTGCTCTGATATAAAGGCCGTGGTTGTTTCCTGGTGCACTGAGGGAACATCTGAGTACACTAGTTAGTGTGTAATTTCACAGTGAGCAGTGAAGTCAGAGTACAGTTACAAGCACAGTGAATAGTGAATGAATCCACAGTGTGGAGTCTTCAGCTCTAAAGATTCTAACTCTGCCCACCAGGGGGCACCGTGTGAGACAGAACAAGCCCAGCTGCTCAACCACAACAGCAAACCAGGACAGGTAGTCACAGAACTCACTCTCACACTCACACACACACACCTCTCTGGTGAGTCTGTTGAAGACATACTGCTGGGTGAGGATTTCGGTCCAGTTCCGGTTCACCTCTTCACCCAGGTGTGTGTCCTCACAGCTCTTCAGCTTCACTAGCGCAGTCACCTGCGTCTTGAACCCCTCGTCACTCAGAGAGGACAGCTTCTCCCCAAAACTCTGCAGGAATTCCTCAATCTTCGTCTCCACCAGCTCTGTACTGCATGCACGCACGCGCACACACACACACACACACACACACACACACACACACCACATTAAAGCCCGAGGGAGTCCTTCACTCTGTGGTGTCCCCAAGAACCGATACTGCTCTGTGGATCTGCTGCTCAGCTGATCAAAAAAATTTAATTAGTAAAGTCCTGTACTTTACACTCACTCATACACACACACACACCCTGGGAGTAGAGGGCTGTACCTGCACCAGAGAGCAGTGAAGTGGCAGGTATCTTGATCAAGGGAAATCTGTTGATCTGGAATCCAAACCCACGACCTTCCCATCATGGGGTTCCCAAATACAAGAACACCACTGTCCTACTGCAGGGTTCCTCTTAAAGTGGGCTATTCTTCTCCAGTCTGCAGTGGAACCGTGTTCAGCAGAAACTGCTCTCATTTTTACACTCACATATTGTCTGCCACTGCGCCCCCCAGTGGACACTGACTGGTCAACGGCTCACAGAAAAGCCTGGTTTGTTGGTGGTGAGAAATCTGCAGCTCTGACTGATTACCACAGGGAGCACTGTTGAGGTACCGTGTGATTTTAGCACACACACACACACACACACAACTCACTTGAATTTAGTGGCCTGAGTTTCCACGGTAACAGAGAATCCCAGCACCCCTGAGGTGTTTCTGCAGGTGGGATACACATGATACCTGTACGTACACACACACACACACACACACACACACACACACACACACAGGTAGCATATGATTTTATGTGTCTGTAAAGGTTTTAAAAACAGTTTATAGTTATATCACATTTAATTATTATATTATTAACTTAAATAGCATATTTTTATATTATAAAAATGTAATTATTTATAGTTTTAATGAAAATCTCTACACACAGACCCTAATGTTTCTTTGGTCCTCAGGAAGTCAAAGCAGGGCTCCTCCATGTGCATCTAAAACACACACACACACACACACACACACAAACACACAGTCTCTCTCTTTTGTATCCATATAGAAAAAGCTGTTCACTTAAAGCTGCAGACTAGGCTGAACTGGAGTTAAGAGGTTAAAGGATGGAGGGTTCAAAGGTCAGTGTAAACAGGGTCACACTCACAACCAGCAGCTCCATCAGCGTATGTTCTCGCAAGTCCTTTGGTCCGGACTGTGGAACACAGAACTACATTGTTACACCTCTTTTGTTCCATTAAAAATGAATCCTGTTTACACACCCTTAATAATATTAAGCATTTGTTTATATTTGAATCAGTAATATGAATATCAATGAAGTGTTTGCGTTTATTAATCATTGATGTTAATATTATTATTAGATTGTTGTTAGATTGTGTTTATTGAGGTTTTACCTGATAATAAACTGTAACCTCTGAGTTTGCGTCTCCTCTGTTGAGGGACTTCACTTTACACACATGATGTTTCTGTGGAAGCTCCACCACTTGGAACAGAACAGGTACCTCTAGTGACAACTTCTGGAACTGTAGCTTACTGAAACACACACACACACACACACACACACACACACACACACACACACGCGCTGTGAGAGAGGGTGAGACTGGCAGTGAGATGATGCTGTGAGACAGGGTGAGGCAGGGCAGTGAGACAGGGTGAGGCAGGCTGAGACGGCGCTGTGAGACAGTGTTGTGAGCCACTGAGTGTAAAGGAAAGGCTGGACTCTCACTCCTGAATGTAGTGCAGGAACTCCAGCGCTTCCTGCAGGAAACACAACACAGTTCAGCTGTTTGGGTGTGTATATAGTGTTTGTATAATATTAGTGTGTGTGTGTGTGTGTGTGTGTGTGTGTGTGTGTGTGTGTGTGTGTGTGTGTGTGTGTATAGACATGCATATATAGTGTGTATGTACCGTGCTGGTGAAGTTCCCCTGGACAAGTCCCTCACTGAAGAGCTCATGTTTGAATATCCTCACAAACTCCTTCAGTTCGTCCACGTCCAGTCCGTCCATCACTGCCTGGTACTTCTGGACCATTGACCAGCGGGCCTGTTCCAGAACCAACAATCTCAAGTCCCTGCAGAAGACACAACATCACTGAGAAGCTTGGCATACTGAAGCAAGTGAGGCAATAAGTGAGGCAGTGATGAGGCAGTAAGTGAGGCAGTATTGTAAGTGTGGCAGCATTGAGGTGGACTCACTTCCCCAGTTTGTCAGGTTTTATAAGGATGTTGAAGTAGGTTTTCTTCAGTTGCTCGGTGATCATGGAGAAAACATCAGGAGCGGCAGAGAAACCAGCTAAATAATCTACCATCAGTTTAAACAGGAGCTACACACACACACACACACACACACACACATTATAAATACTTTACATTAAATATGTGTATATATTGCCTGTGTGTTGTATATTTCTTAATGTATTCCTGTTTATAACTGTTAACTACATACTCCTGACTAGCATCTGAAGTCCATACACTTTGTGTTACCCGTGTATATTATGTATAGTGCGAGTTGTTTATTGAGTGTGTGTGTGTGTGTGTGTGTGTTACACTCACAGGTAGTTTATGGTTGAATCCTTTGACTTTAATGATCAGGCCGTTCTCCCCAGCTACCAGTTTATACTCCAGCTGTGCAACATCTGCCTCATACGCCGCTTCAGCGATATTATAGACCAGAATATTAACAAACACATCAAACAACACCAGGCTGAGAGACAGAGAGACACAGAGAGATAGACAGAGAGAGAGAGACAGGGAGACAGACAGAGAGACACAGAAACAGACAGAGAGACAATGAGACACATGGACAAGAGTCAAGAGTTTCTTAATGATCTGATTAACTTTAAACCTAACCCGTACTCCAGGTGTGTGTGTGTGTGTGTGTGGGTGTGGGTGTGTGTGTGTGTGGGTTGGTGCTCTGTGCAAAACCTCTCAGCCTTACTTTTTAGGACATTCCTGAACGGCGGGAGAGATCAGGTGGAATCGAATGTAGCCTGGGGGAGAGAGAAACAAACAGTTACAGTAGGGAACACACATACACACACACACACACACACACACACACACACACACACACACACACACACACACCTTTGGGGATTTTGAACTTGTTGTCTTTCTTGTACCACAAACAGCCTCGCTCACTGCTCTGGATCCTGACGGGAAACTCAGTGTCGGGACGGTCAGAGACTTTCAGAGAGAAATCTGTAGCTAAATGGGACAATAATAATTATGAAATAATATAATAATAATACAACAATAATAATAATAAAATAATATAATAATAATAATAATAATAATAATAATAATAATGATGATGATGATGATGTAGTGGTAAAGGTGGTGGTTGTGGTGATGGTTGTGGTGATGGTGGTAAAGGTGATGGTTGTGGTGATGGTGGTAAAGGTGGTGGTTGTGGTGGTAAAGGTGGTGGTTGTGGTGGTAAAGGTGGTGGTTGTGGTGATGGTGGTAAAGGTGGTGGTTGTGGTGATGGTTGTGGTGATGGTGGTGGTGGTGGTTGTGGTGATGGTGGTAAAGGCGGTGGTTGTGGTGATGGTGGTAAAGGTGGTGGTTGTGGTGATGGTGATGGTGGTAAAGGTGGTGGTTGTGGTGATGGTGATGGTGGTAAAGGTGGTGGTTGTGGTGATGGTGATGGTGGTAAAGGTGGTGGTTGTGGTGATGGTGATGGTGGTAAAGGTGGTGGTTGTGGTGATGGTGATGGTGGTAAAGGTGGTGGTTGTGGTGATGGTGATGGTGGTAAAGGTGGTGGTTGTGGTGATGGTGATGGTGGTAAAGGTGGTGGTTGTGGTGATGGTGATGGTGGTAAAGGTGGTGGTTGTGGTGATGGTGATGGTGGTAAAGGTGGTGGTTGTGGTGATGGTGATGGTGGTAAAGGTGGTGGTTGTGGTGATGGTGATGGTGGTAAAGGTGGTGGTTGTGGTGATGGTGATGGTGGTAAAGGTGGTGGTTGTGGTGATGGTGATGGTGGTAAAGGTGGTGGTTGTGGTGATGGTGATGGTGGTAAAGGTGGTGGTTGTGGTGATGGTGATGGTGGTAAAGGTGGTGGTTGTGGTGATGGTGATGGTGGTAAAGGTGGTGGTTGTGGTGATGGTGGTGGTGGTAAAGGTGGTGGTTGTGGTGATGGTGGTGGTGATGGTGGTAAAGGTGGTGGTTGTGGTGATGGTGGTGGTGATGTTTGAGGTAAAGGTGGTGGTTGTGGTGATGGTGATGGTGATGATTGAGGTAAAGGTGGTGGTTGTAGTGATGGTGATGGTGATGATTGAGGTAAAGGTGGTGGTTGTGGTGATGGTGGTGATTGAGGTAAAGGTGGTGGTTGTGGTGATGGTGGTGATTGAGGTAAAGGTGGTGGTTGTGGTGATGGTGGTGGTGATGGAGGAAAAGGTGGTGGTTGTGGGGATGGTGGTAAAGGTGGTGTTTGTGGTGATGGTGGTGGTGGTGATGATGGTGGTAAAGGTGGTGTTTGTGGTGATGGTGGTGGTGGTGATGATGGTGGTAATGGTCAGTGAGGTGGAGGACAGACTGGGAGCTGAAACTCACCAATGAACTGATTTTCTGCTGGAAGATGAAGTTCAGGATTAAGATCAAAATCTCCAGCCCAGCGTTCCTGCCACTCCGGCTGGATATCTGATCCAAAAAACTATTTTATAATTCATCCATTATGTTCTCTAGTGTTCTATAACTGGTTCTCTATACTGCTCTAGAGTTCTCTATAATGTTCTATAATCCTCTATGATGATTTATAATGCTCTACAGTTCTCTATAGTCTTCTGTAATGCTCTAAAGTTCTCCATAAAACTCTCTTGCGTTCCCATGATGCACAGGGTCTATAAATCTAGACCCTGAAATAAATTAGACTAAAGGTGTGTACAGCACCCCCATTCGAAATAAAGGATGTCTCACCCTCCACACTGTACTGAGTCCCAAACCACTTCTCCTTTAGGGGACAAGTTCCCTGGTGTTCTGGAGAGAGCAGGAGCAGATTCACGCGATCAGGAGTTAATAAACTCAGAGCAGCAGAAATAACCTGAGACAGACAGACAGACAGACAGACAGACTTATTATCGTCTGTAGTTGATTTGATCATCTATTCTATCTAAGATTGTGATGCTGGTTCTTTTAGGCAAGAGTTTGATCTTTGACACTGTTGTTTTGTTGGATCTTCTGAAGATTCTGTATCTGACCTGCTGCACTGAATTATTGGAAAACAGAAGCTTTTACTGTCCTGATGGGAGACATAAGGTCCTCCTCAGTAATGGTCACATGTTACACATGAAACCCAGAAAGGTTCTGGGACCTGTCCTCTCGCATGGGATCCCCTGTTCTATCTCTCAGAAACATCATATAACTGTAATGCAGAGGACACACACTTTTACTTCCTCTTCAGACAAATGATGTTCTTGGATTGGCTCCCTTTCAAAAAACAGGGTCAAATTAAAGTTTTATTATTAGTTATTAAAGTGAAAGTGACAACCCTTGTCATTGTGAGGTCACGGCACAGCACACATGAACCACAACGAAATTGGACCTCTGCATTTAACCCATACACACACGTGCAGCAGTGGGCAGCTATTGAAAGCGCCCGGGGAGCAGTGATGGGACGGTACCTTGCTCAAGGGTACCTCAGGGCAACCCACTGGGGTGGGAATCGAACCCACAATCTTCCGATGCGGGGCCAACTCCCTAACCACTAGGCCACCGCTGCCCCAGTGGATCCACAGCTTCAGAACAATCCTCCATTCTTTATAAAGTCATCTCCACTTTAGATATTTTTAGGACAAATTTTAAAAACCTGTTTGTTTCCCAGCTGTTCACACCTCTCTAAGATCGGTTTGTTTCTGCCATCACTTGACTGTGTTTTCTCCTTTTGCTACTTGATCTGTTTCTGTTTTAATGTCATTCGTCCCCTCAGAACGTCCAGGCAGTATTATCCTTATTATCTGTTAGATTTAATTCAACACCTGACAAATTACTGTGTTTAGAGGACAGAAGGACAGATGGACGTCTCTCTGGATCAGAGCATCTGATAAGCACGTTTATGTTAACAGTGTTTAAGAGTAAGGTATGGGCATGGAAGTCGCTCTGGATTAGAGCGTCTGCTAAATGCCGTAAATGTAAATGTAAGAGATTAAGATGACGGGACTGGATTACTGGTGTTTATTTATTGTTGATGTGAGAGGTTTTGTTTATTGTTTTTGAGTGTGAGTGTGTGTGTGAGAGGGTGAGTGTGTGAACCTCAGGCTGAAAGTGGAACAGCAGCTGATCTCCAGTCAGAACATCCTCTTTAGGGAAGAGCTGGAGGTTCTCACACACATCCTCCACATACTCGATGGGATCCACCTGCAGTAGAAGACACACACACACACACACACACTATAATATCATAAACACACATAGCCCCTGACACCCCCTCAATCCCCACACACACACCTGCTCCTGATACTGGAACTCATTTGCCTCAATCTTCCGGATTTCCTCATAGATCCTGTACTCACAGAAAAAACACTACATCAGCACTGCATCAGAGAACGACTCCTCGGGAAAACGGCTCACCGAAGCACGGCTCCTCAGAGAACAGAGAACCGCTCACCAGAGAACTGCTCACTGGAGAACCGCTCACCAGAGAACTGCTGTTTTATGAAAATGGAGCTCTGTATCGATTGAAACGATAGTATTTACTGTTGTTTTTTAGATTTGTTATTGTGCTAATTGTTGTTGTTGAGCCAGGTGCTGTTCTTCTTGTTGAAGGTTGTTTTTGTTGTGGGTGTTGTGTCTGTTGCTGTTCTTGTTGATTGTTGTGGTTCGTGTAGTGAGGTGAGTGTGCACCTGCGCTGAGGGCCAAGAGTCTGCAGCATCCGCAGGTACTGAAACACCAGGTCAGCTACCTACACACACACACACACACACACACACACACACACACTCATCATCTCTCAGCAGCGCCACCTGCTTTCTGTCCAACATTACAGCAACTGGCACTGATGCTCCCTTCGCTCCTCGCACCTGCTCTCAGCACCACATAGTGCCCTTCAGCCACACCGGCCGGACTCACCTGGTAGAAGTTGTGTAAGCCCTCGTCCGTCAGAGTGATGGAGATGCTGAAGATGGAGTAAGTGGAGTTCTGATCAAAACCCGTTTCACTGTTTCCCCCGAACAGAGCTATGGCCCAGCACCTACAGACACACAGACACTCAGACTATTACAGACCTGCACTGCTTTGTGTCCAAAACATCACTATTAGACAGGACTAAACATCAAAGACCCGATGGATCCTACCTTAACGGGTGCTTATGCAACTTGCAACACCTTCTGTAAACATGTGACGCCAACATTGGAGTTACTTTCTTATATTTTTCTTATATTTGGATATTACATATTAGTGGAGTGACAATGTAGTCACACCTCTGGGCTGTAAACTTGGGTTTTGAAGCAATGGTTGTACAAGGCTAAGAGATTAAAAAGAGAAGATGGGCATGATCTGATAAATATGTGGCCCCAGCCTCAGGAGGAATTCTGGGGACTGGCTTGCCGTTGCTTGTTCATGGAGGCTTGGACAAGATCAGACTGATCCCAGCCTAAACGTCACAGACACGGGTCTGATATAATCCGTTGCTTTTAGATTTATCAGAAGGTAGTTCTGAGTGCAGTGTAAAATGATCTCCATTGAAACATTACATGTTCTCTACACTGTCCTTTGGATCATCTGTAACCTAGATATTAATCATAATATTTAAAATTTACATTTAAATTGAATAATTATTACAATTATTCATTTTATCAGTCTAATAATCAACACTGATCGCCAAACACCAGAACGATCCGTGGAACCGGTTTAAAGCATGCCCTATAACACAGGAGTGTGTTCTATAAGAGAGCAGTGTGTTCTGGGAGGATTGTGTTCTAGGAAAAGAGTGCGTTCTAGGAGAGAACTAAGATTGGATTGTGTTCTATAATAGAGTGTAAACTCACTTCCTTCTGAGCAGAGAAAGGATACTGCCAGCTCCCTCGTGACCAATCAGCCAGGCGATATAGTGCAGTGGTTTCACTCTAAACACACACACACACATGCATACGCACACACACACACCCACACTAGTAAATACTTCTATTGTTCAATTATTATCTGTGAAAATAATTTCAGTATTAATTCATTAATTAGTGAAGTGTATCTGAAGAAGATGCATGGGACAGCATGGTTTCCCCAGTGGTTGCTATGGTTTTGCAAATTTGCTGTAATGATTGCCTGGCAGATGCTATGGTCTCTCTGCTGGTTGCTAGGGGGCTTGCCAACCAGATCCCATAAATTCTTTTGGTGTCTTGTGGTTGCTAACACTTAACAATGATAATACTTTTTATTCACAGAGCACTTTTCACACAATTTAATGAAGCACAACATGAAGTGCTTATATTACACAACAATTAAGATAACCGTTAGCTAAAAATAACAAATAATAAAAATAAAGACAATTTATATGATACAAATAAAACATCCTATTAATACAGATATGCAAATTAATACTATATCAAACGTAAAGACACATTTAATCTAGTGTAAAGGGGAAACACTAAGATCATTGTTAACTACAGCGACTAATCTGTCGAAGGAGTTTCTGGTGAACAGGAAGTTACAGGAGTGTAGTCGAGAGAAAACTAAAGCTGGATCAGTTTTTCAGCTTCCTGCTGTTTGAGAAAAGCTCTCATTTTTTTTACATTTCTCAAGTGGAAGAAAGTGGCTTTAGAACTTAAATGACACGTTAAAGGTCAAAGTCAACGTTTCTGATTTGGTCTTTTGAATGTAATGCTGGAGTCCATAATTCTTTTAACACTCGCACTTTCTTTGCTTCATTTCTAATGATGAGAATCATTTAATTTGAGAAATCAGCATTCATCCAGTTCCTGATACTGGGTTAACCCTAACCCACACACATTGACTTTATTTAATGGATTTGTGTCACTTGACTCGACGGAGATGAATAACGGAGTTTCATCAGCGGAGCTGCGATCATTTATTTCAGATTTTTAATGATCTGTCCTAATGGAAACAGATATAAGGAAAATAAGAGTGGCCTAGTATTGAGCCCTGTGGTACACCGTATAATATAGTGTGTTCACTAGAACGATGCTCGGTTATATTCACAAAGAACTTTGTCCCTTTTAGATATTTATTCAGCCATTTTAGAACAGTTCTAGAGAGGCCCACGCAAAATTCAATGTGATTTAATAGAATGTCGTGATCTACAGAATCAAAAGATGAGCTTAATTCTAAGAGTACCAAGATGGAACTCTGAGAATATTCACTACCTTCAGAAGTGCTGTTTCGGTACCGCGACCTGTCTAACCCTAACTCGACTGGAATTGATCTACAATTTTTATGTAGGTATTCATTCATTTATTTAAAGACAACTTTTTTGTTTTTTTAGGTTTTTTTGAGCTTTTTCTTTCATTAATTATGGCAGGCTTGAGATTGTCTAAAGTTACTGAATAGCTTCAGGGCTCAGGTTCACTCTGTTTGCTTGAACTTGAGTGATCTTGTCTTTAAAAAAGAGGCCTTCACATTCACATTTTGTTGTAATGTTTCTAATGTCCCATCATTAACTAGGGTTTGATTTAAAAGTCGATCAGTTGTTGAAAATAGATGTCTTGGCTTGTTACTGTTGTCATTTAGTATTTTTATGATCCTTTTTCCACTGCCCTTTTCTAATCGTCGATGTAACCTTTAAAGAATTTCATAATGCTTTACTAGTTTACTTCTCGCCCACTTCCTTTCAGCCTTTCTGCATTTCCTCAACTTACTGAACATGTTCACATTTCCACAGCTCTTTTTAGGATCAGACATCTTTAACTGGTGCAGCTACGTCTAGAATCATGTCTAGAATCTTATCCTAGAATTAAACCTGTCGACCATTTCATGAACAGTTATGTTGAAAAAAAGGTGAAAAGTGAAAGTGACTAATTGTCATTGTGAAACACAGCACACAGTGAGACTCAACTAAATGCTTTCTCTACATTTCATCCACACACACCGTGCAGCTGGGAGCAGCTATTTAAAACAGCCGGGGAGCAGTGATATGGATAGTACCTTGCTCAAGGGTACTTCAGGTCAACCCACTGGTCTGGGATTCGAACCCATGATCTTCCAATCCTGGGGCCTCGTCCCTAACCACTAGACCACCACTACACCGATGTTACGTGAAGTATTAAGAGGTCAATTATTACAATTTTTTTTTACTTAGTTGATGCTGACTCTTTAAGGTCGCATTTCTCTTTAGTAGTTGGATCATCAACTGTTCTTTTAATTTTTATTAGTGCAGTAAAGAAGATAATGATCTAAAAAGGAGACGTCTTCAGTTTTATCAGTGTATAGACACAGGCCACGTGAGATAACCAGGTCTCAGGTTTGTCCTCTGTTATGAGAAGGATCTGAAATATGTTGATAAAAATTGAGCGAGTTTATAAGTTGGAATAAAATCCATTCCTTTCTTGTCTAAGCAATCAACAAACATATCAACATATTAACATTAAAATCGCCAGTCCTAAAAATCTGGTCAGTGTGTGATACAGATAGTCCTTCATTCTGAGAATTCAGGTAAGAATGCAGGCAAGTATTTTGGTGGATGGTATACTATCAATATTAAAACTGGGGTTTTATGAAGGAAAGGAAAACACCAAAATATACATTTTTGCGGTTACAAGAAGAAATAAAAATAGCAGCTAATCCACCTCCTTTCTTACTTTCATGGCTAGCTATTTGGTAATGATATTTTTGTGGCGCAGTTTCAATAAGATGGTCCGTGCCGTTTAAATCAAGCCATGTTTCTGTTAAGAATTAAAGTCTAGCTTTTCTTCGCACATTAGATCATGAATTAAAAATGCTTTGTTGCTAAGTAAGACCTAGACATGATAAGTGGCATGTTGCTAGACTCTCCATGTTGTGGTGGATTCAGTATTTACTCGTGTATGTTTGTTTGGTTCTGTTACAGGTGTTAAACTCACCTGTAGTGCTTTTCTTGAGGCGGCAGCGCCCAGGTGAGTGTCAAGGCATGAACCTTCCGCACAGGAACAACTGCAGCACACAAACACAAACATGCCATTTGGGAGGTTATCCAGAGACTAACTGTCTTTACTGGATCCAGATTAGTGAGAAAACTGTGAACTGGCCTCACAGTTGGCCTGAAGACAGCGGGGACAGCGTTTACCTCGGTACAGTTTGTTGAAAGCCGGCGTGTCAAAGGGGTCCAAAAGGTCTGAATAGTCCGGCTTGGGAAGTCCACTAGAACCAAAAGAACTGCTTTAACAACAGCGACCGCTGACAGAACAAGTGTACAGCACTGTAGAAAAACACTCACTTGTTGGGCACATCCCTGAAGATCTCCCTGACCCACTGCTCCAGCGTGTCCAGCTTCTCTAAAGGAGAGACCGCAGGGCACGGTCAGTATGACTGTGTGCTTATGGTCGGTGTGGTCAGTACGGTCAGTGTAGTCAGTACGGTAAACGTGATCAGTGTAGACGGTGTGGTCAGTACGGTCAGTGTAGTCAGTATGGTAAATGTGATTAGTGTAGACGGTGTGGTCAGTACGGTCAGTGTAGTCAGTATGGTAAATGTGATTAGTGTAGACGGTGTGGTCAGTACGGTCAGTGTAGTCAGTATGGTAAATGTGATTAGTGTAGACGGTGTGGTCAGTATGGTAAATGTGATCAGTGTAGACGGTGTGGTCAGTATGGTCAGTGTAGTCAGTATGGTAAATGTGATCAGTGTAGACGGTGTGGTCAGTATGGTCAGTGTAGTCAGTATGGTAAATGTGATCAGTGTAGACGGTGTGGTCAGTACGGTCAGTGTGGTTGGTGCAGGGTCACAGTGTGTTTAATGTTCAGGGCTTCTTTACCTTTAGACTGCACTGCCAGGGTCATGTAGTGGGCGGAGTAATGTCTCTTCCAGAACTCTCTCAGCCGTCTGTACACATTGATCTTATTCTTCTTTGGCTCCGTCTTCAGAGTCTGTGCGTTCCCTAAAACAAAACATCAGCATCACACCTGAAGAGTGAGAGAGAGAGAGAAAGAGAAAAAGTATGTGTGTGTGTGTTGTTACCCCAGAAGAACTTGCTCATGGGGTGATTGGGTTTCGCCAGGCTTCCAAACAGCATCTCCTTACGATGAGAGTCTGATGGCTTAGCAAGTTGATACTCTACACACAGACACATCAGTATATTCAGCGGTTCCAGTAAAAGCAGAGGTTCTAGACATACTGCAGTGAAAACCCCACACTCACCACTGTCCACCGCCTCCACCTCACGATCGATAGCGTCTCTGATCATCAAAGGACAGATGAAGAACTGCGCCCACCTGAAAACACCACTTTCATCATCACCATGTGTTTGTGTAGTTGTGTGTGCAGTAGTTGTGTAGTGGTAGTGTAGTAGTGTAGTGGAAGTAAAGTAGTGTAGTGGAAGTGTAGTGGTACTGTAGTTGTGCAGAGGTAGTGTAGTAAGGTAGTTTTGTAGTGGTAGTGTAGTAGTGTAGTGTTACTGTAGTTGTGTAGAGATAGTTTAGCTGTGTCGTGGAGTTGTGTAGTGGTTGTGTAGTAGTAGTGTAGTTGTGTAGTGGTAGTGTAGTTGTGTAGTGGTAGTGTAGCAGTGTAGTAGTGTAGTGGTACTGTAGCTGTGTAGTTGTGTAGAGGTAGTAAAGTTGTGCAGTGGTAGTGTAGTGGTCGTAAAGTTGTGTAGTGGTAGTGTAGTTGTGTAGTGGTAGTGTAGTGGTGTAATGCTAGTAAAGTTGTGTAGAGGTAGTGTAGTAGTGTAGAGGTAGTGTAGTTGTGTAGTGGTAGTAAAGTTGTGTAGAGGTAGTGTAGTGGTAGTGTAGTTGTGTAAGAAGTGGTGTAGTTTGTGTAGTGGTGATAAAGTTGTGTGGGGTAGTGTAGTAGTGCTTAGTTGTGGTGCAGTTGTGTGGGGGTAGTGTAGTTGTGTAAGTTGCGGTGTGGTTGTGTGAGTGGTAGTGTGGTTGTGGGAGTAGTAGAGTTATTAGCCAGGAAGTGGTGTAAGTGTGCAGTGGTGGTGTGGTTGTGCAGTGGTAGGTGTAGTGGTGTGGTGGTAGTGTAGTTGTGCAGAGGAGTGGTGTGGTGGTAGTGTAGTATTAGTGTAATTAGTGATGGGTGTGATGTGATGGTAGTGTGGATTGTGTGGTGGTGTAGTAGTGTAGTGGCTGAATTGTGGTTGTGTAATTGGTGGTGTAGTTGTGTAGATGTAGTGTAGTAATTCTTAATTGGTAGATGTGGTTATGTAGTGAGAGTAGTGTAATTGGTTGTGTATTCATGGTGTAAATTAGTGTAGTAGTGTAGAGAGTAGTGTGACAATTACTGTAGCTGTGTAGTTGTGAAGAGGTAGTAAAGTTGTGTAGAGGTAGTGTAGTGGTAGTAAAGTTGTGCAGTGGTAGTGTAGTGGTCGTAAAGTTGTGTAGTGGTAGTGTAGTTGTGTAGTGGTAGTGTAGTGGTAGTGTAGTAGTGTAGTGGTAGTGTAGTGGTAGTGTAGTAGTGTAGTGGTAGTGTAGTTGTGTAGAGATAGTGTAGTAGTGTAGTGGTACTGTAGCTGTGTAGTTGTGTAGAGGTAGTAAAGTTGTGCAGTGGTAGTGTAGTGGTCGTAAAGTTGTGTAGTGGTAGTGTAGTTGTGTAGTGGTAGTAAAGTTGTGTAGTGGTAGTGTAGTGGTGTAGTGGTAGTAAAGTTGTGTAGAGGTAGTGTAGTAGTGTAGTGGTGGTGTAGTTGTGTAGTGGTAGTAAAGTTGTGTAGTGGTAGTGTAGTGGTACTGCAGTTGTGTAGTGGTAGTGTAGTTGTGTAGTGGTAGTGTAGTTGTGTAGAGGTAGTGTAGTAGTGTAGTGGTAGTGCAGTTGTGTAGAAGTGGTGTAGTAGTGTAGTGCTAGTGTAGTTGTGTAGAGGTTGTGTAGTAGTAGTGTAGTGGTAGTAAAGTTGTGTAGTGGTAGTGTAGTTGTAGTAAAGTTGTGTAGAGGTAGTGTAGTAGTGTAGTTATAGTGCAGTTGTGTGTGTGGCCAGAGGTGGTGTAGTTGTGTAGAAATTGGTGTGAACATGTAGTGGTAGTGTGAGTGGTAGGTGTAGTTGTGTAGAGGAGTGAAGTAAAGTTGTGCAGAGGGTAGTGTAGTAGTGTAGTGGTGGTGTAGTTGTTGCAGTGGTGGTGTAGTTGTGTAGTGGTGGTGTAGTGGTGTAGTGGTAGTGTAGTGGTAGTGCAGTGTTTATGTGGTTGTGTAGTGGTGTAGTGGTGGTGTAGTGGAGTGTAATTGGTAGTGTGGTGTTGGTGCAGTAGTGTGGGGTTGTGTGTAGTGGTAGTGTAATTGGTGGTGTAGTAGTGTAGTGGTGGTGCAGTAGTGTAGTGGTAGTGCTGTAGTGTAGTGGTAGTGTAGTAGTGTAGAGGTTGTGTAGTGGTGTAGTAGTAGTGTAGTGGTAGTGTAGTGGTAGTGCAGTAGTGTAGAGGTTGTGTAGTAGTGTAGTGGTAGTGTAGTCGTGGTGTAGTAGTGTAGTGGTACTGTAGCTGTGTAGTCGTGGTGTGGTGGTGTGGTAGATTGTAATTAGGTAGTGTAGTAGTGTGGTGGTGGTGTAGTGGTGTAGTCGTGGTGTGGTGGTGGTGCAGTGGTCTTGGGGTTGTGTAGTAGTGTAGTGGTGGTGTGGTGGTGGTGCAGTAGTGTAGTGGTAGTGCAGTAGTGTAGTGGTAGTGTCGTAGTGTAGTAGTGTAGTGGTAGTGTAGTAGTGTAGTCGTAGTGTAGTAGTGTAGTCGGTAGTGTAGTAGTGTAGTCGTAGTGTAGTAGTGTAGTCGTAGTGTAGTAGTGTAGTGGTAGTGCAGTAGTGTAGAGGTTGTGTAGTAGTGTAGTAGTAGTGTAGTGGTAGTGCAGTAGTGTAGTGGTAGTGCAGTAGTGTAGTGGTAGTGTAGTAGTGTAGTAGTAGTGTAGTGGTGTAATTGGTGAGTGTGGTAGTGTAGTGGTAGTGCAGTAGTGTAGTGGTAGTGTAGTTGTATGTGACCTGTTGCAGTGCTTCTCTGAAGTGTTTTCTCTGGATGTCAAAGTGGAAGACGGTTCTCTCGCATCCGTGGAGGCGTTATCACTCCCACCATGTCTCTTCAGAAACTCATCAAAACCATTCTCACTGGGGAACTTCTCACTGCCCATAAACACCACTATTTTTTACACACACACGCTGATGGTGAGCAGCTAATTTACAAACATAACCGTCCCAGTGAAGTTTTCTGACTGGTCTGTTCACTCACTGTGCTCCAGGAAGTGGGCGAGTCCAGGAAGGTCATCAGGGTCACTGAAACTGCCCACACCAATACACAGTGCAGCAGCAGCCTGACACACACACACACACACACGCACACACACACACACATTAAACCCTGCATCCCATTTAAGTGAAAAGTGAAAGTGAAAGTGACAACCCTCGTCATTTGCGAGGTCTGGCCACATGCACAGTGAACCACAGCGAAATTGGATCTCTGCATTTAACCCATCAAACACCGTGCAGCTGTGGGTGAAAGGCGCCGGGGGCAGTGACGGGGACGGTACCTTGCTCAATGGTACCTCAGGGCTACCTACTGGTGAGGGAATCGAACCGGGCGACTCCCTCACCAGTAGACCAGTGCTGCTTATGTTTCATCTATGTTTCAGTTTCACACAGAAGAGTTTATTAAACACAACATGACAATCACTGGGAGACTGATCTACTTGCCTTTGTAAATGTGTAATAATGTGTGTGTGTGTGTGTGTGTGTGTGTAATGTGTGTATAACGTGTGTGTAATTAACCTGTTTCTCTGAACTCTTTTTTTTCTTTACTTCTGTTTCTTCATCCAGCTCCTCAAAGTCACTGTCCTGTTCCTCCTCTATGTCCTCCTCCTCTTCCTCTGTTCCCTCTCCAGAGTCACCTTCCTCTTCTTCATAGCATCCTCCTCCTCCTCCTCCTCCTCCTCCTCATCAGGCTTTCCATCTGAGCTGTTCAAGTCTGAGATTAGAAGAGCTTTCAGCCCATTACTGAGCTCAATATACCTACAACAGAGACAGAGGGACAGAGGGACAGAGGGACAGATGGGTGAATGAACAGTGAACAACACTGAAGGACGGAGACAGACAGGGACGGACGATGATAGCGATAGACCGAGATGGGCAATGAAAGACAGATGATGTGACAGATGGTGAAGGACAGTGATGGATGGTGAAGTGAAAGTGAAAGTGAAAACCCTCATTGCGAGGTCACAGCGAACCACAGTGAACCACAACGAAATTGGACCTCTGCATTTCCCATGCAAACACCGTGCAGCAGTGGAGCAGCTATTGAAAGCGCCCAGGGAGCAGTGACGGGGACGGTACCTTGCTCAAGGGTACCTCAGGGCAACCTACTGGTGGCGTCGGACCCACAATCTTCCGATGCTTGGGAGAACTCCCTAACCACTAGAACACCGCTGCCCCAGTGGACAGTGACGGATGGTGATGGACAGTGACGGATGGTGAAGGACAGTGACGGATGGTGAAGGACAGTGACGGATGGTGAAGGACAGTGACGGATGGTGATGGACAGTGACGGATGGTGATGGACAGTGACGGATGGTGACGGATGGTGATGGACAGTGACGGATGGTGAAGGACCGTGACGGATGGTGATGGACAGTGACGGATGGTGAAGGACCATGAAGGACAGTGACGGATGGTGATGGACAGTGACGGATGGTGATGGATAGTGACGGATGGTGAAGGACAGTGACGGATGGTGATGAACCGATGTGGATGGTGATGGACAGTGACGGATAGTGACGGATGGTGATGGACAGTGACGGATGGTGAAGGACCGTGACGGATGGTGATGGACAGTGACGGATGGTGAAGGACCATGAAGGACAGTGACGGATGGTGATGGACAGTGACGGATGGTGAAGGACCGTGACGGATGGTGATGGACAGTGACGGATGGTGAAGGACCATGAAGGACAGTGACGGATGGTGATGGACAGTGACGGATGGTGATGGACAGTGACGGATGGTGAAGGACAGGGACAGACAGTGAAGACCACACACCTGCTGCTTTACCTGTACTGTTTGGGGTCACTGGGAGACTTGATGATGTCAGCATCTCCCTGGTTACCGCCTTGGCCACCGTCCCCCGGAGGCGCGAGGGGTTCTGGGGGATCCCCGCGGTCCAGCCTGGCCGCCTGAGGACTGCTCGGCACGACGCTTCTGGACTTGCTGGTCAGGGGCATCACGGGACACCTGAGGACGGAGCGCAGAAGCAGGCGGTTCCTGAGAACCAGGACCACAGCCGTACTGACAGGACGGGTCTAGAACAGAAAACAACAGAACCAGTCAGCAGAACGCGCACACACAAAACCGGACCTGAAGAGTGACCGCAGCTTTAAATGAAACTCAGTGGCCACATTACTGGAAACACCCGAATTCAGACTCACAGTGTCTTAGTGAGACTGGAGTTTCCGATAAAATGGCCAGAGGGTTTAGATACACCGGAAGTGGACTGAACAGTGGGAAGAGGTCGCTGAAGTTGGTTCAGCTAAAATGCTGCAGTATTTAAGGTGGAACGGAGAAGATCCGGTGGAGCCGGTATCCAACGTGTGGATTAAAGCGTTTTTTTCTCTGAAAACTCCTCCCAGACTCCCCGGACCTGTCTTGTCTTTGCTCCGCGCTGTTAGTTTGAGTAAAAACTCTTTCAGGATAATTTCTGACAGTTTACCCACTTTTTCTCACCACAGCGAACCCTCCTGCACCTCCACGGACCCACAGCACCGCGCGCTCTGATTGGCTCCCGGCGTCCTCGCAACATGCTCTGATTGGTCCAGGATGGCGATTTAACAACGTGTCTGATTGGTCAGTCATAGCCTCACGTAACACAAGACGTTTATTAACGGACCACGAGCCCGCAATGTTCAGTTCCGTCTCCGCTCAGAGTGGGAGTACTAAACATGACAATACATTACAGAATTAATAAAACAGTAACATTCATTCAGATACATTGTAACACTAATAAAATGCAAAACGTAAATACATACAGTAGTGTGCAAAAGTTTTAGGCAGGTGTGAAAAAATGCTGTAAACAGAACGTTTCAGAAATGGAAGTGTTGATCATTTATTTTCATCAATCAACAAAATGTAGTGAATGAACAAAAGAGAATCTAAATCAGATCAATATTTGGTGTAACAAAACAGCATCAGTTCTTCTAGGTACACTCGCACACGGTTTCTGAAGGGACTCGGCCGGTCGGTCGTTCCAAACATGACTGTTTCTCCTCCGTGTGACGTTGATGATCACCAGTACCTGTTTGGTAAAACTGGTTGATCAGACACTGACTATAATCCTACAGAATCCCTGACTGTGTGCACTTCCACTCCTCTGCTGGGGGACCTGCACTGGCTCCCGGTGGCGGCTCGTATCAGGTTTAAAACTCGAACTCTTACAAGGCTACTAACAGCCTTGCACCATCTTCCCTGTCTGCTCTAATCAAACATCGTGTCTCTTCTCGTCCCCTCAGACCATCAAGCACTGCTCGTCTTGAACCTCCATCGTTGAAAAACAGGAAGACCTGCATCAAGACTCTTCTCAGTTCTGGCCCCTCAATGGTGGAACGAACTCCCCCTGATGGTCAGAGCTGCTGAGTCCCTCGCTGTCTTCAAACGCAGATTAAAGACCCACCTGTTCATGGAGTTTCTGAGGGACTAACCCTCCCAAACCATCCACCCTCCTACCCTTACTCCTTCTTTCCTAAAAAAAAAATAAACCTCTACTCTCTTTCCTGTCTAAAAAAAATATATATATTGTATGGTATGTACTTGTCACAAGGGCTCTTAGTCTGTTACTTAGGTGGTACTAGCTAATCAGCAGTTACTGATCTGTGCTGGTTACCAAGATGATCTAATGTGGAAATAAAGCACTGTTGTAAGTCGCTCTGGATAAATGTCTGCTAAATGTTGTAAATGTAAATGTAAATGTGCAAGTGTACCTAGAAGAAATGATGCTGCTCTGAAGGCAAACGGGTGGTCACACCAAATATTGATCCGATTTAGATTTTTCTTTTGTTTGCTCACTTTGCATTTCGTAAATTGATAAAAATAAACAATCATGAAAAATGAGGTTGTTCATGCTGACCATGTTTGCACCCTCCCGCTGGTACTTAGGGTTAGGGTTATGTCCAGAGGCACCATCTGGTTACCATGGCAACTGATATATGTCCTAATTTAGGGGGGGGGGGTTGTCTATGTTTAATTAGCCTGGTGTTGGTAATTGCTCAGCGACCTCTGTCACTTTTGGGTACTGTGGCGGTTCCCTGGGGATCTGAGAGGTACTGTGGGGTACTTTTGGGTTTCTTTGGGTACTGTGGAGGTTCTGTGAGACACTGACCACTGATTAATGTGTAGCAGTGGAGCTCCTGTGCACTCAGTGTTTAACTATACATTGTGTTTAACACTGTTTTTGATAAAGTTTTTTTTGTATTCCTTGGATGGGAGTGTTTCTGAAGGCCTGCACATGAGTGCAACTGAAATAAATATAATAAATCATTTAAGAATGGCTCATTAAAATAATGTATATAGATTTTTAAGGGTGTGGATGTGTGTGTGTGTGTGTGTGTGTGTGTGTGTGTGTGTGTGTGTGTGTGAGTGTGTGAGTGAGTGTGTGACTTTGCTGCTCTAAAATCCAGCCAGTAACAGTAAAAGCCTGGGCGCTGCTGAATTTAGATTTTTAGGTTCCCAGGATTTCTGTTGGAGAACCAGGACAGTCGCACTCACTGTTCTCAAACAGAAAACATAGCAGAGCCTTCCTTCTGTCCAGCTGTGAAGCTCCAGAACCAATAAAAACCCATTAATGACTTCAGCGCCGAATCTCAGGAGCGGGAAAACACTGCACCCCCATGTAACCATGGTAACACAGAGTCAGGTCTGTTGAGGGTGTTTGGAGGCTTGGAAATGGAAGAAATCTCAGATCATCATCATTACTGTTGGTATTAATGTTGATATTATTATCCTTATTGTTGTTTATTTGTTTATTGTCATTATTTAGTGCAGGAAAAATATATATATGGAAGTACACAAAGTGCAGCACATACAGACACGGCTCACAGTTCTGAAGGACGGCATGAGAGAGAGTGAGAGAGAGACAGAGAGAGAGAGAGACAGAGAGGAGGAGGAGGAGGAGGAGGAGAGATTTGCGGTCTCTGTTTGCTGAGGGGGGGAGCAGAGCTGCTCGCTGGAGAAAAGAAGGAAAGGGCTGCAGTCCCGTCACGTTTCAGGGCGAGAACGGAGCGATCATGGCAAATAGAACCGGCACCTGACGCAGGCTGCGCTGAATAGAGTGAGTATGCTTCAGTGTCTTTAATATGTCTCGCTCCAGCATCTTCAACCCCATTCTCTCCAGCACCGTCCCCCTGTGGACTGCTGAGGGACGGGAGGGTTCTCTATCCATTGCTGACTATGTTAGTGGTTCAGCCCAGGAATCTTCCCTGAAGACATAGAGCTCCTTTTGTAAGGTGTGTTTGGTCCACATTACACCCCGTCCAGCTCTCTGTGGGCAGTTTTTTTTTTCTTGCAGAGCTGAATGGTTTCCTTCTGTCTGAATCTCTTGGCCTTTGCTGAATTCTGATGGCTAAATAGCTGCAGTTGCATAAAGGCTGAATTTTGATACAGTGGCTCTGCAACTCAAGGGAAATAAACTGATAAAGCCGTACTGAACTGTTTTCATCTTCCCCAGAACGAAGGAGCCAGATGCACTGAATTAGGAGCTTAGCTTGCATTTTTTGTGTATAATTTCAGCAAATATCTACACCGTTGCAATCGATACCTATTCCCATCACATCCCTGAGTGCTCTGCTGGCCACTTTAGCTAATAAGTGCTTCATGGAGGAGAGGAAGAAATGTTCTCCACACTGTTTTCCTTGACAAACAGAGCCTACAGGGAAGCCATCAGCTCCAGACGGATTCAGATAGAGCATCAGCAACCTGCGTTTCTCAGCAGCAGCAGTGTTATATTCATCCGGATTAAGGGCTGCTGGATGTTGTGCATGCAGTTCAACGCAGCCGATCAATATTTCTACCCTTTGAAAAATTCATGAGTAGCAGTAAAGCACGGTCATCTCTGTTGTTGCTCTTCTCTTCATGTCAAACCAGCGCAGAAATTGTTGAGATGATTACTATTCATTATTCTCTTTTGTCTTCTGCAGCTAAAGCCTCTTGTGTTTTTGTTCTCTCAGCGCAGTGAAGGAGCTCTCGATGCCATGCACTCGACTGCTTTTGGAGGAAGGATGCTGTGGCTCACCCTGCTGAGCACCATCGCACTCGGGCGGACAACTCCTATCCCTTTACTGGATGAATCCGAAGAAATAGACGAGCCTTGTTTCGAGCCTTGCTACTGTGAAGTGAAAGAGGGGCTGTTTCATGTCCATTGCGACAGCAAAGGATTTACAAATGTTAGCCAGGTGGCCCAGTCTTGGCTGAGGCCTTTTAAGCTCTACCTGCAAAAAAACTCCCTACGGAAGCTCTACTTCAACAGCTTCCTGCATCTGAACAATGCGATTGCTATTAATCTCGGGAATAATGCCCTACAGGACATCCATGTGGGGGCGTTCAATGGCTTGAGCTCCTTAAAGAGACTTTATCTCCATGAAAACAAGTTGGAAGTGTTTCGGAATGACACATTCCTCGGGCTGGAAGGCCTGGAATATCTCCAGGCTGACTACAACGTCATTAAGAGAATAGACAGTGGAGCTTTCCGGAACCTCCACAAGCTCAGAGTGCTCATCCTCAATGACAATTTAATACCTGTACTGCCCAACTTCCTTTTCAGGTCTGTGTCTCTGACGCACTTGGACCTGCGGGGAAACCGCTTGAAGACACTGGCGTATAGGGGCACTCTGGAATACATCGGGCGGAGCCTGATGGAGATCCAGCTGGAAGAGAATCCGTGGAACTGTGTGTGTGATATTGTACAGCTGCAAGCCTGGCTGGAGAGGATACCCTACACAGCAGTGGTTGGAGAGATCACCTGTGAATACCCCTTCCACCTCCATGGGAAGGACCTTAGAGAGATCAAGCGGGGTGAACTTTGCCCAACGCTAACCGAAGCAGAGGTGGAGGCAAACCTCGGGATCCCTCACTTACCATCCTACACAGGCAGAGTCAGACCAACAAAGCCCTCATCAATGTTCTCCTCCAATCAGAACACTGTCTCCTCTGTGGAACAAAGGGAGAGGCCCCCAAAACCAACAAAAAGACCAAGGTCATCGAAAACTCCACCGACACCACGCAGCGTGTTCCCTAACCAGCCCCCAGTTGCTGGATATCAGACCAGGCCACCCATCCCAATTATCTGCCCTATAGGTTGTACCTGCAATTTGCACATTAATGACTTGGGTCTAACAGTCAACTGTAAAGAAAATGGATTTCGCAACATTTCTGGGTTAATGCCACGACCGCTGAATGCTAAGAAGCTTTATCTGAGTGGGAATCTGATCCAGAAGATTCACAAGTCAGATTTTTGGAATTTTTCTAGTTTAGATTTGCTGCACTTAGGAAACAACCAAATATTTTATGTTCAAGAGGGAGCTTTTTCTAATCTACCCAACCTGAGGAGCCTGTATTTGAATGGGAACAACATTGACAAGCTAACCCTGGATATGTTCCACGGGCTCCAAAGTCTGCAGTACTTGTATTTTGAATACAATGAAATCCGAGAAATCCAGCCGGCTGCATTCAGCCTGATGCCTTCACTTCAGCTGGTCTTTCTAAATAACAACCTACTGCGAATGCTGCCTGTAGGAGCATTTGCAGGCACGTCGCTCGCTCGGCTCAACCTGCGCAACAACTACTTCCATCACCTGCCGGTGAGCGGTGTTTTGGAGCACTTGCATGCTGTGGTCCAGATTGACCTGAACCAGAACCCGTGGGACTGCTCCTGTGACATTGTACCTCTCAAAGAGTGGCTAGACACTCTTAGCTCGGTGGTGATTGTAGGGGAAGTGGTGTGCAAAACACCGGAGGCTATGAATGGGAAGGATTTACGTTCGCTGACGGTGGAGGGGATCTGCCCCGAACTGCTGCAGGCGTCTCCATCTCCTGAGGACTGGGTGAAAGGGCTTTCTACCTCATTTCCTGGGGCTGGACTGCATCCAACAAAAGGCACCATCCCTCTGTCTGTACTCATCCTCAGCCTCCTGGTTCTGTTTGTGTCTGCGTTCTTTGCGGCTGCGGCGCTGTGTGCCTACGCTCTTAAAAAGCGTGAGAAGCTTCCATTCAGGAAGCAGGGGGAGGTGGGTCTTGCAGGAATACAGATGGAGTGTGGGATTTTCACAGAGCCGCCACCCACCCTACCCGAAACTCCTCCTTCCAACCTTGTGTATGACTGCATCACCACACCCTCCTCGCACATGTGCAGCAACCCCATTTACAAGAGCAGTAGACAGGAGGGTGTCAATCCACTCACTGATCCTGGGAAGAGCAGCTCAAATTACAGAACGCTGCTTGAGAAAGAGAAGGAGTGGACCATGGCAGTGAGCAGCTCCCCCATTAACACTATAGTGCCTGTGGGACCGCCGTGTGCCGACATCGCCGGATTACAGGAAAATGGAATACTTTGTCCAACGGTCATTGACAGCCAGGGTCCCACCCCCAAGGTGGGGTTTGTTGACAGCCTGTTTGCCACTCCTGGGTTCAGTGACGCGCCAGACAGGCATGTACATCCTCCCCCGGAGTATCCCCTCGCAGAACAGGACGGGAGACAAACATTCACTTTCAGTGCTGGGACAAGGACAGGATGTCCTAATCAAATCCACAGCGATTACCCCGAGCTAAGGGCTAGACTGAAAACCAAGGTGGATTACATTGATGCGCTGGAGAGGTCATATCAGTTCTGAAACGAGACATTAAATATATCTCATCTCCCAGAATTTTAACAGTGGTAAGACTTTAAAGGAACTTGTGCAATGTAAGATGTTCTTTTCCCTCAAGTTGCTCTGGAGGAAATCCTATACTCAGATTTTGTATTAAGTGCCTTCAGAAGAGCAGCCAGCAATGTTGTAAATGGTTATTTTTGTATATTTACAACTTTATTTATCTAAAATACATATTTCCTCTAGAAGAGTACGGCTGAAGCGCTGAAAAAGGGACAGGGGGCGCTGGTAAGCGCTGGGGGTCTGAATGCTTGGCTTATAATTTGTTTGCATATGAATGTTTTTTTTGTCCTGAGACTCAGCAATAGAGATCCTGCAGTTGTGGTACAACTGTTGGGCACTTTGTTGAATCTGTATTTTCAACACCAACAGGTCTTTATTGGAGCTTATTGATTGTTGTTCCACACGGAGGTCAGAACATACAAACCCTTGGGGGTTTTCTGTCCCCACTGGAAGAGTGTCTTTTTACAGTCCATCTTTAGGAGAGTAGAAGGGACTTGTGCATATATTTATTCTTTAGATTTCTGTGCTGCAATTATTACTGTACATCATGTTCAATCAGTGTGTAATGATTATGCCTCTGATTTAGCCTCCTCCAGAAAACAAACCCTGAATTCAATAAAGGGCCTTAAAGGAATACATGGATTAACGTCATGCTTCATGAGGCAGCTGACAGACAGACAAACAGACAGACAGACACACACACACATTTCAACCGTCACATGGTCTCCAAGCTGAAAGGAGCTGCCGGAGGTCCAGGAAGCCATGTCTCATCTCCACGGAATGACCATGCGAGGGCACCACTTAGACGAAACACCTATTCAACACACTCAACACACTCAATGCACGCAACACACTCAACACACTTCCCCAGAGCAGCATCAGAGAGAAAACACTCTTTTAGTGGACACGCTTGGACTAAAGCGCAAACTTCATTTAATGTTTTGTACTGAAGCTGCTGCTGCGTTAATGGGCTCTTCTGTGTCCATAAATCAGGTGTAACCACACCCTTCAACCTCCCTCACACTCCTCATACTCCACCACACCCTTCAACCTCCCTCACACTCCTCATACTCCACCACACCCTTCAACCTCCCTCACACTCCTCACACTCCACCACACCCTTCAACCTCCCTCACAATCCTCATACTCCATCACACCCCTAAAACTTCCACATACTCCCTCTCACTCCTTATACTCCACCACAGCCCTCAACCTCCCTCACACTCCTCATACTCCCTCACACTCCTCATACTCCACCACACCCTTCAACCTCCCTCACACCCCTCAACCTCCCTCACACTCCTCATACTCCCTCACACCCCTCAACCTCCCTCACACTCCTCATACTCCACCACACCCTTCAACCTCCCTCACACCCTTCAACCTCCCTCACACCCCTAAACCTCCCTCACACTCCTCATACTCCACCACACCCTTCAACCTCCCTCACACCCCTCAACCTACCTCACACTCCTCATACTCCACCACACCCTTCAACCTCCCTCACACCCCTCAACCTCCCTCACACTCCTCATACTCCCTCACACCCCTCAACCTCCCTCACACTCCTCATACTCCACCACACCCCTAAACCTCCCTCACACCTCTCAACCTCCCTCACACTTCTCATACTTCACCACACCCCTAAACCTCCCTCACACTCCTCATACTCCACCACAGCCCTCAACCTCCCTCACACTCCTCATAATCCACCACAGCCCTCTACCTCCCTCACACCCCTCAGCCTCCCTCATACTCCTCACAATCTACCACACCCCTCAACCTCCCTTACACTCCCTCACACTCCTCACACTCCATCACACCCCTCAACTTCCCTCACACTCCACCACAGCCCTCAACCTCCCTCACACTCCTCACACTCCACCACAACCCTCAACCTCCCTCACACTCCTCACACTCCACCACAGCCCTCAACCTCCCTCACACTCCTTATACTCCACCACAGCCCTCAACCTGCCTCACACTCCATCACACCCCTCAAACTTCCACATACTCCCTCTCACTCTATTACACCCTTCAAACTCCCTCACACCCCTCAAGCTCCCTCACACTCAACACTCCACCACACTCCATCACACTTCCACTTGTTTTTAAGGTGGTGACTGCTTGGTAAGGTGGTGACTGATTTTGTATAAAGTATCAGTATGCAGGTGAGGCACTTAGCTAAGGCTACTGTTGTTTTTAGCATTTTCATTTTTAATTTAGTGAATGTTGGACTTTGTGGACGTTTGCTCATCTCTCCACCCATTCATCATGTGTCCAGTCTGACATTTATCGCAGTGTTTCACCTCCCACATCTAAAACCTTCCTGTCAAAACCCAGCCGCCTCGTCTCTGTGATAATTCATCCAAGCTTTTGTCCAAAGTGCGGGGACAGATAATCCTCTTAATGCCACTCCACTAACCCTCATTATCTGCCTGTGCTGTCCAGCTGATCCTGCAAGCTGAGAATGTTCTTCACTGTTCTGTGCATTTATTGCCAAAGATCAGAAACCAGTGATCTGGGTAACAGTCTGCATTCACAGCTGTGGAAATGCTACTGGTATTGAATCTAGAAATAGGTATGAAATGACATTTGGAATCAATTTTCGGATGCTTGAAAAAGGACTAAAAGGGAAACAATAGATTTACATTTGCTGGAATGAAGGACAGAAGTGATGAGAAGAATGATTAAGCTAAAATTAAAGTGTGAAGGATATTTGGAATAAAAGCGGGAATGATTACTGGGATTATCAAATGAAGCTGTGGCGGTGGTGTCCTAGTGTCTAGGGACACTAGGATCAAAAGTCATGACTTTGAATCCCAGACAAGTAGGTTGCCCTTGATCAAGGTACTGTTCACATCACTGCTGCCTGGGCACTGGATATGTCTGCCCCCTACTGGATGGTTTGTGTGGGTTAAATACAGAGGATGTTTTTCTTTGTGGTTCACTGTGTTCACGGTGACAGTCACTTTCACTTTAAAGAGTGCTGGGATCTGGTCTGTACTGAAGACCAATAAGGTAGTTGGGATGATCTTTGGAATAATGAAATCTGAAAAAGTTCCTGAAACATGTGGCCTGATTGGTGAACATCTGGTGATTGCTGGAATGGTCATTGGAATGTCAACTATATGTCTGATTGGGAAGGAAAGCTGGGGAAGGGAGTCAGCCACAGGATCGGGAGATTGTGGGTTCAAACCCCATCCCAGTAGGTTGCCCTGAGGTACCCTGGAGCAAGGTAACGTCCCCGTCACTGCTCCCCGTGTGCTTTCATTGCTGCCCACTGCTGCACGGTGTTTGTGTGCATGGGTTAAATGCAGAGGTCTAATTTCGTTGTAGTTCACTGTGTGCTGTGCTGTGACCTCGCAATAACAAGAATAGTCACTTTGACTTTCAAATGTTGGAAGCTGAAATTGCTGGCGTGCTACGCTGCTGGTCTCCCGACATTTTTGCTGAGGTGATGATGTGGAGCTGCTCCAGAGTGCACTCTATTGCTATGATACTTCAGACTCCAGCTTTCTCCTGCACATGTCAGGTATTGTCCCCTGTGCTCCACTCCGAATTCATCCTTTTCCAGCCTGATCCCTGAGAATTAAACATACTGTTACTGCACCTTTAACACTGAGGTATGTAAATTAGCTCTGCTATGATTGGCTACCTCATTTACAAAGCTGTTCCAGCTGAAGCTCTTCATGAATGGAAGAGAGGAGGCTCCTGCAGGCAGAATGGGCAATATTTATGCAAATCAGTTTCTCTTTATGATGTTCTGAATTCAGAACAGTTTCTCTTTCAGTTCAGTTTCCATTATAGATGGAATGTACTGCAGAGTGTTTTGGGTGTAGTGTATTTAGGGGGGAGGGTCTGTCTTTGCCCTGGGAAAAGAGGCAATTACACCAAATTCTCAAACCCTGACCCATCCTTTCATTCCAGAGATATCCTTTCATTCTTCCGCTTTCCTTTCATCCCTGCACACATTACATATTATATATATATATACACACACAGTATCTCACAAAAGTGAGTACGCCCCTCACATTTCTTGTTAATATTTTATTATATCTTTTCATGGGACGACACTGACGATAGGACACTCTGATACAGTGTAAAGTACAGCTTGTAGAACAATGTAAATTTACTGTCCCCTCAAAGTAACTCAACACAACCCTAACCCTAACCATTAATGTCTAAACCACTGGCAACAAAAGTGAGTACACCCCTAAGTGAAAAATGTCCACATTGTGCCCAAAGTGTCAATGTCTATGTGGCTACCGTTATTTTCCAGCACTGCCTTGACTCTCTTGGGCATGGTGTTCACTAGAGCTTCCCAGGTTGCCACTGGAATCCTCTTCCTCTCCTCCATGATGACATCACAGAGCTGGTACATTTGTGGTCGTTATTATGTTAGAATACTGCCCTGCATCCCAGTTTCTGAAGGGAGGGGATCATGCTCTGCTTCAGTCTGTCACAGTACATTTTGGCATTCATGGTGGTGGTGGTCTAGTGGTAGGATACTTGCCTTTGGACCAATGGCTCAAGAGGTACCAGGTACAAATCCCACCTCTGGCACTACCACCACTGGGTCCCTGAGCAAGACCCTTAACCCTGAGTGTCTCCAGGGGGGACTGTCCCTGTAATTAGGACATGGAGGTCGCTCTGGATAAGAGCGTCTGATAAATGCAGCAAATGTAAATGTAAATGTAGATGGTTCCCTCAATGAACTGGAGCTCCCCGGTGCCGGCAGCACTCATGCACTTCTTTGGTGGACGATGGCGAGGCCTGTTCTGAGTGGAACCGGTCCTGTTAAACAGCTGTCTGGTTTTGGCCACTGTGCTGCAGCTCGGTTTCAGGGTTTTGGTCTTCTTATAGCCGAGGCATCTTTTTTCAGATCCTCAGTGAGTTCTTTGCCATGAGGTGCCATGTTGAACTTCCATTGACCAGAGAGAGAATGTGAGAGTGATAACACCAGATTTAACACACCTGCTCCCCATTCACACCTGAGACCTTGTAACACTAACGAGTCACATGACACCGGGGAGAGAAAATGGCTATTTGGGCACAATGTGGACATTTTTCACTTAACCCAGCCTCTAGGGATGCACAAGCAGTGTATTTCTTCGTGCCGGTCCCAAGCCCAGATAAATGGGGAAGGTTACGTCAAGAAGGGCATCCGGTGTAAAACTTTGCCAAATCAACATGTGCGAACGATACAGAATTCCTTACCGGATTGGTCGAGGCCCGACCGCCACCAATGCTGTTAGTCTACAGGGTTCTGGTGGAAACTGGACTACTGTTGGACAAAAAAGAAGAAGAAGAAGAGGAGGAAGACATGTCCAGATGGAGAAGGAGAGAAAGAAGGGGAGGAGAGTGGAAGTGAGGGTAGGAACTCTGAATGTTGGCAGCAGGACTGGTAAAGGTAGAGAATGAGCTGATATGATGGAGAGAAGGAAGGTTGATCTTCTGTGAGTGAGAGACTAGATGGAAGGGTAGTGAGACAAGGTGTACTGGAGGAGGGTTTAAACTGTTCTACCATGGTGTGGATAGAAGGAGGAATGGGGGAGGAGTTATCCTGAAGGAAGAGTATGTGGAGAGTGTTTTGGAGGTGAAGAGGGTGTCAGGGAGGGTGATGAATTTGAAGCTGGAAGTTGAAGGTGTGATAAAGAATGTTGCTAGTGGTTATGCTCCACAAGTTGGTTAGATGATGTGATAGAGAGGGGGGAGAGAGTGATGATTGATGCAGATTTTAATGGTCATGTTGGTGAAGGGAACAGAGGTGATGAGGAGGTGATGGGTAGGCATGGTGTCAAGGAGAGGAATGCTGAAGGTCAGATGGTTGTAGATGTTGTGAAAAGGAAATGGCTGTAGTTAATACTTATTTGAAGAAGAGGGAGGAGCACAGGGTGACATATAAGAGTGGAGGAAGATGCTCACAGGTGGATTATATTCTTTGCAGGAGGGTCAGTCTGAAAGAGATCGGAGACTGTAAAGTAGTGACAGGGGAGAGTGTAGCTAAACAGCATAGGATGGTGGTCTGTAGGATGACCTTGGAGGTCAAGAAGAGGAGGAAACTCAGGGCAGAGTCGAGGATCAAGTGGTGGAAGCTGAATGAGGAGGACTGCAAGGTGGAATTCAGGCAGGAGTTAACACGGGCACTGGGAGGTGGTGAAGAGCTACCGGATTGCTGGGAAACTACTGCAGAAGTGAAAAGTTGTTGAGATGAGTGGTTGGATTGTAAAGATGGAGAAAAGGACCTTAACCAGTTGTCTAGACAGAGAGATCTGGGAGAGATGTGCAGCAGGTCAGGACGATTATAGATAGAAATGGAAACGTACTCACAGGTGAACAGAGCGTGTTGAGCAGTTGATCCACTGTGGCGACCCCTAAACTCACTTTTGTGAGATACTGTATATGTATATGTGTGTGTGTTCTTCATAAAAGATGAGGTTTCCTTCATTCATTATTCATTATTTTATGCAACCTTTATGTAAGTCATAAACTGCAGGAACAGCTGAGCAGTACATTTGTGTGTGTGTGTGTGTGTGTATGTGTGTGTGTGTGTGTGTGTGTGTGTGTGTGTGTGTGTGTGTGTTCTGGTTGTATATTTTTTAAAAAGCTTTAATTCCAGAATCTCATTATGTTCTGCTGCAGAGGGAACAGGGTGGAGATCCTGTTGTTTTTCTCCCTTTTTTTCCAGATCGGATCATTGCGTCTGTTCTCAGTTTTCAGAATCTCTTTACACAAAACAAAACCTGAACACTTCCTTGTGCGGCTTTATTCTGTAAAACAGTCTGAATTCATTTTTAAACCACGTTCCCCCAGTACTGCTACTGTTCTTCTAAACTCTGACTGGCTGACCCCCACTCTGCTTTATTAAAGATGTGTGTGGAGTGTGTGTGCAATGTATGGAGTTGGGTCCTTAAACAAAAGGTTGTGGGTTCAAATGTCAGACCAATAGGTTCCCCTGAAGTTCCCTTGCTCAAAGTACCATCTCCATCACTGTTTCCTGGGTGCTGGATATGTCTGCCCCCTGCTGGATGTTGTGTGTTAAATAACAAAGTCAAGTCAGTTTTATTTATAAAGCGCTTTTTACAGCTTTTCTTGTTCACTAACCCTAGGATTCAGATACAGAATCAGTTTTGAGTCCCAATTGGGTAAACCAAGGGCGACAGAGACAGAACTCCCTAAAACTGGAGGAAGAAACCTTGGGAGCAACTAAGACTCAAAAGGGGAACCTGTCCTCTTCTAATCCTCTAGGCTAGTCAAAAGAAAGAGAAAGTGCATTTCATAAATTAATAAATTTAGTGATGAGTTCCAGTAAGAGTCTGTTAGTGTCTGTAGATGGATGTTCGGTGAGCTAATAGTGGTAGTTCTGTTTGAGGGGGCAGAACTTTAGTTAATCTTACTGGCAGCAGCAGTGAGTGCAGAGTGAGTGCAGAACTGTGACGCCGGCAAACTTGCTATTACAGCCTGACTAGAAAGGACAGAACTGAGGGTTCTACAAACATGAGACACCCTGAGACACTGGCGTCCCCCCACCACCGTCAACAAATCTGATTAATGGTGTGAGAGTGGTGGGCAGTGGTGGCCTAGTGGTTAGGGCGTTGGCCTCGTGATCGGAGAATCAGGGTTCAAACCCCTTCCCAATGGGTTGCCCTGAGGCCGTCCCCGTCCCGCTCCTCCCTGCGATGGGCTGGCGACCTGTCCAGGGTGCGTCCCCCGTCCTCGCCCTGTGTGCGCTGGGTTGGACACCAGCACTCCCCCGCGACCCCGTTTGGGACAAGCGGCAGAAAATGGATGGATGGGTGTGAGAGTGGTGGACAGGCAGCTCTAACATCCCTGTTTACTCTAATTCTGTACTGTGAACCCCTTTAACTAACAGGAAGACTGATCACTAAACCCAGACTAAAGCAGTTAGTCTTTAGTCTGAACTTAGAGTGTTTCTGAGTCCCGGACAGTAGCTGGAGGACCGTCCCAGAGACTGAAATGCTGAGAGTGTGTCTGAGTCCCGGACAGTAGCTGGAGGACCGTCCCAGAGACTGAAATGCTGAGAGTGTGTCTGAGTCCCGGACAGCAGCTGGAGGACCGTCCCAGAGACTTAAATACTGAGAGTGTGTCTGAGTCCAGGACAGTAGCTGGACCGTCCCAGAGTCTTAAATACTGAGAGTGTGTCTGAGTCCCGACAGCAGCCAGAGGACCGGTCCCAGAGACTTGAAAATACTGAGAGTGCTCTGAGTCCCGGGACAGTAGCTGGAGACCGGGTCCCAGAGACTAGTCATCGAGAGGTGTCTGGAGTCCTGACAGTAGCTGGAGGACTGCCCCAGAGATTCTCAAATAATGAGAGTGTGTCTGAGTCCTGACAGTAGCTGGAGTGACCATCCTGAGACTCTAAATACTGAGAGGTTCGAGTCCAGGACAGTAGCTGGAGGACCGTCCCAGAGACTTAAATACTGAGATTGTGTCTGAGTCCCAGACAGCAGCTGGACGACTGTCCCAGAGACTTAAATACTGAGAGTGTGTCTGAGTCCCCACAGTAGCTGGAGTGACCGTCCCAGAGACTTAAATGAGGGTGTGGCCTGAGTCCAGGACAGCAGCTGGAGGACCAGTCCTAGAGACTCTAAATACTGGAGAGGTGTTTGGAAACCCAGACAGCAGCGACTGACTGTCCCAGAGACGGGGGCTTGATGAAAAAGTGCTCCTCCCCTGTTGTTTTTCTAAACTGGGAACTGTTAGAAAATCAGCACAGCAAAGAAGACATGGGACAGACAGAGAGATGAAGAAAGTAGAGAGGAGAAAGGACATGAACTGCAGTGTAAGAGCAGTGGTGTATAATTGAAGATCAGGTGCTTGGTGAGTTGTAATGAGAGGTTAGACAGAATGGAGGGAGAAAAGGACCTTTATCGATTGAATAGACAGAGAGACAGAGTTGGGAAAGATGTGCAGCAGGTCAGGGCGATTAAAGATAGAAATGGAAACGTATTAATGCTCACAGGTGAACAGAGCCGTGCTGAGTGATAGAAGGAATACTTGAGGAGCTGATGAATGAAGAAACAGAGAGAGAGAAGATTGATGATGCAGGATAGTGAACCGGGAATGCAGCAAATAAGCAAGATGGAACGTTTGGTGAGCAATGAAGAGGATGAAGAATAGAAAGGCTGTTGGACCGGATGACATACTGGTGGAAGCATGGAGGTGTTTATGGGAGATGAGACCCTAGGGCAGGTGAGTTTCTGACCAGATTGTTTAACACAATATTAGAAAGTGGGAGGAGCCTGAGGAGTGGAGGTGAGAAGCACTGTACCAATCTTCAAGAATAAGGGTGATGAATAGCTAGGAACTATAGAGGGATAAAGTTGGATCAGACACAGCATTTAGTTCTGGGAAGAGCTGAAGCAGGTGAAGAAAAGAGGTGATGATCAGTGAACAGCAGTCATTCTTGCAGAGGTAGCTGCACATGCTGCCTGAGGAAAGCACAGCAGAGAGCTGCTGAGGTTGAGCAGCACCTTTTGGACAAACAGTTGGTTTATCTGGTCTGTCTGTGGCCTGGTCCCGGCCCTGGTATCTCAGCAGCGTCTACCTATACTACTCTGCCAATAAACTAAGAGACTCTGGGCTACAAGAAAGAAGAGCAGCATCCTCCCATGAGGGGTGGACAACATCCCAACCTAGAAGACCAGTCCTGTCCTCAAAAGTAGTCCAGTTATCTATAAACCCCACATTTTTTGAGCACTACTTGGATGTCCAGCAGTGTGACGCCCCAATACCTGCTATGAGCTTCCTCGCCGCACCGTTATCGGGCCAGAGCTTATAATGCCATCGGACATAGTCTGGGTGAATTCACAACCTCTATAACATTACACTCAGTTACCTCTATAACATTACACCTGCTACTCCTATAATATCACACCTAGTTACTTATAATATCAATAATCAGTTACCTCTATAACATTATACCAGTTACCTCTATAACATCACACCAGTTACTTCCTAACATTACAATTTCAGTTACCTCTACAACATCACACCCCAGTTACCTCTATAACATCACAATTAGTTACTCCTATAACATTACACTCAGCTGTTTCTATAACATCACGCCAGTTACCTCTATAACATTACACTCAGTTACTCTCTATAACATCACGTCACTTCATAACATCACGCCAGTTACTTCTATAACATCACACTCAGTTACCTCTATAACATCACACTCAGTTACCTCCATAACATCACACTCAGTTACCTCTATAACATTACACCTAGTTACTCTCTATAACATCAAACTCAGTTACTCTATAACATCACACTCAGTTACTCTATAACATCACTTCGTTACCTCCTCTATAACATCACCAGCTACCTCTATAACATTACGCTAAGTTACCCTATAACATCACACTCAGTTACTCTATAACATTACGCTTCAGTTACCCTATAAATATCAGTACCTAGTTACTCTCTATAACATCACACTCAGTTACTCCTATAACATTACATTCAGTTACCTCTATAATATCACACCTAGTTACCTCATAACATCAGCGCCCCAAGTTACTCTCTATAATATCACTCAGTTCCTCTATAACATCACGCCAGTTACCCTCTATGTCATCACACTCGTTACTCTCGCAACATCAATGTTACCTCTATAACATCACACTCAGTTACCCTCTATAACATCACCTCTGCTCCTCTCTATAACATCACACTGTTACCTATAACATCACGCTCAGTTCCCCTCTATAACATCACACTCAGATACCTCTATACATCACGCTCAGTTACCCTCTATAACATTACAATTTGCCACTTATAACATCACACTCAAGTTACCATAACATCACCTCAGTTACTCCTATAAATATCACGCCAGTTCCCCTCTATAACATTACACTCAGTTACCTCTATAACATCACAATCAGTTACCTCTATAACATCACACTCAGTTACCTCTATAAAATAACACTTAGTTAACTTTATAACATCACACTCAGTTACCCTCTATAACATTACACTCAGTTACTCTCACAACATCACCTCAGTTACCTATAACATTACACTCAGTTACCCTATAACATTACACTCAGTTACCTCTATAACATCACCCTCAGTTACCTCTATAACATCACACTCAGTTACCTCTATAACATTACACTCAGTTACCTCTATAACATCACCCTCAGTTACCTCTATAACATTACACTCAGTTACCTCTATAACATTACACTCAGTTACCTCTATAACATCACCCTCAGTTACCTCTATAACATCACCAGTTACCTCTATAACATCACGCTGAGTTACCTCTATAACATCACACTCAGTTACCTCTATAACATTACACTCAGTTACCTCTATAACATCATGCTCAGTTACCCTCTATAACATCACACTCAGTTACCTCTATAACATTACATTCAGTTACCTCTATAATATCACACTCAGTTACCTCTATAACATCACACTCAGTTACCTCTATAACATCACACTCAGTTCCTCATAACATCACGCCAGTCACCCTATAACATCACACTCAGTTACTCCTCTATAACATCACGCCAGTTACCCTCTATGCTCACACACTCAGTTACCTCAACATCACCTCAGTTCCTCTGTAACATCACACCTGCTACCTCTATAACATCACGCCAGTTCCTCTCTATAAATATCACACTCAGATACTCTATAACATCACGCTTCAAAGTTACCTCTATAACATTACACCTAGTTACTCTATAACATCACACTCAGTTACCTCTATAACATCACTCCCAGTTACTCTATAACATCAATGTGTTCTTCTATAACATTACACTCAGTTACCTCTATAACATCACAATCAGTTACCTCTATAACATCACACTCAGTTACCTCTATAAAATAACACTTAGTTAACTTTATAACATCACACTCAGTTACCCTCTATAACATTACACCAGTTACCTCTATAACATCACCCTCAGTTACCTCTATAACATTACACCCAGTTACCTTCTATAAATATTTACACTCAAATACCTTTATAACATCACCCCCAGTTACTCCTCTAGTAACATCACACTCAGTTACCTCTATAACATTACACTCAGTTACCTCTATAACATCACCCTCAGTTACCTCTATAACATCACGCTCAGTTCCCCTCTATAACATTACACTAGTTGTCACTCTATAACATCAAATTTCTCAGTTACCTCTATAACATCACGCCAAAGTTACCTCATAACATCATTGAGTTACCCTATAACATCACACTCAGTTACCTCTATAACATTACACTTCAAGCTACTTCTATAAATATCATGCTCAGTTACCCTCTATAAATAATACACTCAGTTACCTTCTATAACATCACACTCCAGTTACCTCTATAACATTACACTAAGTTACCTCTATAAACATCACCCTTCAGTTACCCTCTATAACATCACACCTGAGTTACTCCTATAACATTACGCTCAGTGTTACCCTATACATCACGCTTCAGTTACTCCTATATCATTACACTCAGTTACCTCTATAACATTACACTCAGTTACTCTATAACATCACGCCAGTTACTCCTCATAACATTACACTCTAGTTACCTTCATAACATCACACCTTGGGTTACCCTACAATATCACACTAGTTACCTCATAACATCACGCTCAGTTACTCCTATAACATCACACTCAAAGTTACCTTCCTATAACATTACGCTTCAGTTACCCTATAACATTACGCCTAGTTACTCCTATAACATTACACCTAGTTACCTCTATAACATCACACTCCAGTTACCTGTATAACATCACACTAGTTACTTATAACATTACATTCAGTTACCTTTATACATCACACCTAGCCTCATAACATCACACTCAGTAACTCTATAACATCACGCTAGTTCCCTCTATAACATCACACTCAGTTACCTCTATAACATCACGCCAGTTACCTCATAACATTGCACTCAGTTACCTCTATAACATCACACTCAGTTACCTCTATAACATCACCCTCAGTTACCTCTATAACATCACGCTCAGTTCCCCTGTATAACATCACACTCAGTTACCTCTATAACATCACACTCAGTTACCTCTATAACATCACACTCAGTTACCGCTATAACATTACACTCAGCTACCTCTATAACATCAACTCAGTTACCTTATAACACGGCACTCAGTTACTCTATAACATTACACCAGTTACTTCTATAACATCACCTCAGTATTCTATAACATCACGCTTCAGTTACCTCCCCCAGAACATCACGCCAGTTACCCTCTATAACATTACATCAGCTACCTCTTCTATAACATCACCTCAGTTACCTCTATAACATCACTTAGTTACCTCTATAACATCACGCTCAGTTACCCTATAAAATCACGCTCAGTTACCCTCTATAACATCAGCGCTTCATACCTCTGGCACACCACGTTTCAGTTACTCTATACATCACCCCAGTTACCTCTATAACATTACACTCAGTTACCCTATAACATCACCTGCTACCGCTTATAATATCGTCGCCAAATACTCCTCATAACATCACGCCAGTTACCTCTATAACATTATTACACTCAGTTACTCTATAACATCACTTAGTTACCTCTTCTATAACATCACGCCAGTTACCTCTCTATAACATCACACTCAGTTACCTCTATAACATCACACTCAGTTACCTCTATAACATCAGTTACCTCTATAACATCACACTCAGTTACCTCTATAACATCACACTCAGTTACCTCTATAACATTACACTCAGTAACCTCTATAACATAACCCTCATTTACCTCTATAACATTACACGAAGTTACCTCTATAATGACACTCAGTTACTCCTCTATAACATCACACTCAGTTAGTCTCTTATAACATCACCTGTCAATTTCTATAATATTACACCTATACTTATAACATCACGCTTCAGTTACCTCTATAACATCATGCCCAGTTACCTCTATAACATCACGCTCAGTTGCCCTCTATAACATTACACTCAGTTACCTCTATAACATCACACTCAGTTACCTCTATAACATCACGCCAGTTCTCACATCACACCAGTTACCTCTATAATATGTAATAATTAGTGTTACCTGATAATGATTACACTAGCATTCTATAACATCGCTCAGTTACCCTCTATAACATCACACCTCAGTTACTCTATAACATTACACTGAAACTTCTACAACACATCCCCAGTTACCTCTATAGTAATACACTGCTACTCTCTATACATCACACTCAGTTACCTCTATAACATCACCCTCAGTTACCTCTATAACATTACACCCAGTTACCTCATAACATCACGCCAGTTACTCCTCTATAACATCACCACGCTTGCTACTTCATACATCAACAGTTACCCTCTGGCAACATTACACCTAGTTACCTTCATAACATCACACCCATTACTTCTATAACATCACGCCGCCTAGTTCCCCTCTATAACATCACACTCAGTTACCTCTATAACATAACGCTCAGTTACTCTCTATAACATCATGCTCAGTTACCCTCTATAACATCACGCTCAGTTACCTCTATAAAATAACGCTTAGTTAACTCTATAACATTACAATCAGTTAACTCTATAATATCACTCTTAGTTACCTCTATAACATTATGCTCAGTTTTCTCTGACTGCCGCAGACCAATTTCATTAAATTTTCTACGAAAGATCATAGAGGATGTATTTAGTTGTGGCTCACTGTATGCAGTGTCCACAATGACAAACAGTCACTTTCACTTTCATTATAAAGGATCTACTCCTGGAACCACAGCTCACCCACATAGGTACTATGGAGTCCAGATGTTAATGGGTCAAAACTGTTCTAGAATATTAATCAGGTGTTTTCAATTTTCTGGTTGATGTGTTATGATTGATCAGGGTGTTGTTTTGTGTGCTTTTTAGTTTTAATTCCACTAATCTGAACATTAATGCAGGGAACACAAGCAACTATACAGGAAAAACACACACACTTGAGGGAAGGTGCTGTGATTTGGAGTGTGGTGGAACATTTTAATCAGGTGATAATCAGAGGAGAGCTCCAAAGCAAATGAGGATCATTATATATAATTCAGCCTCATTCCATCTCATAACAGAACTGCTCCACTGAAAGCAGCTCTTCTGAAGGAATCCTGCAGATGCTCCAATGTTTTTCTGGATAAATAACTAGAACCGAACTGAAGGAGCCGAACCACTGCTGCAGAGAGAAAACCTCTAACTGATTTTAACTATTATAGTAGTGTTCCTGCTGCTACACACACACACACTAGTATGATCTACAATTCCCTGTTAAGCTCTATAATGTTAATATAATGTTATGTTATTCTGACACAGACTGTAATGCAGCACAGGAAGTGTAGGGGCTACACTCCACCATGAGTGAATCCAATCTGTTGCTGCATGACTAGTGAACTGGAAGAAGAATTCACAGATTAATCAATTCTCTCTAGAGATTTGACTAGTCAGCATCATGGCCACAGCACAACAAGGTGATATAAATGTATATTGGATATATTTATTGTGTGTCTCATTTTAGAAAAAAGTGAATGTGAGAGTGTTTGTGTGTTTAATGGTAAACAGCAAAACACTTCTTCTGCATTTAACACACACACACACACACACTGTTCAGCAGAGGGCAACCATATCCAGCACCTTGATCAAGGTAACCTCAGGGTGCTCTTGTGTTCGTAGAACTCTCGGTTCTGTCCATTAATTTCAGGCTGTAATATGGTGTTTGCCGGAGTCACAGTTCTTCACTCCAAAAATTCATGGTCTGAACATTGAGAGTCCCAAACAGATCTAATGTCTTCTCTATATATTACGCCGTGTATCGATTCATCAATCACCGCGGAGGGTTCGAACTCCAGACCGCTTCTCCACCAAGTTGATGAAACCACAATCATCGATTTTGTCTCTCACCTGAACTCCAGATCAGCTACATCATACTGGATCATCATGGTGATTGCCACTAAGATGAACTAAAGCTCCGCCCACTCACACAGAACATCCACTATTGGCTCACTGACCTTCCGACTACAGACACTAACGGACTCTTTTACTGGAACTCATACTTTACTGGAAGTCTTCTCTTATTGATTAATTATGAAATTAACTTTCTCTTCTTTCTTCCTTCTTTGTCTCCGGTGTGGACCAGAGGAGGACGGATTCCCTTTTGGCTCTTGGTTCCTCCTAAGGTTTTTTTCATGATTTGAGGAGTCTTGGCCTTCCGTCGACCTCTGCTTTACCCAACTGGGCTCGGACCGGATTCTCTGTAGCTTGCTCTGTGATGATAACAGTTATAAAAAGCGCTTTATAAATAAAGCTGATTCCCACTCTGGGGAACCACAACTTCATGGGGTCTCTCAACACTAGAACACCTCCTGTCACCATTTCAGAAGTGAATAAAGACATTACTAGGAATTATGCAGTGGAGAATCCCACTAGGGAATTTGCAGGAGTCAAACCACTGGGAGATCTGAACTGGTTTTAACCATGCCTGCCATTTCACCTTCTAAGCTGGGTGAGCCCTCAGAATCTCTCTTTTTTTTTTTTCTTTACTCAGCTCACTTTGTGAACAGTGGTCTCTGCCTGGTTGGAGTTTGAAGGCTTTTCACAGTGAACCCCACAGCTGCAGCGGTGTAACAGCGCCACCCTGTGGAGAGAGGTTCACTGTGAACTTCAGCTTGGACCAGATTTTACTGAATGGGGTTTTACCGGGACTAGACCCTACACAATACACAACATTACACAATACACACATTATACACCAATTACACTTGCCAACATTACAAAACACATACACTACTACACATAATACACATTAATACACAATAATACACAATAATACACACTACTACACATTAATACACACACTACACATTACACACATTACACATTAATACACATTAATACACACTACACTTCATTACACAACATTACAATAACATTACACACTCACTACACAACGTGCTACACACTCACACTTCATTACAACATTACACACCACTACACAACGTTACACACTACACATCATTACACAACATTACACAGCACTACACAACATTACACACTACACATCATTACACAACATTACACAGCACTACACAACATTACACACTACACATCATTACACAACATTACATTAAATTACCATGTGATGTTGATCCAATTGAGAGGACATCAGCGGTAAGAGAAACAACAGAGCAAGCGGCTGGGGTCCGTCAGCTCAAGGCTAACGCTTAGCCATCGCCATTCCGGCCCGCCCTTCCTTGCCGATGTCCATCCCCTGATACAAACTGGACTGCATACGATCTAGCTAAACACCCAGCGCGAGGTCAGATACTGCTGTGTTTCTGTTACAATCCGGCTTGTCCAACAAGACCATGAGGGAGTGGCTGTGTGTTTACATAAACACAATAATGTGGTGTACAAACGCTGTGCTGGTCTCAGTACACGCGCTCAACACCGTTGAGGTGATAACAGTCCAGTACCGTTTATTTGCCCAGGAGTTCTCACAGCGTTTATTACGGGCGGTTCATATCTCCACTCCAGCGCTTAGCGCTAACAGCATCTAATTAACAGCGCGGCTGGCTGAACTTGCGGTTAATAGCTGACTCCAAAACTTATCACCTAGACGGATTGTTTATTATTGCCGGAGATTTCAACCATGCAAATCTCTGTGGCCGTTCTCCCTAAATTCCATCAACATGTGAACTTTGTAACGAGGGGGAAAACACGCTGGACTGTGTTTACACAAACATGGCCGGCGCGTACAGAGTGGAGCCCCGCCCCCACCTCCGACACTCAGACCACATCTCTGTGCGCTGCTGATCCCAGCGTGAGACTCCATTGTCAGGCGTGAGACCCACCCCGGCAGTAAAGACCTGCACCACAGAGCCATCTCCTGCTCTTCAGGACTGCTTCGAACGTGACCGACTGGGACACATGTTTAGGAAGCTGTAACTTACGCCGTGACTCCATCAACCTGAGGAGACACAGCTTCAGTGACTGGTTGATACCGCGGTGCATTGAGTGGATGTTACTGTCTCCGTTCATCATAACATCGACCCAACCAGAAGCCAAGTGGATGATCAAAGGAGCTGCGCAGACTCCTGAGAACCCGGGACAAGGCTCTCAAGTCAGGACCCAGGCGTCTTGGCATCAGCAAGGGCAAACCTGTTCCTGGGCCATCAGAGCGCGGGCGAGCTCAGGCAGAGAGAATCCATGGCCACTTCAAGAACACTGAGACACGCGGCGCATGTGGCAGGGCATCCAAGCTCTCACCAACTACAGGACATCTCCACCTGCCTGTAACGTGACCCTCCTCCCAGATGCGCTTGAACCACTCTACGCACGGTTGATGCAGCGGCATCACGAGCAATGAGGAAGATCACCTCTCCTCTCCGAATCCATCGATTCTCTGTTTGACCACGCGAGGGGAGAAGATCTTCTGAGAGTCAACCAATGGAAAGCTGCTTCGTCCAGACTATATTCAAGGTCGTGTACCAGAGGGCGTACAGCTGGCAGATGTCTTCACTGACACATTCCCACACTGATGACCTACTTATCAGGCAGTTGCCAGCTCGGAAACCATATTTCATCAATTCGCGATGATACAACCAGGCCCTGATCAGCTGTGGACGAGGCAGCCTACAGAGAGGAGAGATACAGGAGCGACTTCCGGACTGGTGCAGAACCAAATAACCTGTTCCTGAACGTCGACAAGACTAAAGAGATGGTTGTTGATCAGGAGACCACACGTAGGACCACACCCACTCTCTATTATCAACACCTCACCCGTGAGTATGGTCCAGGAGTGACAATGTTTCTGGTGTTCACATCACTGACAACCCCATGTGGACCCCTAACACCAACCCATCACTAACAAAGCCCAGCAGCGCCTACTTCCTGCAGACTCGAGGAGCGACCACATCTCCCACCTCCATCCCCAACCACCTTTACAGAGGAACCATTGAGAGCATCCCGAGCGCTGCATTACTGCCTGGTACCGGAACTGCAACGTCTTAGACCGCAAGTCCCTACAACGGGTAGTGAGAACAGCTGAGAAGATCATCGGGGCCCTCTGCCCTCTGTACAGGACATCTTCACCACTGGGCCATCCGCAAAGCAACCAGCACAGATGATCCCCACCCGCCCCACACTCTTCTCCCCTCCTGCCATCCGGGGAAACGGGTCTCAAGAGCATACGTGGCCTCCACTCTTGTGATGTAAACAGTTTCTTCCGCCATCAGACTGTTGAACTCTGAAACCACCAATATCTTGAACCTAAACCCAGTCCACTTTTCATCCTGTATTTATTTATTTATCTCTGTGTTGCACTCCTTGCACTTTAAATTCAGTAACACCGGCTTCCACCACACTAAGTTACACCATATCTACCTAAGGCTGTTCCACAAACACTGCAGGCCTCACGGATGAATGCAATGTCTGTTCGCATTGCTGTTGTCTGTCCTGTCTGCACTTCTTGCGCTGCCCTGTTGTCTTATGTTGTCTTTGTGTCTTGTGTCTTGTGTCTGATGCTGTCTTGTGTGCAGCACCAGGGTCCTGGAGGAACGTTACTGTGTACATGGCTGAAATGACACTAAAATCCTACTTTACTTGGACTTGACATCACACAACATTACAAACGTACACTTCATTATACAACATTACATACACAACTACACAACATTACACACTACTGTACTTCACAAATACATCACATACACTACTGCACAACATTACATACTATGGCCGCATACACAACATTACACATTACACTTCACTACACAACATTACACACTGCACTTCATTACACAACATTACAAAACATTACACACCACTACACAACATTACACACTACACTTCATTACACAAAATTACAAAACATTACACACCACTACACAACATTACACACTACACTTCATTACAAAACATTACACACCACTACACAACATTACACACCACTACACAACACACACTACACTTCACTACACAACATTACACACACTACCAAAGCCAATAACATTACATTAATTATACTTCTTTACACAACATTACAAAACATTACACACCACTACACTTCATTACACATCATTACACACCACTGCACAACATTACACACTACACTTCTTTACACAACATTACAAAACATTGCACACCACTACACTTCATTACACATCATTACACACCACTACACAACATTACACACACTGCACTTCACAACACATCATTACACACCACTGCACAACATTACACACTACACTTCATTACACATTACAAAACATTACACACCACACACAACATTACACACTACACTTCATTACAACATTACAAAACATTACACACCACTACACAACATTACACACTACACTTCCACAAGCAAAACATTAAGCAACATTAAGCATAATTACTACAATAAGATTACATGCACTACCATTACAAAACATACGTAAACATTACATACTACTCATGTAACATTACATTACTACCACACTTCATTACATTAAATATTATACTGCCACTTGGCTATACAACATTACACACTACTACACAATGTTACATACTAGCACTTGTCATACAATGACATACACTACTACACAACATTATTAACACACTAAGTACTTCATTACACAATATTAAGTAAAAATATTATGTACCACTACACAACATTACATACCATAATTTATTACACAAATATTACAAAGACAGATAACACATATACATATACATTTACTATACAACATTACAATAATTTGCACTTCATTATACAACATTACAAACATTGGTAAAACCATCATGGCTAACGTTGTACACTACTTACTAATAAATATTACATTACCACACTTCATTACACAACATTACATACACCATAATAACGTTACATTACTCATACTTCATTATACAATATTGCTACTACTATACTTATTAAGTACACAACATTACATTACCACTACACAACGCGTATACACTCGCACACATACTTCATTGGCCATACAACATTACACACCACTACACACTACACTTCATTACACAACATTACACACTACACTTAATTACACAACTTTACACACAACTACACAACATTACACACTACACTTCATTACACAACATTACAACAACATTACACACTACACTTGCCACAACATTAAACACTACTATACAACATTACACTACACTTATTACACAATAATATACACCACTACACAACGTTATACACTACAATTTCATACATACAACATTATACACCACTACACAACATTACACACTACACTTATTACACACCTTACACACACCACAACATTACACACTGCTACATTTCATTACAAGTACAACACATACACTACTACACAACATTACACACCGCTTACACTTCATTACACATTAAGTAATAATTGGCACTTAATTACACAACTTTACACACCACTACACAACATTACACACTACACTTCATTACACAACATTACACACTGCACTTCATTACGAAACATTACAAAACATTACACACCACACAACATTACACACTACTACACAACATTACACACTCATAATTTCATTACACAACATTACACACCACTACACAATGTTACACACTACACTTCATTACACAACATTACACACCACTACACAACATTACACACTACACTTCATTACACAACATGACAAAACATTACACACCACTACACAACATTACATACTAATTTACATTACACAACATTACAAACATTATATACTACTATACAACATTATGCTATCATTACACACATTACATACTACACTTCATTACACAACATTACAAAACACAGTAAACTATCATGGCCAACGTTATAATACCACTACACAACATTACATACTAGCACTTTTATTAAGTAATAACATTACATACAACTATACAACATTACATACTTTACCTCTATTACATAACATTGTTACACCACTGCACAACATTACACACTACACTTATTACACAACATTATATTAACTACAATAAATATTATACTACACTTCATTACACAACATTGCTACACACCACACAACATTATACACTACACTTACATATACACAACATTAAATACTACTTACACAACATTACATATACACTACACTTATTATACACATACACACTACACAACGTTATACACTTCATTATTCAATTACACAACATTACACACCACTACACAACATTACACACTACACTTCATTACACAACCTTATACACAACTACACAACATTACACACCGCTACACTTCATTACACAACATTACACACTATACTCAACATTACACACCGCTACACTTCATTACACAACACATAATACACTACACTTAATTATACAAACTTACATACCTACTACAAGTATTAGTTACTAGCTATACTTCTCATTAAGCACAACATTACATTAATTGCACTTCATTATTAAACATTATAAAACATTACACACTACTACAACATTACACACTACTTTTACATAACATTACACACTACACTTCTATTACACAATACGACACATACTACTATACAATGTTAACACTTACACTTCTATTACACAACATTACACACCACTACACAACATTACACTACTTTACTACACTACATTACACAACACTACAATATACTACACAACATTACAGCACTATACTTCAGTTACACAATATTACAAACATGTATACCACTACACAAATATTGCTACACTACCACACAACATTACACATACTACACTTCTTACAAGTACAACATTACAGTGTATTATAAACTACTTTTAGCATAACGTTATACACTACTACACAACATTACATACCATACCTCATTAAGTACATATTATATTATTAATTCATACATCATATACACTACACTTATTATACAACATTAGCACACCACTGCACAACATTACACACATCACTTGGTTATACACTAATACACAACGTTGGCACACTACACTTATTACACAACATACACACTACTACACACTACACTTACACAAATATTATAAACATACATAATACTACTACACAATGTTGGCACATACAATTCATACAATATTATACACTATACTTATTATAATAAATATTAAGTATTACAATTCACACAATATTACATGATTATACTTCTATTACACAATATTAGTAAATTACTATACAAATATTATATACTATATCTTCTATACATATATAAATATTACATAATTATTACTACAATGTTACATTATAATTTATTATATACATATTAAATATTACATACTACCACATGCAACATTACATACTCATACTTCATTACAAAACATTAAGTAAAACATTATACACTACTACACAGCATTACACTACACTTACTACAAACATTACTAAACATTACACACCACCACAAAACATTACATACCATACCTCTATTACATTAACATTACACGCTTACACTTCATTACACAACATTACACACTACTATATTAATGTTACATACTATACTTCACATACAATATTACACACTCACTACACAATATTACACACTGCTAATTTATTACACAACATTACAAAACATTACACACCACTACACAACATTACACACTACACTTCATTACACAACATTACAAAACATTACATACCACTACACAACATTACACATCACTACACAACATTACACACTACACTTCATTACACAACATTACAAAACATTATAAACTACTAAGTACAACGTTACACACCACTACACAACATTCACTCATACTTCATTACACAACATTATAATACAACTACAACGTTACACTCATAATTTCTTATTACACAAATATTACATACTACACTTCATTACAACATTACACACCACTACACAACGTTATACACTAATTTATTACATACAACATTACACACCACTACACACTACACTTCATTACACAACATTACACACTACTTCATTACACATTACACACAACTACACAACATTACACACTACACTTCATTACACAACATTACACACAACATTACACACTACACTTCATTACACAACATTAAACACCACTACACAACATTACACACTACACTTCATACAACATTACATTAATTACTACACAATGTTACACATCACACTTGCCACACAACATTACACACTACTACACACACATACACTTCATTAAGTAATAACCTACATTACTAACTACATTAACATTACACACTGCTTACACTTATTGGCCATACAACATTACACACCACTACACAACATTACATGACCGCTACACTTCTATTACATGTATTACATAATTACACTTAATTACATAACTTTATATTAATTATACTACACAAACATTACACTTAGCACTTCTCTTATTATACAACATTACATACTGCACTTCATTAATAAACATTACAAAATATTACATACCACTACAATAAATATTGCTACACTACTACACACACTATACACTACTTCATTACACAACATTACACACTATTACTATTAATGTTATACTACCACTTATTACACAACATTATACACCTACTACACAACATTACACACTACACTTATTACACAAATATTGGCAAAATATTGGTACACTACTACATACATATACATCACTATAATTTCATTAAGTACAACATTGCTAAACATTACATACCACTACATAAATATTAATATCACTATACAACATTACATACTATACTTATTATACAATATTACAAAACATTACAAACTACTATACAACGCATATTAATACTACACAAATATTACATACTATACTTACATACAACATTACACACACCATATAACATTATATACCAGCACTTATTATACAACATTACATACTACTGTAATAACATTACACACTACACTTATTACACAACATTATACATAATTACACAACATTGCATACTATGTCGATTACAATATTACATGCACTAAATTCATACAATATTACATATTATGTACTTATTGCAGCCAACATTAAACACTACTTCACAACATTATACACTACACTACACACAACATTACACACCACTACAACGTTAGCACACTACACTTCATTAAGCACAATATTACACACTACACTTCATACAACATTACACACTCATACTTTACATACTGACCTGCTACACAACTAATAACACAGCACACTGCTAGCATCATTACACAATATTACACAATTACTACACAATATTACAGCCACCGCTATACTTATTGCTAAGTACAACATTACACATACTACACTTAATTATACAACTTTACACACCACTACACAAATATTACACACTACACTTCATTACAATAACATTACACACTGTACTTATTACGAACATTAAGTAAAACATTACACACTACACACAACACAACACTACACTACTACACAATTACACACTACACTATTACACAACATTACACACTACTACACAATGTTACATAATTACACTTCTTACTACAATAACATTACACACTTTTCACTACACAACATACACACTTCAGCACTTATTACACAATATTACAAAATATTACACAATTACTATGCCAACATTACACACTAAAATTTCACATAACATTACAAACATTTATACTTCACATACAACATTGCTACATCAATACACAATATTACACACTTACACTTCATTACACAACATTACAAAATATTACAAACTACTACACAATGTTATATACTACTACAATAACATTACACACTACACTTCATTATACAACATTATATACACAAATTCATACAACGTTACACATCACACTTATTACACAATATTACATACTACTGTACAATATTACACACTACATTTCATTGTTAAGGCACACAATTACTATACAATCGTTACATACTACACTTCATTACATAACATGGCACACTACATACACTATAATTTATTAAATAACATTATATAAATATTATATTAATTACTAAGTAATAATGTTACACATAACTATACAATACATTACATACTACACTTTCTGCCATATTAAATATTACACAATTACACAATATTACACATTTGTAATTTCTTATTACATAAACATTACATATCACATAATAAATATTACATATCATACTTCATTATATTATAACATTACACACTCAGTATTACACAACGTTACACACTACACTTCATTACACAACATTACACACCACTACACACAACATTACACTACACTTCACACAACTGCACTACACACAACTACACAACACTACACACCGCTACACTTCATTACACAACATTACACACCACTACACAACATTACACACCGCTACACTTCATTACACAACATTACACACTACACTTAATTACACAACTTTACACACCACTACACAACATTACTATTAATTACACTCTATTACACAATATTACACACTGTAATTTGTCATTTAAATATTATAACATACACACCACTACAAGCTGCAACATTACACACCATGCACAACATTTATACACTACACTTCTATTATAATAACATTAAGCAAACATTACACACCACTACACAACATTACACAATTATACTTCTTTGTTGCTAATTTTCATATATTAAGACATAAAACATTACATACCACTACACAACATTACACATCACTACACAACATTACACACTACACTTCTTTACACATCATTACACAACATTACAAAACATTACACACCACTACACAACGTTACACACCACTACACAACATTACATAATACTATACTTCATTACAATATTAACATTAATTCATACAACGTTAAGTGATACTACACTTATTACACAACATTATACACCACTGCACAACATTACATACTATACTTTCTTACACAAATATTACACACTACTACACAACGTTACACACTACACTTCATTACAATAAATATTACACAATTACTACACACTACACTTCATTATACAATATTACACAACATTACACACCAGACTCCATTACACAATATTACACACAACTATACAACATATATTAACTACACTTCACATTATACAAACATTACACACAATCAAGCAATAAATATTGCCACACTGCACTTTCATTAGTGCCACACATATACTACTACATAAATATTATTATTATTACACTTGCCATACAACCTTACACTACTACACAATATTGCACACTGCCACTTTCATTACACAACATTTCACACTACACTTAATTGCTAAATCTTTACACTACACTACTACACATTACACACTACACTTCTACACAACATTACATACTGCACTTATTACAAAACATTATAAAATATTATACAATTACTACACAAATATTACACACTACTACACAACATTACTACACACTACACTTCATTATACAACATTATATTAATTACACAATGTTGGCAGGCAATGGCACTGCATTACATAAATATTACATACCACTACACAAATATTACATTACACTTTCATTACACAAATATTAAGTAAAACATTACACACTACTATACAATATTATATTAATTACACTTATTACACAACATTACAAAACATTACACATAATACCACTACACAACATTACACATCACTACACAACATTACACACTACACTTCATTACACAACATTACAAAACATTACAAACCACTACACAACGTTACACACCACTACACAACATTACACACTACACTTCATTACACAACATTACACACAACTACACAACGTTACACACTACACTTCATTACACAACATTACACACCACTGCACAACATTACACACTACACTTCATTACACAACATTACACACCACTACACAACGTTACACACTACACTTCATTACACAACATTACACACCACTACTCACTACACTTTCATTACACAACATTACAAAACATTACACACCACTACACAACGTTACACACAACTACACAACATTACACACTACACTTCATTACACAACATTACACACAATTCATACAACATTACATGCCACTCATACTTATTAAGTACAATATTATACACTACTACACAACTACACACTACACAACTACATACTACACTACTACACAACGCATACTAATTTACATATACAACATTATACAATTACTATACAAATATTACACACTAATTTATTATGGCAACTTACATACAACTACACAACATTACACAGCTAATAATTATTAAGTAATAAATATTAAGTATACTACTACAACATTACACACCGCTTACACTTATTACACAACATTGCTACTACACTTTCTACTAAGTACAACATTACATGCCTCACTACACAACATTGCTACTACCACTTCATTACACAACACACAGCATTACACAACTCTACACTACACTACATAACACAACACTACAATATACTACACAACATTACACACGCATAATTTCATTAAGTACAATCCTTACACACAACTAATAACATTACACACTGCTACACTTCATTACACAACATTACACACCACTACACAATATTACATACCAAGCATAATTTCATTATACAACATTACACACTAAGTAATTTAATTACAACTTACACACTACTACACAACATTACAGCACACTACATAATTTCATTACACAACATTACACACAAAATTTATTATAAACATTACAAAATATTATACACTACTATACAACATTACACACTCACTACACCACTACACACTCATTATACTACAACACACTCACTACACCACTGCACACTCACTACTCCATTACACACTCACTACACAACATTACAATACTACACTTGCCATACAACATTACAAAACATTACATACCACACACAACATTACATACCATACTTCTATTATAATAACATTACAAAATATTATATACTACTGCTATACAATATTATATATCACGCACAACATTATACACTCTACACTTATTAATAATAACATTATAAAATATTTATAAACTACTTCATACAATGTTACACATTACTACAATAAATATTATACACTATACTTCTATTATAATAACATTATACAATTATTATTAACAAGTTACATACTATACTTCACATAATAACATTACACACCACTTCAGCACAATATTACACACTACTTCATTATAATAACATTACACACTACTACACAACGTTACACACACACTTCTGGCTACACAACATTACACACTACTACATTACTCAGCATCACATTACACAACATTACAAAATATTTACAATTACTACACACTATACACAGAATTACACAACATTACACACTACACTTCATTACACAACATTACACACAACTACACAACATTACACACTACACTTCACACAACATTACACACCACTACACAAGATTACACACTACACTTCATTACACAACATTACACACCACTACACAATGTTACACACTACACTTCTGTCATATATTATACACCACTATACAATATTACATACTATACTTCATTACACAACTCTTACTACTACAACTATAATAACATTACACATACTACACTTCTTATTACACAAATATTACACACTACTACACAATATTACACACTGCCATACTTCTATTATACAATATTGCTATTAATTTTTCACACTTACTACACAATCTTATGTATGCCACTACTATAATAACATTACACATCATACTTCATTACACAACATTACACACTGTACTTCATTACAACATTACAAAACATTACATACCACTACACAACATTACACATCACTACACAACATTACACACTACACTTCATTACACAACATTACAAAACATTACACACTAAATTTCACACACATAGTGCCACTATACTTCTTATACACAACATTACAAAACATTACACACCACTACTTCTTCATTACACATCATTACACACCACTGCACAACATTACACACTACACTTCTTTACACAACATTACAAAACATTGCACACCACTACACTTCATTACACATCATTACACACCACTGCACAACATTACACACTACACTTCATTACACAACATTGCTACAATCACACAAATATTGCGCACACTATAATTTCTACTTACAAATACATCATTATACACTACTGTACAACATTACACACTAAGTACTTACATAATAACATTAGCAAAACATTACACACTACTACATAACATTTGCCACTACACTTCATTATACAACATTACACGCTACACTTCATATTAAGTACAACATTACATACTCACTACACAATGTTACATTAATTAAGTACTTCATTATACAATATTACATAATTACTATATTAACATTACAATGCTACACTTATTACATGCACAATATATTACTATTTCACAGTGCCATATACTACACTTCATTACACAACATTACACACTACTACACATTACACGCTTACACTTTTATTACACAACATTACACACTACTCATACAATGTTACACATTACACTTCATTATACAACATACAATTACTACACAAGATTACATGCCACTCATACTTCATTATACTAAATATTACAAACATTAATACCATTTTACACAATATTACACACTACACTTGTCATACAACACATTACAAAATATTGCATACCACTACACAACATTACATCATCACTACACAAATATTACACTACACTTCATTACAATATTACAAACATTACACACTCACTCATACAACATTACACACCACTACACAACATTACACGCTACACTTCATTACACAACATTACACACAACTACACAACGTTACACACTACACTTCATTACACAACATTACACACCACTGCACAACATTACACACTACACTTCATTACACAACATTACACACAACTACACAATATTACACACTCCACTTATTGCTACAAATATTACACAATTACTACACACTACACTTCATTACACAACTCTTACAATAATTACTCCACAACATTACACACTACACTTCATTACACAACATTACACACTGCACTTCATTACAAAACATTACACACTGCACTTCATTACAAAACATTACACACCACCACACAACATTACACACTATACTTCTTTACACAACATTACAAAACATTGCACACTACTAGCACTTTGGCTACACATCACACACCACTACACAACATATGCCACGCGATACTTTCACACACAATATTACATACACCATACAATATTACACACTACTGTACTTACAACATATCATTACACACTACTGCATAACATTACACACTATACTTATTATATTAATATTATAAAACATTGCATACTACTACACTTATTACATATCATTACATTACCTACTACACAATATTATACACGTATACTTATTAAGTACAAATATTGTATTACAATTCATACAATATTACATACCACTACATACTTCTCTCTACAACACATCATTACACATTGCACAACATACATACTCACTTCTATTAAGTACAACATTATAAAATATTACATACTACTACACAATATTATACTATATCATTACACAACATTACAAAATATTATACATACTAATGCTACAATATTATACACTACACTTATTATAAATATTATAAAATATTATACAATTACTACACAAATATTACATACTATACTCTTATTACAAAATATTACAAACATTACATAATTACTATACAATATTACACACTAAGTTACTATACAATATTACATTACTACATTTCTACACAACATTATAAAACATTATACACTACTACAACATATACATCATAATTTTTATTATATCAACATACATTACTCACTTACACAACAACGTTGCATACTACACTTTCATTATAATAACATTACACACTACACTTCATTAAACACAAACATTACACACCACCACACAACATTACACACTACACTTCATTACAAAACATTACAAAACATTACACACTTACTACACAAACATTATACATTATACTTCTATTATACATTACACACTACTAAGCAATAACATTACACAATTACACTTCATTATACAAATATTAGACACTACTACATAACATTACATTGTTTTAAGCACTTTCATTACACAACATTACAAATAAACATTGTTACACTACTGCACAACATTACATACCACTACACAATGTTCCTAGCACTATACTTCATTACAGACACAATTACTACATAAATATTACATACTACATTTATTATATACAACATTACATACCACTACACAAACATTACATTACTACACTTAATTGCTATTGTGTATACACAATTACACTACACAACATTACACACCACTACACAAATATTACACACTCATAATTTCACATACAATATTAGATACTATTACTACACAACATTACACAACAATACACAACTCTACACTACACTACACTACATAACACAACACTACAATATACTACACAACATTACATACTACACTTCCTATTACACAAATATTATAAACATTACAATACTACTACACAAGAATAGCATACTCACTACATAATGTTACATACTTTATACTTATTATACAACATTACACACACCACTATACAACATTACATACTAATTTCATATAATAAACATTAGACACTACTACACAACATTACACTACACTTATTATATTAAATATTAGCAAACATTATACAACATTACAAAATATTACACACTAATTACACAACATTACACATACTCATTACTACAACATTACAAAACATTACACACTACTACATAACATTATACACTATTACACAATGTTATAAAATGTGTTAATTTATTATACAACATTACATAATTATCATACAATATTACATACTACACTTATTACACACACATTACACACTACTACACAATATTACACTATACTTATTAAGTACTAACATTACACACCACTACACAACATTACACACTACACTTCATTACACAACATTACACACCACTACACAACTATTACACACTACACTTCATTACACAACATTACACACTACACTTCATTACACAACATTACACACCACTACACAACGTTACAAACTACACTTCATTACTCAACATTACACAACATTACACACCATCACTACAGCACACATACACTACACTTACTACACAATATTACAAATATTAATATAATAATTACTATACAACATTACACACTACTACAAAATTACACATTACACTTCTTATTATATTAACATTATACACCACTACACAACATTACACACCGCTACACTTCATTACACAACATTACACACCACTACACAACATTACACACCGCTACACTTCATTACACAACATTACACACTACAATTTACTCACAACTTCTTACACACCACTACACAACATTACACACTACACTTCACTACAAACATTACAACACATTACACACCACTACACAACATTACACACCACTACACAACATTACACACCGCTACACTTCATTACACAACATTACACACTACACTTAATTACACAACTTTACACACCACTACACAACATTACACACTACACTTCACTACACAACATTACAACACATTACACACTACTACACAACATTATACAATTACTACAATAAGACATACACCGCCACTTATTATACAACATTACACACCACTACACAACATTACACAACACACAGCATTACACAACTCTACACTACACTACATAACACAACACTACAATATACTACACAACATTACATACTGGGCTAAGTACTTAATTACACAACATTGCTACACTACACTTAATTACAGCAATCTTTACATAATTACTACACAACATTAAAATACTCATACTTCATTACACAACATTACACACTACTACACAACATTACATAATTAAGTAATTTCTCTGCTGATAATAAATATTGTTAAAACATTACACACCACTACACAACATTACACACCACTACACAATGTTACACACTACACTTCATTACACAACTTTACACTACTTCATACAACATTACACACTGCTAATTTAATAAGACAACATTACAAACATTACATACTACCACACAAATATTACACACCATTACACAACATTACACATCACTTAATATTACAATATTACACACTACTACAATAACATTACACACTACTACAACATTACACACTACACTTGTCATACAACATTACACACTACACACACAACGTTACACACTAGCCTATTATACAATATTAAGTATACTACACTTATTACACAACATTATACATACCACTTAGTAATAACGCATATTAATTTCCACTTAAAACATTTCAACACATACAAATATTACACACTCACTTCATATTAAATATTACACACTAAGTACTTCACACACACACTTCACACTTCATTACTTCAACATTACACACACATTACACACTCACTACATACAACATTACACACTACACTTATTACATATTACATACTACTACACAATATTACATACTACATTTATTACACAACATTACAACACATTACATACTACCATATACAACATTACATACTACACTTAATTACACAACATTACACACCACTACACAACATTACACACTACACTTAATTACACAACTTTACACACCACTACACAATATTACACACCACTACACAACATTACACACTACACTTCATTACACAACTTTACACACTACTACACAACATTGCTACACTGCATTTATTACACACATGACTTATTACACAACATTACACACTACACTTCATTACACACCACTACACATCATTACACACCACTATACAACATTACACACCACTATACAACATTACACACCACTACACAACATTACACACTACATTTCATTACACAACATTACACAACAGAACACACAATTACACAACATCAAAGAAAACTACACTTTTACAGAAAGGAATACTGCAGATAGTAATGTTACACTGTTCATGCCCCTCCCCCCCCGGTGGGTGTGGTGTTTGTGTATATTGGAGGTTCAGAGTTGATTAACAGCTCTGTCTGGCATAGTGAGTAACACCCAGACGAATTAACAGCTGTGCAAACAGACCCGCCTCTCCGCCTTAAAATAAACAATAAAGTTCTGAGCCCTTCAGACCCGCCCCCACACCAGCCCGAACCACCTGCAGAGACTTATAAAGAGAGATCAGAGGTCCGAAAGAGGTCAGAGGCTTAGAGTCAGGTCTCTGCTTTTTAATGAAAATAACAGATTCATTAATCACAGTTTAATTCTGTTATTGTCTTTTATTTCTATTTTATTTATAAAACTGCCATGATGCAGTTCCGGATAAACTGTTTAGAGAACGCAGGATAATATTTATCTGTTTATCAAATTCTTGATGTTGTTGTTATCATAATTAGCATTTATCAGGCTGTAAAGTGTGGTTTCACACAATTTACACTTTACACCACAATGTTTTCAGTGCTGACTTCTTAAGGCAGGGATTTCTGTAGCAGAACCGAAATAGGTAAATTTACTTTTATTAAAACATTGTTATTTTAATACACAATCAAGTCCATAACATCTTATCAAAGACAATCAAATTATTTTTATAGAATAAAACAGTTTTAAAATGATTATTTACAGTTTTGCAAAATAAGTAACTTCAAAAAACACATTCATGTCTTTCCTCTCTTGTTTTCAGAGTTGGCCCTACACATCAGGATGTTATTTGTGCACCAATGATCCAGTTATAAAATACTGAATATTGCTTGATATTGATTGATATTGACATTGAATGTCATTTTTGAAAAATGGAGGAAAATTGACAGTTTGGGCACTTTAATGAGGGTTGATGTCATGAAGTTCCTCTGGTCTTCTAGCTGAGGATCGCTGATATGAGCGCCTCCATGTGGAATTGATTCAAATTCCTCAGCCAATCACGCCTCCCCGTGAGGTCAGCCCCATCCCGACTGGCCTGTACCTTTATCTCGGTAAATCCAGCGGTGGCATCATGTTGATGGCAGCTGCCTTCTGTGAATGCAGTGGTGGCGGCTCATGTTCTGCATTTCTGAGGAGTTTTTCTCCCGTCCTAGCAGAATGAGGCCTTCTTGCAGCTTAGCCTGCCTGCTGAAGACCTGGACACCTGCTGACCATCCACCCAGAGGGAGGCCATGCCCCCTTCTGACCTCCACAGCCCGCAGTAGTGTTCCACTGACCCCTCCGACACCACAGCGCGGGCCTGGACTGTCCCGTCTCCCCTCGACACTGAAAGTGAGTGTGTTTCTGTTCAGTAGAAGCTGGAGTTCCTGAGGGTTGGACCTGCTGCTGTAGGACAACAGCACTGTTCTGTCCAGCGCCTCCCTAACCCTCACCCACAGACAGAGGGACACTGTGGAGAGAGAGGGGGACACACCCACCTCCCCAAAAGTGTGTTTAGAGCGCATTGGAAACAAAAGAGCCATCTCACAGCCTATAGACAGAGAGAGAGAGAGAGAGAGAGAGGGTCAAAGGTAGTTATCAAATTATCCTTTAAGTTAGTACTGAGTAATTAATTGTAGGAATGGATCATTCATACTGGATGTTGCAATTTGGGGCAGTGATGGTGAAGTAGGTTGGAAATGATGTTAGTAAATCTCTCACTCTAGAACTGTAAGTCCTGTTTGATACACAGAGCTGCTTTTCTTTACGGCACTGCATTCAGTTGATTGGTGTCAGTAGAGGTGTTTACCTGAAGGCAGGTAACGGTGGACAGCAGCCTGTTGGAGCAGAGCCAGCTGTAAATGAACTCTTCGTAGATCCGCCACTGTAGCCACTAGTGCTCGCTCCAGCTTCACCCTGTCCATCCCAGACTCCTGCTGTGATTTCATTAACACCTGGCCCAGGTACCCATTCTCCAGCTTCTCCAGATGTGTTGCCTGCTGCCCCATGAAGGTCTCCAGTAGCTGTAAAGCAGAACTACACTGATCCTGCAGCTTGTCGACTGCCTGTTTTACCTCGGCCGCCATGGCACCCAGTCTGAACTCCAGCAGCTGTCCCACATCTCTGCAGGACTGCTCTGTGGCGGTGCCGCCACAGCTTCTGCTGTCTATCTCTGCTCTGAGGTTCCTCATCATCTCCTCTCCAGCCTCCAGGATCATGTTCTGCCTCATGTGGGAATTTTCCAGCTCGATAAAGAGTTTATTCCAAAGAGACTGATCTTTACTCCCACATGGACTAGTCACTCCTGCAGCCCAAGAAGACAAAAACACACACACACACACACACACACACACACACACACACACACACACACACACACAGATTATTAAAGTGTGAAGAACACCCAAAAACCTCCTCCTGAATGTGAGTCACTTCTGTTTTGAGGTGGTGGAAAAATAACAAAAACATATTTTTGGCTGGTTCTGTGTGGAACGATCAGGTTATCTAGAATCTTACCAGGTAGAGAAAAACAATATTTTTATTTACTTTTTTATAGTGTTTGACCATAAAAGGTTTAGGCACCTTTTAGCTGAATGAGAAGAATAGAAACAGCAGTCGGGTGCACAAATCAAACTCTTACAACCTTTTCCTCCAACACCAGAGCAGAGGTAGAACCTAAAAATAATGAGAAGTTGCTGAAAAGAGCGTTAGTAAACATAATGCAACTGAGGAGAACAAAGAACAGTGTTTACACTGAACAGCTGGAAGGAACCTCGGAAGAATCTGAATGTATTTAATGTGGATTTAAACTGAAGAACATGGACAAGAAGAACGGACCTTCCTGCTGCTCCTGGTTGTAGTAGGAATCAGAATAATCTCCATAATCGTAACTGAGTCCAGTCAGTGCGCAGGGAAGCCACAGCAGCCACAGGGTCCTAATCAGAGACATGTTGGGGACAGTCCTGCTCGGTTCTGATCAGGAGCTCAGCCTGATGGACTCCTGCTGACCGTGGCTCTGGAACACACTGAGAGCACCGGTGACAGAGAGGCTTTTAAACACGTCCCATCAAGTGTTCCACTGCGTTAGAGACAGCTCTGTGTGTGTGTGTGTGTATTTAAAACAATGGGGGAGGAGATTGCCTGCAATAAGATGGCAGAAAAGACTAAGATTTAGATTGAGGAGGCACATGGGTTAGGGTACCATGTAAAATGCTAAGCAGCGTTTTACACTTGCCTAATGTCCTCCTAGACTGGGCTCACAGGCTGCTGGACTGGACTAATAGGGTTCTGAAGTGGGCTCATAGGGTTCTGGGTTGAACTGGGTTACTTTTTGGAGAAAAATAACGGGGTCCTGGAGGGTGTTGTCGTGGGGACTGGGTGTGTCTCCTGTAGAGTTTTGAGGGTCGGGGTTGGGTTAGGGATTTACAGAGGTGTGTGTGAGTGTGTGTGAGGTGTGTACTATGAGTGTCTGGAACACACACATGTAACAGATGGAGTATGAGAGTGAAAACACACTTCACAGCTCTCCTCCCAAATACCTGCACCTCACCTGCTGTTCTCTCTCCTGTTATGGGACACGAGTTTTGGCCTTAAGAAGAGTGGGCAATAAAAGAAAATGCACACATTGACACACACACACAATTCCTCTCTCCCACCCAACCCCACACACACTCTCTCTCTCTCTCACCCAACCCCACACACACACTCTCTCTCTTCTCTCTCACCCCCACACACTCTCTCTCTCACCCAACCCCCCCCCCCCCACACAGCCCTTTCCTCAGAGTTCAGATCAGTTCCAGCAGATAAATAAATCAATCAGACGATAAACAGTTTCTACTAAACTGGTGATTTGTGTGTTTTTTCACCTCCAGAAATTCACAGTGTCACAATTCAGCATCAGTTTAACACACTTGTCCTTCTGCATCATGTCCCCATCTGAGTTTCATTACTGAGAATAAAAAAATAACTCAGTAACTCTAAAAAAAAAAAAAAAACCCTTATAAAATCCTGCACGCCTTTATACACACCGGCCACTTTAATAGAAACACCCACTTTTACACACCGGCCACTTTAATAGAAACACCCACTTTTACACACCGGCCACTTTAATAGAAACACCCACTTTTACACACTGACCACTTTAATAGAAACACCCGACATTTAGTCAATGTTTATTACTTGCACTTACACTACAGCTGTACTCAGTGGTTTATCTTCCACTGAACAGAATCTGTATTCAGTCTCAAGCTAAAAGGTAAAATCTGAGTTTTACAAACAAACTGAGCATTACTAGAAATCACACACACACACACACACACACACACACACACACACACACGCGCACACACACACGCAGTACATTTTATTCTACAGCACCTTTCATGCACTGCAGTCTTTACAAGTGCTTTTAAAGTGAACAAACACAAAATAAACGCTTTAAATCTAAAAAATAGAAATTAAGAAATAATTAATATATAATTTAAATTCTTCTTCTTTCGGCTGCTCCCGTTTAGGGGTTGCCACAGTGGATCATCCGTTTCCATTTCTTCCGGTCCTCTGAATCTTCCTCTTTCAAATAAGGTGCTGGTGCTCTAGTGGTGGTACTTGTCTATGGACCTCTGGATCAAGAGGTCCCAGGTTCAATCCCACCTCCAGCACTACCACCACTGGGTCCCTGAGACCCTGAACCCTGAGTGTCTCCAGGGGGGACTGTCCCTGTAATCAGGACATGGAAGACACTCTGGATAAGAGTGTCTACTAAATGCCGTAAATGGAAATGTAATCCGACCACCTGCATGTCCTCTCTCACCACGTCCATAAACCTCCTCTTTGGTCTTCCTCTTCTCCTCTTTCCTGGCAGCTCCATCTTCAACATCCTACTCCTGATATTCTCCTCGTCTCTCCTCTGGACACGTCCAAACCAACGCAACCTTGCTTCTCTAATTCTGTCTCCAAGACGTCTAACCTGAGCTGTCCCTCTAATATCCTCATTTCTAATCCTGTCCATCCTCGTCACACCCAACGAACATCTCAGCATCTTTAACTCTGGCACCTCCAGCTCCGCCTCCTGCCTTTTCATCACCGTCTCCAACCCGTACAACATAGCTGGTCTCACTACTTTCCTCTAAACCTTCCCTTTTACTCTAGCTGGTACCCATCTGTCACAGATCACTCCTGTCACTCCTCTCCACCCATTCCAACCTGCCTGCACTCTCTTCTTCTCCTCTCTTCCACACTATGAACTCTCAACTTGTGGGCAGCGGTGGTCTAGTGGTGAGGGAGTCGCCCCGCATCGGAAGATTGTGGGTTTGATTCCCTCACAAGTAGGTTGCCCTGAGGTACCCCTGAGCAAGGTACCGTCCCCGTCACTGCTCCCTGGGCGCTTTCAATAGCTGCCCACTGCTGCACGGTGTTTGTGTGCATGGGTTAAAAGCAGAGGTCCAATTTCGCTGTGGTTCATGGTGTGCAGTGCTGTGACCTCGCAATGACAAGGGTTGTCACTTATTATTATTTAACTTATAAGCACTAACATTCATCATCACACCTTCAACTTCCAGCTTCAAGTTCCTCACCCTCCCTGACACCCTCTTCACCTCCAAAACACTCTCCACACACTCTTCCTTCCTTCCTATTCCTCCTTCCATCCACACCATGGTAGAACAGTTTAAACCCTCCTCCAGTAAACCTGGTCTACCCTTCCATCTAGTCTCTCACTCACAGAAGATCAACCTTCCTTCTCTCCATCATATCAGCTCATTCTCTACCTTCACCAGTCCTGCTGCCAACATTCAGAGTTCCTCCCTCACTTCCACTCTCCTCCACTTCTTCTCTCCTCCCTCTGGACATGCCTTCTTCTTCTTCTTCTTCTTCTCCTTTGTCCAACAGTAGTCCAGTGTCCAGCAGCACCCTGTAGTCTAACAGCACTGGTGGTGGTGGTTGTTACCCGGGCCTCCACCGATCAGGATGGAAGTCTGTTTCGTTGCCCAAATATTGATTTAGCAAAAGTTTTACATCGGACGTCACCCTTCTACATTTATCCGGTACTGGGACCGGCATGAAGAAAAACAATGGGTTGTGCATCCCTAGTGACTGGGTTAGGTTTATATTTAAATGAAGAATTTTAAAAAGAACAATGCTGTGGCACTGAAGCTGGAAAGACAGAAATCGTTATTTGCTTTTTTCTCTGGGTGTTTCTCCAGAAAATGATGATTCACTGAGTTTAACAATGAACTGTTTAATTAAATCACCAAATTAAACAATGAGGTTTCACGGCTCCTGACCTGCTGCTGTTAACAAGGAACAGACAGACAGACTGACACACACACTCACAGTGTGCCTCATTAACACATACATATGCACTCCTGTAGCTGCAGGGCTTATATGAGGCCATTTCAGTTCTATGGCGTCATGAACACCAACAATGCAGACAGAACCAGAACTGACTGATCCGTAAAATGCTTCAAACCACAATTGGCCACACCTGGTTCCTTAGTCACCCCCCTCTTTGGTTCCACTGCACTCCTTCCATGGTTCTCCTGCCTTTATGTTTTCCCTCCTATCCTAATATTTCCTTTGTGTGACGGAGCTCTTACTGCCAACATAAATTCCACAAAACCCAGCAACACCAATTAATGTTAAAATAACTAAAAACACACAGCGGTTTAAAACACATTCCTCTGAGCATTTCGGCGAACGCACCACAGTCATCTCAGCAATGTTCAACTAACACCGCCAGGACCGGCTCCAAATACAGCGCCGCTCCAAACGAGGGATCAGATTCAGTAACAAACACTGCTGCTGACAGAGGTTCTTGCGGTGACGCTTCAGCTCCAACTTACAGGGGAGGAAGAACTGACAGTGAATCACAGAAGGTCGAGGGTGAGTCCAGTGGGTCACAACTACTATCAGTAACACCTGGCAGAACCTCCACTTCCTCTTGGCTGAAACAGGAGAAGAGTCTGACTCATACTGGCTGCTGTTGATGGAATCGGACAGGGACCGCAGGGACGAGGTTCCCTCCCACTGACCACGGAAAAGGTGGTCCAAGTGTTTCTTCAACGTCAGAATGAGCTTCCCTATAACCCTCTTGTAACATAAAATATAAATATAGAAACACAAACAGCTCAGTGTAAATATAAACATGCTGACCTTTTGCATTCCTCTCCTTGACACCATATCTACCCATCACCTCCTCATCACCTCTGTTCCTTCACCAGCATGTCCATTAAAGTCTGCCCCAATCACCACTCTCTCTCCCCTGGATACACTCTCTATCACTTCATCTAACTCACTCCACAATTCTACTTTCTCTTCACAACCAACTTGTTGGTCATAAGCTCTAACAACCTTCACTAACACACCTTCAGTTTCCAGCTTCAGACTCATCACCCTATCTGACACTCTTTTCACCTCCAAAACACTCTTGCTGAGCAGGTGATACACCAAGAGTAAATCTGTCATTCCTGCCAGACGACCCAACTACATCAGCCTGTATCTCTGAAATCTCCACATGGATGAAGGAATACTACCTTCAACTTAATCTTCAGCTTAATCCCTCTGATCATCTCAGCCAATCAGATCATCTCTCTTTCTCACAGTATCAGTATAAATATTTTCCAATCAAAGTTGTGAAAAATCTGATTATTGCTGACCAGTTGTCTTTTTTGGAACATGTGACTCCTCCGTTGTGGTTCTATGCTCTTTACAATGTAGGTAAATTCAGGCTGTCCCTGAGTTCTCCACCAATTCCTGGTTCAGGTCATGGTTCCCTCTCTCCTCAGTTACTGCAATGCTCTACAACAGGACTGCAAAGTTGAACTCCTTCAGATGCCCCAAAACACAGTATCAGGTGTTTGGCTACCCATGGCTGCTGTAATCAAATTCCGATCACTAACCCTATAGAGTGACTTCCAGCAGAGCAGGGGGGTTGTTCTCCACCTTCTCACTGAATGTTGTTCCTGATTTTAAGCAAGTCGCTTTGCATAAAAGAATCTGCACAATGATTAAATGACTTAAAAATATTTCATTACAAAAACATTTAATCATAAAAGCATTTGATCATATAAACGTATTGTTTCTGTAAAATGTTCATCTGAGGTTTAATTTTAAGATTCCAGAACTTTTACAACAAAACAAAGAGCCACATCTCTTGCACAAGGGTAGGTTAATCACAGTTTCCTTAAACAGTCTGATCACTGTGATCCACCTGAAAGCAGTCACCAATCCAGGAGCTCAAATCAGCCAGACTAACAGATGTTTGGTACTGATCATTTGAACATCTGTGTGCTTGGAAAAATAAAGCATCAGTTCATATCCTAAGTGATGATGCTGTTCATTCCAGTACCTGATTCACAACAGAACTAATTTCACTCTCTGTTTGAGATGGATGACGGTCCTCCAGCTGTACGGTGGCCCAGTCAAGTACATCAATTAGTGGCGGTTTCCTGAACTCCAGATTTCAGATTCCTGAACTCCAATGTTCGAGTCGACTGTCTTCTAGTTATAACTGACCATTTTCAGATTATCCACATCATACTGGATCAGTCGCTGCTGCCACTAACCAAGACTACTAAAAGCTCCACTGACTCATAGCTACCACTATTAGCTAATAACCATTAACTGCATCCCCGTTACTGACTCTAATGGAGCTCCTTTATACTAAAACTCACACTTTACTGGAACTCAGTGCTAAAACTTACTCATAAAATGAACCTTCTCATTTTTTCTGTCAGCAGTAGAATTTAGTCAACCAGTACTGGTCCCTGGTGTGATCCTGCGGATGTGAGTATATGATTTCCTGAGTGTCACACTGCCGTGGTGCGACACCCCCCGGGGCAGGACACACTCCTCTGTCAGCCTGCTGCTCTGTGGGTCCCAGCACAGGACTGTGGCAATGACCTCGTTCCTCTCGTCTCGCCCTCCTGTGATGAAGAGTTTATTACTGCAGGCGGCAATTCCGCAGCTCGCCCTCTCACTGCCCAACTCTGTCACCAACGTCCACTCATCAGTAGCAGGTCTGTAGCTGTAGAGAGCCTTCATCGCCCCACCTGTCAGAGAGAGAAAGAGACAGAGAGACATTAAAACCATCTCCAAACATAAACTGGGGTAGCAGAAGCAGAGCTATTGCACCCCATCACTCAGTAGAACTGTCCTCTCTCTCTCTGGGTGTGTAGGGTGGTCCTCCCTCTCCCCCATCACTCAGTAGAACTGTCCTCTCTCTCTCTGGGTGGGTAGGATGGTCCTCCCTCTCCCTCACAGTAGTGGAACACTTTAGTGGACAGAGCCTGGAATGTCCATGTATCTCCATGTATAGTGTAAGTGTGTAACTGGGATCTGTTTGGTGAGCACAGTGTGGCCATTATGTTTGGGCCACTTCACTAAAGTGACTGTGGCTCCACCCTCTGCACACACGCCCCCTATTCAGCAGCAGGGAGAGAAGATTTTAAACTACGAACCAACGACGTAGACAGAGTCCCTGAAGGTCACGGCGTTTGTGCATTTGGCCTCGATGGGCATCGGACTCTTCAGGGTCCATTTATTAGCGGCCGGTTGGAAACACTGCAGGCTGTTTGTGGCCAGTTTCCCGTTCGGGCCACCTCCAATCACATAAATACAGCTTCCATAACTAGCTGCAGAGAAGGAGCTGACACTGAACAAGAGAGGAGCAGACTACACACACACACACACACACACACACACACACACACACACACAGTGAATTTAATCCACTTTGAATCTGCAGTGTGTGTTGATTTTACAGTCTGGCGGTAATCCGGAATGAATTTATTCAGTTTGCAGTGAGAGCCCACCTCGGCCCAGCAGTTGTGAAATGGGTCGTACATCTCCACACTGTTGAGCCTCTGAACACCATCAAACCCCCCTAGGACGTAAACCCGTCCCCCCACTGCACACATTTTGTGTCTCCAGCGGCCGGTGGTGAGGAACTCAATCTGGATCCACTTGTTCAGAGAGGCATTGTACTTCCACACATCATGTTGAGTCTCTTTACCCCCTTACACACACACGCGCGCACACACACACACACACACACACACACACTTAATTCTAGAATATTAGATCAGTTCAGAATAAATGTGTGTGTGTGTGTGTGTGTGCGCGCACCTGACAGGTACACTTCATTTCGAAAAGTGACACATGCAAACTCCACCCACTTCCTGTTGTCAGTCTCCGCCTCCATTTCTGTGATTGGCAGCTTGGCAACCTCCAGCCGACTGCGGCGCAGCGGATCCAAACACGTCACCTCAGAAACAAACTTCTCATCTTTAGTGCAGCCACCGATGATCATGAACACTTCAGACTGGAACTGCTGCAGCCTCGGCTTAGTGCGCTCAGAAATCACCTCAAATAAAAATCAGTTTAGAGTAATCTAATAAACTAATCACATTAAAATAAAAAATAAATCTCTTTTAAAAATCATGTTTAAAAAAACCATATAAATCCTGTTCACCAATATTTTCCACTTATAACTTTTAAATCATTGTATTAAAACTGATCCTGGTTGCAGGTCTGAGATTGTTTGTATTGTTGTCTTACATTTACATTTACGGCATTTAGCAGACGCTCTTATCCAGAGCGACTTACAGGTCCTGATTACAGGGACAGTCCCCCCTGGAGACACTCAGGGTTCAGGGTCTCAGGGACCCAGTGGTGGTAGTGCTGGAGGTGGGATTTGAACTGGGAACCTCTGAATCCATAGGTCCATAGACAAGTACCCTACCACTAGACCACCACCACCTGTCTTGAACTCTTACCTCACTTCCTGTGAGGTGGTAGGTGCGAGCCTCCTGCAGCAAGGGGAACAGTTCAGGGCAGCTGCGGATCAGCTCATCTCCCTCCACCTTCTCCACGAAGAAGCAGGGGTCCAGCAGGGGGAGCCGTACGTGTGTGAGGACTCTGGCCAGCAGGGGCAGCCTCTCGGCTCGGTCTGCTTGGACCCAGCGCATCACCGCCTCAAACACCTGCTCCTCCTGATTGACTCCCAGCTCATCCCGCTGCAGTGCCACTATCAGCTCAGTTGCTGGCAGCTCCTCCAGCTCCTCCACTGAACACACCTGCCCGAACTTCTGCACCAGGAAGGCCTGCGCTTGCACCTTCAGGTCTGACAGAGCGTGTGTGTCTGCCAAACGCAGGATCCCAACACAGTTCTCTGGCTGCAGTGCCTCCGACAGGTACACGGCACAAGCCTCCACCACTCGGGGAAACTAGAGACAAAACAGCAGGTCAAACAGTTTCTTGAGCAGGCAGTGTATGACTGACCACCCTCACAGAGTAGGAACCTGACAGCAGAAGGATCTTCAGCTCCCAATGTAAACATATTTACACCTTGATGCAGAGGACAGGAAGACATGAATGATGATCCACTGTGGAGATGCCTAATGGGAGCAGCTGGAAGGAGAATACTAAGAAGACCAAAAACAAACTACTGGTTAGGGAATAGGCCCAAGGACCAGAAGGTTGTGGGTTCGAAGCCCAGATCAGTAGGTTGCCTTGAGGTACCTTTGAGCAAGGTACAGTCCCCATCACTGCTCCCTGGGAGCTGGTCATAACATTCCCCTGCTGCATGTGTGTGTGTGCGTGAAATACACGGGATGCATTTAGTTCACTGTGTGCTGTGCTATGTTTCACAATGACAAATAGTCACTTTCACTTAACATCTTAATCCTCTGCCAACCTGCTCCAGAACCTCACCAGAGTTCTAACTGAGCTAATGCAAGGAGAATTCAAAGCCTCCATCCTAATCTCCCAGGACAAATTCTCAAAGTAACCTACCAACTTCTGTCCATTAGATAAATGAAAATGAAAAAAAATCTATGTCAAGTGAAGGATAAAGATAAAATTAAAGCCACTGATGAACTGAAACCAGCACGGTGCAGCATATCAGCTAAAAGCCATTTCACCCTGTTTAGATTTTTGGCTCCAGCAACTGAGCAGCTCCAGGTTCAGCAGGAGGTAAAGTGTGTGTGTGTTTGGAGTGACAGTGTGAACTGAAACGCACTTCTTTTACACTCCTTGCGTGTGTCTGTGAGGAGCTTCACATTGGACATTTGATACTCCTTGACCTTTTCATTGCCATGTGATCCATGCTGCTCAGCTGTTATTCAGAAATTTGCTCTGAGGGTTTGTTTCACTTCTCTGTCTACTGGGGGCTTCCGCAGTGAGATCAGCTGGAGTTGGAGTTCATTCAGACATTTATGCTGCACATAAAACAGTGAATCCTAATGTTTATTTCTGTGTGTGTGAAGTGAAAGTGACTATTTGTCATTGTGAACACACAAGAATGAACCTCAACCAAATACACCCTCTGTATTTAACCCACATGGGGACAGTACCTTGATCAAGGGTAACTCAGGGGAGCCTACTGCTCTGGTATTTACACACAACCTACTGGTCCGTAGGCCTTGTCCCTAAGTACTAGGACACTACTGCCCCAAGAAGCAATTTGATTGTCTGAACCGGAACTTGAATTCTGGACCCTCAGATTAAATGTCTGATGCTGTATCGACTGATATGAACAACCAAACTGTGATGATGAGACAAACTGGGAATATCACCAACATTTCTTGTGGGGGGGTTCCCAGTGTGCAGTGGACAGTTGTTATGGTTTTCTATGATCTGAGTGCTGTTTCGTCCTAAAAAAATCTACCAAAAAACATCAGTCCATATTAATTGTGTTTTCCAGCAGAACCTTTTCAGGGACATGCCTGTGTGATGCTACTGACCTGGAAGAGGCTGGCAGCTTCCAGAGTTTTCTGCACATTCTCTTTGGTTATGTGCACTTTGCTAGTGTAGGTGTAGTCCAGCAGGATCTTCATGTTTTCAGGGTCAATTCCTTTAATGTCCACACAGTCCTGGTGTTTCTCTCGCAGGTTGCTACAGAACATTGCTCTGACCCACAAGAACGCACAAAAAACAGTCAAACAAACTAAAGCGCACAATATTTCAAACTAATGCAGAAACAGTGAGTGTGTGAGGGGTCAGTACCGAGCGTGTGATGGGTCAGTACTGTATCAAAAAACAAACAGGTTTTCCATTGTGGGTGAAATTTGGGAATTCGGTGGACATTTTGTAAAATTCCAGGAAGTTTAACAACGCAGTTTCCTGAGAGACATTGTTTTCTGGGAAAGTCACACTGAGCTCAGCTGTGAAAGCACTGTTTCTCACCTGAAATATAAGCTGGCAGCAGCAAGGATGGCCCTGTGGCAGGGAAATCGCTGGTTCTGGACGCTGAGGGTGACGTCTGTGAGGTAGCCATCCAGCCGGAGACTCTGTAGGCCGTCCTGCAGCTGCTGAGAAAGTCCTGAATCCTCAAACATCACACTGCCGTCCGCCAGCCTGCCCTGACTCAGTGTCTCCAGCAGGTCTACGCTCACTCCAGAACCTTCAGTGGGCCGGGGGCCATCAGAGCTCTTCTCCACAGAGTCTCCCATGGATCCTCCCCACCAGTGGCCCACAGCTCCAGCTAATCTCTCCAGTAACAGCAGGAAGAGTCCAGTACAGATGGTGCGAGGTGCAGCAGCAGCAGGACGTTTGTAACAGTTTAAGTAGTGGCTTCCTGTTCTTCAGCATATGTGACGCTCACACTCCACTGAGGTCAGGTGCAAAAACAGGAAGTTTTCAAACTTCTCAAAAAAAGAAAACGCCTAAAACAACGAGAGGCAGGCTGGCCTTTAAGACCCTCCTTTTCTGTATCTTTTGAAACCTTCCATCACTGATAGAACATCTCCTGGTGGGCAGAATCTGATTTACTTCACTGAAGTGAAAGTGACTATTTGTCATTGACTAACACAGTACAGCACACAGTGAACAAAGAAATGCAACTTCTACATCTAACCTCTAACCTCTAATAACACATGTAGCAGTGGGAAGCCATTACCAGCGCCCGGGGTGCAGTGATGAGGATGTTATGGTACCTTGCTCAAGGGAACCTCAGGGCAACCTACTAGTCCTAGGTTGAAACCCACAACCTTCCGAGCCTGGGGCCTCGTCACTAAACGCTAGGCCACTGGTGTTCATGTGTGGAATGGACACGTTATCCCTGTGACTGTTTTCTCCTGGAGCTCCAACTTTCCCCCACTGTCCAAAGGCCTGCACATCAATTGTCCCATAGGTGTGAGTCTGTCTGTTTGTTCTGCAATGGATTAACGACCTAGGGTTAGACTCCAGCACCAGCTGCAACCCTAATCAGGAAAAGTGACAAGCTCAGAAACTGAGTGAGTGCGTGAGACGAGTAATAAAACCTAAAATTTGAAAGGCGGCCAATGCCAGGTTAGGCCAACCCTAACCCTAGAACTGGAGCGATGTTCTCTTTTCCCGCATCCTGCTTGGACGAGCTGGACAGACCGTTACAAAAGTTAAAAGCATGAAAAACTGTCTCTGCGTTCTTAAAGGACACAGTAGGTTTGAGTTTTTATCTCTTTCCGAGTTGATCATGTGAACAAGTTTAAATCTAAAACGAGCAGAGCGCAAATGTGTTTTGTAGCGCCCCCTGGAGGAGTCACTGTCTGCGTGTGTAACGTTTGTGTGTAGACTGTAGTGTGTATTGTGTGTGTGTGTGTGTGTGTGTGTGTGTGTGTGCATCAGATGTGGGTGGGATGATGAGAGTTGGGGGTGGGGTTGTTCTCCGAAGGTGAGAAGAACAGCAGGGTTCACAGCTCAGTGGAATCTGCTCAAATTCAGAGCAGATCAAACCCAAAAAACCCCAAACCTGAACCAATTTGAAATATTTAAAAAATTTTAAAACAGGAAACACTTCAGACACAAAGCAACTGAACAGAGTCCACTTTAATAATTTACATTATCCTTTTCAACCTCCACTAAAAACATCTGTTCTTGCATGCGTGTGTGTGTGTGTGCGTGTGTGCGGGTGCGTGTGTGCGTGTGCGTGTGTGCGCGCGTGTGTGTGTGTGTGTGTGTGTGTGTGTGTTGGGGGGGTAATGCTGACGCGTCTGGAATGTCTTTCACTACAAATACGTCTCGGAAATGTAGTTTTATTCGTAAGTTAGATTGACAAATAGAAAAACAGCAAAGGATTATTTCTAAGAATTAAAAGTTTTCTGTCAGGTTGTTAGTTCAAATAGAAAATATAAAAAACATAAATATAAAAATGCTGCTCCTTTTCTCTCTGTTCCTGTCAGGTGTTCAGGGTTTCTGTGTTCTGAAAAATTATGAAATACATGAAATGCTAAATCATTCAACACTCTGAATTTCTGAATCAAGGGTTTTCCTAAAAGCTAGAAAGGACTGATCAAACCCTTTCGTTTCCATGGTGATATTTTCCTCCAAGGTCAGATTTGGAGAGAATAAAGGCAGAGAGGCAGAGAGGCACAAGTGACTGGTCATTTTTGGGTTTTAAGGGGCAAAGAGTCCGATGCTAATCTGAAAACAGATGAATGAATCAATCAACAAAGCGATTACACTAAATTTGACTGCCCAGTCTTTTTGATTAAACCAATGCATCAGAAACAAAAATATAAAAACAGAATAAACAAATAAATCAGTAGAAAATTCAGTCACATGATACAGTTACTGGATTTGTTTGTAGCTCCACCCCCAAACGAGCCTCCCTTCAACACTGAAACTTTAACAAGAGGGTGGGCGGGATTTTGAAGGGCTAGAGTTTGGAGGCGGGGTTTGAGGGGCTAGAGTTTGGAGGCGGGGTTTGAGGGGCTAGAGTTTGGAGGCGGGGTTTGAGGAGCTAGAGTTTGTAGGCAGGGTTTGAGGGGCTAGAGTGTGGAGGCGGGGTTTGAGGGGCTAGAGTGTGGAGGCGGGGTTTTGAGGGGCTAGAGTTTGGAGGCGGGGTTTTGAGGGGCTAGAGTTTGGAGGCGGGGTTTGAGGGGCTAGAGTTTGGAGGCGGGGTTTGTGGGATTTGGCAGGCACAGTTCTGGGAGCAGCGTTTGGGCTCTTGGGGTGGTGCTGATTGTGCAGAGACGTTGGTGTCTGCCGAGCCGGGCGACATGATTCTGTTCAGCGGGCTGGAGTGGGAAACGTCCACACTGGGACCGGCAGCAGGACGGGAGGCGCCAGAGTTTCCACTAACGGCTGCTCTTCATGGCCTCTTTGGCAGCAAGTATCAGTGGAGTGAGGCTGGATAGAGGCTTCGCCAGTTTCAGGAAAGGATGCTGCAGAAAAGTGGAGACATCAGAGCATGTACACACACACACACACACACACACACACACACACACACACACACACACACACACACACCTGCAGGAGCTCTTTTCCGGCTCCTCTTTTCTCCACATCCATCTCTAAGCAGCGGTTCAGGAAGTCTCGGAAAACCGGAGATAGTTTTTCAGGGTTCTGCAGCTCAGGAGTGCCATTAGTAGCAATAAGGTACAGCGCCTGGAGAACCGACACCAAAACACTTCGGTCAGAAGTGACCATCACCATTACCCACTCAGTACTGAACATCCCACGTCAAACACTGTTTAAAGCAGATTGATGTGTGCGAGTGTGTGTGTGTGTGTGTGAAGACTCACTCTCAAAGGATTTTCATTGAGGTACGGAGGTTCTCCCTCCACCATTTCTATTGCCATGATGCCAAGAGACCAAATGTCCACTTTGGGGCCGTAAGCTTTACGAGTGACGACTTCAGGAGCCATCCAGTAGGGGGTTCCCACCATGGTGCTGCGTTTACTCTGTTCTGGAGTGATCTGAGCACAGAACCCGAAATCCGCTACACACAGTCACGGAAAAAACATGGTGTCAGACACAGATCTAGCACAGATCTAGCACTAGGTTCAGAAACAGAACACAGATAAGCAGTGAATTTCCTCCTAAACACACACACACACACACACACACACACACACACACACACACAAAACTGACTCAGTTTGACGGAGCCGTCCATGCCCAGCAGCACGTTGTCACTCTTGATGTCTCTGTGGATCACCTGGTTGGCGTGCAGGAACTCCAGAGCCTGTAAACACTGGAGAGGGGACCGAGACCGAGACCGAGACCGAGACCAGAGTCAGAAACTCAGACTGCACAATGCTGAGAGAACATCAGAATTAGCTTAAACTGCTTTATATTGGAATTGTGGTCTTAAACACATTAAAGATCCTTCCCTCACTTTTCTGAAATTAAACAACAAATAAATGTAATTAAAAAGTGAATAAACTCCCTCCATACCGTCCACAACTGAAAAAAAGCTGTAAACCAAATCCCAGTTGTGATTTTTTGGCGCAGTGGTGGCCTGGTGGTAAGGGACTAGGCTCCAGGATTGGAACGTTGTGGCGTCGAATCCCAGACTGGTACTCTGCCCTAAGGTACCCTTGAGCAAGGTACCGTCCCCTTAGCTGCCTCCTGCTGGAGGGTGTGTGTGGATTAAATGCAGAGGCTGCATTTTGTTGTGGTTAACTGTGTGCTGTGTTTCATAAACCTCCTCACTCCTTACATAAACCTCCTCACTCCTTACATAAACCTCACTCCTTACATACACCTCCTCACTCCTTACATACACCTC
>CM029394.1:119956-182456 GCA_017165825.1 Hepsetus odoe
CTCTCTCTCTCTCTCTCTCTCTCTCCCACTGTCTCTCCCTCTTCCCCCCCTCTCTCTCTCCCTCTCCATCTCTCTGTCTCCCACTGTCTCCCTCTCTCTCTCTCTCCCACTGTCTCTCTCTCTCTCCCAGTCTCTCTCTCTCCATCTCTCTGTCTCCCACTGTCTCCCTCTCTCTCTCTCTCTCTCTCTCTCTCTCTCTCAAGTCAAGTCAAGTAGGATTTTATTGTCATTTCAGCCATATACACAGTACACAGTGCAGTAACGTTCCTCCAGGAACATAGGACATCAGACACAACATAAGACAAAAGACACAACATAAGACAAGACAACAAGTGCAGACCACAGACAGCATAACAGACGGTACATTCATCACAAACAGTACATTCATCACAGACAGTACCTTCATCGTCAGGGGGCTGCAGTGCCCAGGTAGTTGGACAGTGTAGCAGAGTAAAAAAGTGTAACAGCAGTGTTTTGAGTAAAGTGCGGATGTGCAATTAAAATAAATAGTTAATAGATATGTAGAGGAGTAATAAGTGTGAAGATGTTATCATCCCTAGTTCAAAGGTCTGATGGCCAGGGGAAAGAAACTGTTTCCCATCCTGGTAGTGGAGGCCCGTATGCTGCAGAACCTTTTCCCGGATGGCAGGAGGGAGAAGAGAGTGTGGAGTGTGGTAAGAGGGATCATCCACAATGCTGGTTTACATAACTTTAAACTTGAATAACCCTAAAACGAAAACAGAGAGAAATGTGGAAACAGAGAAACTATTTGCTTGAGAAAGACTGTAGCTTCATGAGGAACATTGGTACATTTATCAACTAGTAAGTGGTGCTACTATGCGCTACTAAGATGGGGGTCCCAGTAGCTAGAATCAGGGCCCGGGTCGGAGTTCTCACCTTACGCAGGCTTTGGGTGCTCTCAGGCGGGCTAGAGCGCTACAGAGATGGGAGTCCAAGTAGCTAGAATCAGGCCCCGGGCATAACTTCATGTCTTACCCAGGCCTAGAGTGCTCTCCCTGGGCTAGAGTGCTACAGAGATGGGGGGGTCCCAATAGCTAGAACTATGCCCTGGGTAGAGGCCTAGATCCTACACAGGCATTGGGTGCTCTCCCTGGGCTAGAGTGCTACACAGATGGGGGTCCAGTAGCTAGAACTAGGCCCCGGGCAGAGGCCTAAATCTTACCCAGGCCTAGAGTGCTCTCCCTGGCCTAGGGTGCTACACAGATGGGGGTCCCAGTAGCGAGAATAAGGCCCCGGGTAGAGGCCTAGATCCTACACAGGCATTGGGTGCTCTCAGGCGGGCTAGAGCGCTCCAGAGACGGGGGTCCAAGTAGCTAGAATCAGGCCCCGGGTAGAAGTTCCCATCTTACGCAGGCTTTGGGTGCTCTAAGGCGGTCTAGAGCGATACAGAGATGGGGGCCCCAGTAGCTAGAATAGTGCCCCGGGTAGAAGTTCACACCTTACCCAGGCCTAGAGTGCTCTCCCTGGGCTAGAGTGCTACCGAGATGGGGGTCCCAGTAGCTAGAATCAGTTCCCAGGTAGATGTCAAAGGTCAACCACCACACCCAGGCTAAGAGTGCTTAAGAAAGGGGGCCCCAGTAGCTAGAACTAGGCCTTGGGTAGGAGTCCACAGCTTACCCAGGCCTAGAGTGCTCTCCCTGGGCTAGAGTGCCACAGTAAGGGGGTCCCAGTAGCTAGAGCTAGGCCTGTCGTGGAAAATTTAAGTGTGAGCTTAAGTCTGAAACTTTTTCTAAGTCAGAAATCAAACGAAGTCAAAAATCAAGTGAAGTCAGAGAGATGCAGCACAACCAATTTTACTGAAGCGTTTCAGCAGGCGTGGTCCAGTAGGAGCAGCTCCAAATGCTCATCCCAACTCCGGACTTTAAATACATTTCATTCACCTTTAAAATATTATAAGTCCATCCCATTAATAGTTTTCCACCAATAATATTCAATGCTGTCATGATTAAAAACTCAGTTCCCCCACCTTTGCCCCTTTCTCACCAATAGACTTAGGTCTTCTCAGTGTTGCCTTCCTGTCTTATCTACCACCTATATTTCAGGCTTCCACCCATCCAGGCTCCCAATTATAAGCGTTCTTCACTGATGTCTCCCTATCTTATCTACCACCGGTATTTCAAGGTGTTCCTCCCATCCAGCTTCCCAATTATGAGTGCAGCTGTCTAATTAGAACTGTAACTGTTCGCTACTGGCCGTCTATGAGCACTATTGTTCAATTAAAGATGTACCTCTTTTCTGCTGGATGTTTTCTGGGAGCTCATGAGCTGACGCAAGCAAGTAAGAATGTAGCTATTTGCAGGTGCAACTACTCGCTATCTTCTGTGGTCAGATTTAGGCCAACAAACTCTGTGAACTCAGTAATGTAAGGCACTGTGAGACAAGGACAAAAGTAAAGGGATTTTTACTATAGGCCCCGGGTAGAAGTTCTCATCTTTCCCAGGCCTAGAGTGCTCTCCCTGGACTAGAGTGCTACAGAGACGGGGGACCAGGTAGCTAGAACTAGGCCCCAGGGAAAGGCCTAGATCCTACACAGGCTTTGGGTGCTCTCAGGAGGGCTAGAGTGCTACCAAGATGGGGGTCCGTGTAGCTAGAACTAGGCCCCGGGTAGAAGTTGTCAAATTACACAGGCTTTGGGTGCTCTCCCTGGGCTAGAGTGCAACAGACATGGGGGTCCAAGTAGCTAATGCTAGGCCCCGGGTAGAAGTTCACAACTTACACAGGCTTTGGGTGCTCTCAGGCAGGCTAGAGTGCAACATGGATGGGGGTCCAATTAGCTAGAACTAGGCCCCGGGTAGAAGTTGACACCTTACGCAGGCTTTGGGTGCTCTCCTTGGGCTAGAGTGCTAAAGAGATGGGGGTCCAAGTCGCTAATGCTAGGCCTCAGCAGCCAATACTAGGCCCTGGGTAGAGGCCTAGCTCTTAACCAGGCTTTGGGTGCTCTCCCTGGGCTAGAGTGCAACAGAGACTGGGGTCCCAGTAGCTATAACTAGGCCCCGTGTAGAAGTTCACAACTTACCCGGACTTTGGGCGCTCTCCCTGGGATAGAGTGCAACAGAGACGGGGGTCCAAGCAGCTAATGCTAGGCCCCGGGTAGAAGTTCACAACTTACCTAGGCTTTGGGTGCTCTCGGGCAGGCTAGAGTGCTACAGACATGGGGGCCCAGTAGCTAGAACTAGGCCCCGGGTAGAAATTCTCAACTTATCAAGGCTTTGGGTGCTCTCAGGCAGGCTAGAGTGCTACAGAGATGGGGGCCCAGTAGCTAGAACTAGGCCCCGGGTAGAAGTTGACACCTTACCCAGGCTTTGGGTGCTCTCCTTGGGCTAGAGTGCTACAGAGATGGGGGTCCAAGTTGCTAATGCTAGGCCTCAGCAGCCAATACTAGGCCCCAGGCAGAGGCCTAGCTCTTACCCAGGCTTTGGGTGTGCTCCCTGGGCTAGAGTGCTACACAGATGGGGGTCCAAGTAGCAAGAACAAGGCCCCGGGAAGAAGTTTACAGCTTACCCAGGCTTTGGGTGCTCTCCCTGGGCTAGAATGCAACAGAGATCAAGTCAAGTCAAGTCAAGTAGGATTTTATTGTCATTTCAGCCATATACACAGTACACAGTGAAACGAAATAACGTTCCTCCAGGACCCTGGTGCTACACACAAGACAAGACACAAGACAAAAGACAACATAAGACACAACACGGGGCAACAAGTGCAGACAAGACAGACAACAACAGACGGCACAACAGACAGTACATTCATCCGTAGAGGGCTGCAGTGTTGTGGAACAAAGCAGCCCAGGTAGATTATGGTGTATGTAGTGTGGTGGAGCGATGTTACTGAATTTAAAGTGCAAGAGTGCAACACGAGATAAATAAATAAATACAGGATGAAAAGTGGACTGGGTTTAAGAGTTCAAGATATTGGTGGTTTCAGAGTTCAAGAGTCTGATGGCCAGGGGGAAGAAACTATTTCCCATCCTGGAAGTGGAGGCCCGTATGCTGCGGAACCTTTTCCCGGATGGCAGGAGGGAGAAGAGAGTGTGGGACGGGTGGGAGGGATCATCCACAATGCTGGTTGCTTTGCAGATGCAGCGAGTGGTGAAAATGTCCTGTACAGAGGGCAGAGAGATCCCGATGATCTTCGCAGCTGTTCTCACTACCCGTTGTAGGGACTTGCGGTCTAAGACGTTGCAGTTCCCATACCAGGCAGTAATGCAGCCGCTCAGGATGCTCTCAATGGTTCCTCTGTAAAAGATGGTGAGGATGGAAGGTGGGAGATGGGCTTTCCTCAGTCTGCGCAGGAAGTAGAGGCGCTGCTGGGCTTTCTTTATGATGGAGTTGGTGTTGAGGGACCACGTGAGGTTGTCAGTGATGTGAACACCAAGAAACTTGGTGCTGTGGACTATCTCCACAGGTGAGGTGTTGATGATAATTGGAGTGTGGTCCCGACGTGATCTCCTGAAGTCAACAACCATCTCTTTAGTCTTGTCGACGTTCAGAGACAGGTTGTTGGTTCTGCACCAGTCCGTCAGCTCCTGTATCTCCTCTCTGTAAGCTACCTCGTCTCCACCGCTGATCAGACCCACCACGGTTGTATCATCAGCGAATTTGATGATGTGGTTTGAGCTGTGCTTGCCTGCACAGTCGTGGGTCATCAGTGTGAACAGCAGTGGGCTGAGCACACAGCCCTGGGGGGCTCCTGTGCTCAGTGTGATGGTGTCGGAGGTGCTGCTACTGATCCTGACTGACTGGGGTCTCCCAGTCAGGAAGTCCAGGACCCAGTTACAGAGGGAGGTGTTCAGGCCCAGCAGCCTCAGCTTCTCACTCAGGTGCTGAGGGATGATGGTGTTGAATGCTGAACTGTAGTCGATGAACAGCATTCTGACATAACTGTCCTTTCTGTCCAGATGAGAAAGGGCCAGGTGGAGGGTGGTGGAGATTGCATCATCCGTTGAGCGGTTGGGACGATACGCAAACTGCAGGGGGTCCAGTGAGGAGGGGATCTGGGACTTGATGTGCCTCATGACCAGCCTCTCGAAGCACTTCATGATGATGGGTGTGAGTGCGATGGGACGATAAAGTTACGGTAAAGTACTGGTGTGGATTGTAAAGGAATGGTGAAGGTGTGAGCTGAAGCTCAGGGGTTTCTGTGTTATGTCAGATGTTTACAGGACTTGTGGAAGGCTTGGTCCCTGTAAGTCTGGTTTGGAGCAGCATTAGTGAGGTACTGATGATGAACATTGCTGTGAGGGTCTGATTGTATCAGTGAGGTACTGATGATGAACACTGCTGTGAGGGTCTGATTGCAGTATTAGTGAGGTACTGATGTGGAATAATTTTGTGGATTGTAAGTAACTTTAAACATTTTCCCTCCACTATCCCCCCTCTGTGCCCCTCCCCCCAGTGTACCACCACTCTGCCCCCCTGTGGTCTGCTGTGTCAGTAACTGAACTCTCATCCTGTCAGGTTAACTCTCAGCTCAAACTAAACAACAAACAGCCAGATGACCCGCTGTACAGGTACCAGGTAAGATCCGCCTACTGCTTTACACACACACACACACACACACACACACACACACACACACACCTCAGTTCTTTCCCTGACCTTCATCTGTATTGGCTTTTATGTTAGAGGGAGAACCAGAAGCTTCAGGAGACCAGTCTACGTCTATAACAAGAGAACGATGACCTCGCTCACACACTGGTCACCAGTAAGATCACACTGAGGAACGCTCTAGACCAGGTCAGTGTCTTGGAACTACTGATGTGTTCTTAGGGACAGGAACCTATAAGAGAGAGACTGCTGTGAGAACACAGAGCTATTTCTCTCTTTATACACTTTTTGAATCATGTTTTGATGTAAAGCAGACTCTCTCTCTCTTTTCTGCTCCAGTTCCTCGCAAATCATTTCTGGGAGAAATCCAAATGATTAATTAAATCACTATTTTTGCACTGGAGGCCCATTCTGAAGGTCGTTCTGAAGGTCATTTGAGGTTAATTAAGATATTTCATGACTTTTCTACTTTTAATAATCTTAATCTTCATCTGTAAAGTGTCTTAATGAACATCTCAGATTGGACCATTTCCGTTCTTCCTGCAGAATGACCACTAGGTGGCACCCTGGGGTTAAATGTGTATGTAGGACTGAAAAATTTGTAGACAGTTCTATGGAGATTAATGTTCTTCAGTCTCATTTTTCACTTAATATCTGGTACATGGGGATCAGTGGAGGGTACCTGACTCAGTGCTGATTCACTCAAGTCAGTTACTCCAGGTTTAAGGTATTAATATGGTTCTAGCAGCCTCTCAGGTGAAGATCTGTCAGGTGAATATCTCTAGTCTCTCTGTTCTGCTCACAGGCAGAAGACCAGGTGGAGGAACTGACAAAGGAACTTATAAACACCCAACAGAGTTTAATGTTGATGAAGGAGGAGAAGAGAGCGGAGGAGGAGGAGGCAGCGCAGGTAAACTAAGTTACTCACCAGGCTTTTCAAAAACAATAATAACAGTTATAAGATTAAATGAATATACATATAAATATATATATATTACTACAGTCCCGTTTTAGGACTGTGTGTGTGTGTGTTTCAGCTGAAGGGAGCTCCTTTGGAGGGAGATGGATAGGGCAGAAACTGAAATCAGGAGAAGGAACAGCATCATCTCCGACTATAAGAAGGTTAGGATCAGGAGCTACTTGGTTCTATTCGGACTGGCGTGTGGATCTGAAGGGGTTTAGAGAAGCTCCTTTGGTGTAAACCAGCTGTACAAGAAGCTGGACAGGCCACGATGCAAGACAGAAGAGGAGCTGGATCAGATTAAGGTCAGCAGATCTAGCAGAATCCAGAGTGGGTTTGCTGTGAGATGCTTCAGATTCCCATATGTGTGTATTTTCTGTCCCCCAGGGAAGCTCCATGTGTCTCTGAGTGTCTCTGTGGGACGGTGATGATGGTTAAATAGTCCATCTGAACTTTTCTTTGTGTCCCTCCACCATGAACAGGTTCAGTTTTAGTCCAAAATCTTTTCCAAACTAAAACGTCTCAGACACCAGACAGAGTCTCCACCACCAGATCATGTGTGTGAGGGATGTCCGTTCACCAACACCAGGACACAGGTTCTGACTCACACAGAACGGAATCAGATCTGCTCAGTTTAATGTCTAAACGAGAGAATTGTGTTAGAGTTTTGATAAACGGGTGGAGTGTCCCGTCAGTAAATGTGTTTCGTGATCGTGAATAAACACTGGGTGGTTTCCTGCAGAGGAAGGTGAGTGAGTGCCAGTGCTGCAGGAATATCTGCAAACAGGGAGGTTCTGAGCAGCGGGACGGGGAAAAGACCCACAGTCCCTCTCTGGACCCGGAGAAGGACTGCCTCCAGCAGCAGGTCCAGCAGCTGGAGAAGGAACTGGTGGAGACCAAACTACACGTGGTGGAGTCCAGATGTAGAATTCAGGTCAGCAGGGTTTTGAAATGCTTTGGAGTTTTAGAGAAGACGTTAAGAAGTTTCACCCCCAGTGGTGCACAGTCAGAATATAATATAATATAATAATAATTATAATAATAATAATAATACATTTTATTTACTTTCTCAAACCCAGGGTCACTTTACAATACAGAACAAAAAACAACATCCATCAGTAAAGTTCACAGGCTGAAAATAGGCAGTGGCAGTATCTTTTGACACCAGGCAGGAAAGATAAAGTAAAAGAAGGGATGAAGGAGGAGGAGAGGAATAGCACAGAATGAAAGAAAAAGAAAAGTTTATAGAGAGACAGAGAAGATGTTAGAATTAGGTTTTGAAGGAATTCACTGATCATGAACTTTCCTCAAATCTTTCACTCTTGCTGGTCCCCGTCTGTCACAGATCACTCCTGTCACTCTTCTCCACCCATTCCAACCTTCCTGCACTCTCTTCTTCTCCTCTCTTCCACACTTGCTGTTACTCTGAATTGTTGATAACAAGTATTTAAACTCCTCCCCCTTCATCTCCTCTACTCCCTCCATCCTCACCACTCCACTGTCCTCTCTTTCATTCACTCTCATGTGTTCATGTATTTTGTTCACAGTCCTGTAGTTACTGTGACACTATAGAGAGACATAAATGGGGAAAATGCTGCCCTAGTGTTTAGGTACTCTGTCCCGGGATCAGGTGACAGTTCCCTTGAGCAAGGTACTGTCCCCGTCACTAATGAATATGGTGCTCCCTGCTGGACAGTGTGTGTGTGTGTGTGTGTGTGTGTGTGTGTGTGTGTGTGTGTGTGTTAAATATAGATGATGCATTTGATTGTGGTTCACTGTGGGCTGTGTGTTCACACTTTCACTTAAATAATAAAAAGAAAAAAGTACTTCTTTTAATTCACAAATAAACCAGTCCTACCTTCACTCAGTCCCTCCCCTCAGTACCAAATGAACAATTATTCCAATATTATTTTAGAATGTTTACAGAAATTACTAGGACAGCTCTTTTACTTTTTGTACTTAAATACATGAAAATGTTATTTTGTACTTTGTTAAAAAAAAAACTGTAATAATAATAATAGTAGATTTATTTTACTTTCTCTCAGTATTTATGTACTTTTTCTCTCCTCTGTCCACATGTTTAGTTGTCCAGCCAAGATTGTTTGGTGTCTTCGGTCCCTTGGGTTTTGGTCCAGGGTTTGTTCGGGTTCTTTTGGTTCTCGGATGACTGAGACTGAGCACCAGTCCAATAGCATAGCAATGTTAGCTTAGCTGTCAGGTAAATAATGCAGCGCATCAAGAAAATCAGGGCACGGTTGTGTTCTGGCTGATGGGCGGAGTTTTGGAAAACCATGTGAATCTGACTGGTCAGCAGACTGTTCCTCTCGGCTTGTCTGACGGTGGCGTTTTGTGTTTCTGTGCTCAGGAGCTGGAGCACCAGAAGAGGACGCTGGTGAGCGAGCTGCAATCTGCTAAGAGCACTTGGCTCCGAAAGGCCCTGGGCCCCCTGATGACCGGCAGCAGTTCCGCTGTCCCAAAGCATTCGGACCAAAGCACTGGTCCCGGCTGGATGGGGATCCGGAGGCCCGTGGGAGGGCAAAGCAGCCCCGGTGTGATTGAAGTTCTGGAGAGGACAACCACCCGAGCACTGAGGTCCACCACACTGTCGCTAATGGGCAAAGAGGACAAGCACGGCTCGTGTGCACCAAAGGATGACTGTCTCTCACAGTGACGGCAGGACCTGACGCCAACCTTCCACTAGACATCAGGCTTGGGTGGTGGTGCTCTAGTGGGGGGTACTTGCCTATGGATCTATGGAGCAAGAGGTCCCAGGTTCGAATCCCACCTCCAACACTACCACCACTGGGTCCCTGAGACCCTGAACCCTGAGTGTCTCCAGGGGGGACTGTCCCTGTAATCAGGACATGGAGACACTCTGGAGAAGAGCGTCTGATAAATGCCGTAAATGTAAATGTCTTCACTCTGAGAGACGGACAGACAGTAGAGTGTGTTTAAAGGAAAGAGGCTGAACAAGCAGGACAGTCTGATGAGCGTGTAGATATAATTAATATCTAAATATATAAAGATATAATTTAAGCAGTGACATAATATAATATATGAAGTTTAATCAGTTACACACCATGTGCTTTAAAACTATATTATCAGCGCCCCCCCGTGACCCTGCTTGGGACAAGCAGCAGAAAATGACTGACTGACTGTATTGAGAGTCTAGTCTGTCCTTGCTTTTTTTCCCATTTTAAAATAAAGAAAAGCTGTTCAAACATTTTAAAAAATCAGAAAAAACATTTTTTCATTGTCTCAGTTTACATTGTGTAACGGTGGCGGGGTACCAGAAGGACGCCAGAGTGGAGCCAGGAGTTCGGAGCACTGTTTTATTGTACACAGGTTACACAAGCAAGACACAAGGGCTGCAGTTTGAAGCAGAACCTGTGAACAGGAGAACTGCAGCCTAAACCAAGTCATACAAATCCCAAAAACCTAAACCTAAATCAGAACCACCCTTTACACTTAGGCTTAGCCTAACCAATCAGCTGCGCTCTGCTCTGACTCATCGGGGCTTAAATAGTCAGCCCCAATGATGCACACCTGTGCCTGCTTAGGTGCCGGTGTGCTCAGTCAGAGCAGAGTGCCCTCTAGCGTGCCCAAAACCACCCCACACGTGACAGAACCCCCCCCCCCAAAGGCGCGGCTCCCGAAGCGCCAAAACTTGGCCGAGCCCCGGGGGGGAGGCCAAGAACAACAAAACTACATAAAAAAAACAGAAGTCCCTTGTGCGGACACACGGTCAGGTCCACAACAAAAAACACAAAAAGGACCTCCGACCAGTCATGTCAGGCAGCTGGTGGTGGTGAGGGGAATCCCAGCAGTTCCGTCCACCTTTTTGCCCGGTGCCTGAACTCGGCTCTAAAGTCCCTGGAGGCTTTGCCTGACTCCACGGAACACCTGGACTCGACAGGACCTGAAAGGGAGCTAAACAGAGACGTTACAGGGTTCACAGAGGAAGTCTTTTTCAATGAGTCTAAACTCTGCTTACAACCCCCGTCAGCTGTGTTCCGCACGTCTCTCCTCCCCGAATCTACGGTGCCGAAGTTCTTGTCCGTTTCCCTGAACTGATTCGTGCTGGTGTCTTTTGCCCTTTTCCTTGTCTGGGTCATACTTCCTGGTTGCTTGGGGCCCAGCGACGCAGTGTCCCAGCTTCTGGTTCCACTATGAGGAGTTCTACTTGGCTCCCTCCAAATGTCACCTTGTTCTGGGTTTGCTGAATTGCGGGGGCGAGCCGACGCTAGGGAGTCTGAAGGCAGCTGCTCCCTCTCTGCATTCGTTACCTGTTTCTCCGCTGGACTGTTCTCCAAATGCTCTGTTTTGGCTTTCGCCCTCTGGGTTCCAGCAGGCACTGGTCTCGGAGAAGTGAGTTGAGATTCGATGAGTGCCAATTTAACTTCTATACCTCTGACCTGTTTCTCTAGCTCGGTGAGCTTGCCTTCGGTGGCCCTGAGCATCTGAACAACAGCATTCAGCAGCAGGATGTCAGTCTGAGGATCCAGCTCCAGCTCCTAGCTGTAGTTCTTCACCGGAACCACAGCAGAGATGGACACTCCCATGTTTGCGCTCAACTCCTCCACCTGCAGCAATAGAAACTAAGCTGTATTGGACATCCTTGTGTGAGAACATCTACAGGAAATTCATATTCAGTGGCCAGTTCTCACCATTCTGTAGATGTAACGGCTCTGATAGATAGTCTTCAGGTCTGCTGCCACAGAAGAACAGGCCTCATCTACCTTAGTCAGCAGAACCAACTGTGGGACTCCTGTAGCACAGACAGAGCCATAAAGAACATTAAATACTTGTCAGCAGGAAATGTCCTGAGCTCATAGCACAAGAAGTATTCTCTCCACAGAGAGGAACCGAGAGGAACCGAGAAAAAGCATGAGACTCTGACAAGATCCTTTTTTGAGGTACTACGTTATGGGTTACGCTGAAGGTTGAGCGTTCTTTTTCAGTTGCTGCTCAACTACTGTGGAACTGATTATCGCCCCCATATTTAGAACCTATGAGAAGAACCTTCCCGGGAACCTGATATAGAACACTTCAGAGGAACCGATATCCAAGAGGAGAACCTTCCTAAGAACATGAGGAAGAACAGTTTAGGGGATCTGATCTTTCTCTGCGGTACATTATTTACCCGCGTTGATTAGGATGTCTCTCGACGCCTCCCTGGTGAGGTAAGGTGTTCGGGCATCGCCCCAATCGAAAGAGACCCGGGAAGACCCAGGACACGCTGAGACTGATGTCTCTCGGGCTGGCCTGGGAACGCTTGGGATCCGCCCCGAGGAGCCAAGAAGTGGCCGGAGAGAGGGAAGTCTGGGCATCCCTGCTGAGCTGCTGCCTCACGCATCAGACCTCGGATGGGTTGAAGAAATGGATGCATGGATGGACATTATTTACCCATTTGGTTGGCCTTCCTGCGGAACAGGGTCAACTTCTCAATGATTTTGTCGGAGAGAAGGTCTGACTTTGCAGATGCCGAGACGAACACGACGGTGTGAACCCTGTCCTTCAGGCTGGGCTCTTTGCAGAATGAAGGAGATTCCGGTTGTAGAGGCATTGATGGGTTAAACTGAGGGGAAAAGACAAAAGCGTACATGTTTGTAACGACGGCATTATCATCAAGAGAGTAGAGAGAGGCTTTTCAAACACTTAAGGAATATATCCACATTTTCAACATCATTTCATCACTGCGCAACACCCAGCTCAGCTCATCCCTCAGCCCTCAGGTGTCCTACCTGATACTTGTCCTGGATGTGACCTCTCAGAATGTTGCTGAAGTCATCGATATCCAGCCCAACATTCAAACCCTCTTCCAGTCCCATAGTGTCACACAGGGTGATGGGCAGAAGTTTCCCATTTGTCTTGATGGGGTAGGTACGGAACTACGGAACATCAATGAACATCTGTAATCAACACATTTCTGTAACATTTGATATCACATTTTGTGGCCTGGAATCAGAGAAACTCCACTAGACTAGAATGAAACAAAACTCTTCAGGAAAGAGAATCTTCAGGATGGAGGGCAAGTGACAAGTGAGCTGAGAAATTCCAAAATTTCCCAAACGTGCTTTTATTCAAAAACCAGAGAAGTGCATCACGGGCAGGTACATTCTCCCTCTGTTCCAAACGGATATTTAGATCCCTGTCCAACCCCCAGCATAGTCTCTCTCCTTCTTCTTTTGGCTGCTCCTGTCTAGGGGTCGCCGCAGCGGAATATCCGTTTCCATTTCTTCCGGTCCTCTGCATCTTCCTCCTTCAAACCAACCACCTGCATGTCCTGCATGTCTCCTCTCTTCTCTTCTCCTCTTTCCTGGCAGCTCCATCTTCTACATCTTCCTCCAAATATAATCCTCGTCTCTCCTCTGGACATGTCCAAACCAACGCAACCTTGCATCTCTGACTCATACTCATACTCATTTCTAATCCTGTCCATCCTCGTCCCACCCAATGAAAATCTTAGAATCTTTAACTCCGACACCTCCAGCTCCGTCTCCTGTCATTTTGTCAGCACCACTGTCTCCAACCTGTATTGCATATAAGGACAAGAAACACTTAACCGTTGAAGCAGAGGTGAATGATGACTTATGGTGAAGCATGTTCCTTCACTCCAGATCACAGAGGTTTCCACTCTTCCAGGACCAAGTGGCCGAGTGCTTTAGACCACTCTTGAGGATGTTCTGCTTTGTCAATGGTGATCTTAGGATTATTTGTTCGTTCATGGGATTCATTTCATGAAGTTCTTATGCTGATGTTGCTTTCAGTGGGGAACCTGGGACTCATTCAGCTTTTTTTAAATAAGCAACTAAGCATTTTGTGCATTTGTAAACATGGTTGATCATGTAATACAAATTTGGTAGAATATTAATTTGCTACCTGTGTAGTCAGGCTGGTGCCTGCACGTCCTGTGTTTGCCTGGCTGGACACATAGCCCTTGAACACAGAGTTTATGGAGTTGAAGAAGCTGGACTTTCCAGCTCCAACTGGACCAACAGGGAGAACACGAGCCTGTTTCACACTGCTTACTGCATGCTTCCATCCTGTGATGATGTCAGTCAGAGCCTTTCTCCTCCTTCAGAAACACCAAGATTATTATTCCATTTTGACTGCTGGATGGTAACTTTGAGTACAGAAGCAGAAAGATTCTCCTACAAGTTCTAGCAAACCAGGCTTTATTCCATTACAGCTAGAGTACTTATTACATCCCGATCTTATAATTAATGACAGAGGAAAACAACACTGTTGTATGTCTGATAAAGTGTATCATTGTTAAACAGAGTGCACAATTTTACCTACTCAAAATTCCACAAAATGTTCCTCCATGGCTTCTCCATCATTGAGCCACTGTCTTTAGAAAAACAAACCAAAATGATGAGTTGGGTTCAATGTTAGGTTTATTGTTGGGATTAGTGCTGGGTTCAGTGCTGGGTTCAGTGCTGGGATCAGTGCTGGGTTCAGTGCTGGGTTCAGTGCTGGGTTCAGTGTTGGGTTCAGTGTTGGGATCAGTGCTGGGTTCAGTGCTGGGTTCAGTGCTGGGTTCACTGTTGGGATCAGTGTTGGGTTCAGTGCTGGGTTCAGTGTGACTGAAGGTACAGTACTGTGCAAATGTTTTAGGCAGGTGTGGAAAAAATGCTGTAAAGAAAGAACGCTTTCAGAAATGGAAGTGTTGATCCTCTTGCTGATGCAGCAGAACTACCTTGTGTCTGGTTGCTGTGCTCAGTCTTGCCATGACATGAAACTGTCTTCCACAAGCTCACCTTGGCAGCAGAGTTTGGTTGTTCCTCACCCAGTTTTAAGCTCCTACACAGCTGTTTCTGTTTCAGTTCATGACTGTGTTTCTCCTCCGTGTGACGTTGATGATCATCAGTACCTGTTTGCTAAAACTGGTTGATCAGACACCGACTGAATCCTGTCAGAACCCTTGACTGTGTGCAAGAGTACTAGAAGAACTGATGCTGCTCTGAAGGTAAAAGGTAGAAACACCAGATATTGATCTGATTTAGATTTTTCTTTTGTTCACCCACTTTGGATTTTGTAAATTGATCAAAATAAACAATCATTATTGATATTTCTGAAAGCGTTTTGTTTACAGCATTTTTTCACACCTGCCTCAAACTTTTGCACAGTGCTGTACAACCACAGTGCAGTGCAGTGTTTGGACTCTTACCCTCCACTCTGTAGACCTCACACTCAGTCAGCTGTAGGTTGTTTCCGTGCATCTCTTCTGGATCAAAAGCGTAAGTTCCTGGGTTGCTATACACGGTGGCCGTGTTATTGTAGAGAAACACCAGGGACACAAAATTTGGACCTGCTGTTCCATCATTAAAAGAATGGCCGTCTCTGTTGACCACACGCAGAGGGTCTTTCTTCATCTCTCGTTCGTTAAAGCTGAACAGGAAGGCTTTCTCGTCAACAATGTTCTGGTTTGTCTGGGTGTAATCTCTACAGGTGTAAGCGCCGAAAATGAAGCCCGAGTTGTTATAGGCGACTGTGACAGTGGGACCCTGACGATCACACTTCATGTGGAAGGCATTCGCTGTGTAGCCATGAACGCTGGCTTTGAACAGCAGGCTGAGTTTACTACAGCTTAGCATGGAGCAGAGCTTCCTCTCCTGCTGTCTGGACAGGTGGGATTTGACTGTACTCATGGTGACCTGGACAGAAAGGAGACGACAGAGAGCTAAAGGAGGTGAGACAAAGTCATCACCCAGCATCCACACCCTGCTGTGCATCTACAGTGGATCAGTCTGACTTACTGTCCACTTAAACCTTACATGCCTGATTCAGAAGAACTAAACTCTCCACGCAGGTGGAGCAGCTCTTCATGAAGGTGCAGCAGATCTTCGTGAAGGTGCAGCAGACTTGTGGGTGTGATTTAGGACACAGTAGATTCTGAGCAGTCTTACAAACATCAACTAAACTCCAGACTTTTACTAACAACAGGGTGTGTTTCAGGAGCTGATCTAGAATCAGTCCTGAATACGGAGGAATCTGATCCCAGATCAGTCTGAAGCAGCAGTCCTGGGGTTTTTCTGGAGTTGAGTTGATGTTTGTAGAGACAGTAAGTCCTACTAAACCACACCCAGAGCTCATACAGGTGAGTGGTTTTATTTATCAGAACTTTCTGTTGAAGCTTTTTAATGTTCTCTGACCATGTTATACACATTTTCTTGCATTTTATTTTTTAGGATGTTTTTATTATCCAAGTGAAGTCATTTACCATTAAATAGTTAAACCACTAATTGGTTTAAAAATGTTGCAAAATTGTAAAGCACTTTGAGCCCAGGTGAACCCATGAAAAGTCCTCTAGAAATAACAATATTATTAGTGTTTATTATACAGTGGTCATTACTATCGATTAATGAACAGAGTTCTTCTTACCTGAGGGAGTCAAGCGGTTTACACGAGTCACACTGAAGAGAAACGAGTCAGAAACGAGACTTAACTCGGACTTTCAGTTTCTCCGCTGGACTGTTCTCCAAATGCTCTGTTTTGGCTTTCGCCCTCTGGGTTCCAGCAGGCACTGGTCTCGGAGAAGTGAGTTGAGATTCGATGAGTGCCAATTTAACTTCTATACCTCTGACCTGTTTCTCTAGCTCGGTGAGCTTGCTGGCCTCATAACGGGCCTCTCTCAGGTCAGCCTGCAGAGCGATGTTGTGGTCCTGCACCCGTCTCAGCTCTGCCCTGCTCTGATGCAACTGCTCCTCCATTGTGGCTATTTTAGCCTCCAGTTTCTCCCGAGTGGTTGGAGTCTCAACTCTCTGTGTTATCTGGCCTACGGTCTGGTTTCTCTGTTCATGTGTTCTCCTCAGTCCCTCTCTTTGGAAAACCATCACAGCTTGTATCTCTAATCTGGAGACCTTTCTGTCCTCTCTGAACTGGCTGCTCCTTCCATGACACTCACCTTTGTCTTGAGCCAAAGTCTCCTCTTTTTCCATCTCCCCGTCCTTCGAGACCGTGGCATTCACCTGTGGCATGGAGGCTCTTTCGGTCAGCTACTGGTAGAGTCCCGTCAGCAACTCCTCCTGTTCTGCAAACCGAACATTACTGCAGCTGATCTGCTCACCCCCAGAGGTGGGACTGGATTGTCCTTGCCTCTTTGTGCCACACGGCCCGATCCCTCACCGGCTCCTCTCTGACTGATTTCTGCAAGCACATCGCAGCATGTTTACACCTCTGACACCTCTGTCCTTGTTGAAGTCCCGGTCTCCACCTTCCGAACCTCCTCTGACGACCACCTGTTGCCCAGCGCACCCTCTGGAAGACAGATCCCCGCTGGTGCACTCTCCCAGCAGCCTAAGTAATGACAGCAGCTTTGTTCATAGCATTAATATTTTTTCGCACTAAATAACCTCTAAAAGCTGCCTGGATGCATATCGCTGACCTTCTCAACACCTGGAATCTTTCATGTTCACTTTTACCCCTGATGTAGGACCTATAATATCTTTGAATGAAGATGGCTGACCTCCTTATGGCCTGATACTTTACTACCTCCCTGTGTCTTCTGAACGCAGCCTGAATCAGGGAAGCTGCCTGATGGTGCAGGATCACCGCCTTTCTGACCCTTTGACCTCTGAAGCAGGCTTGCAGGAACATTGCAGCAGAGCGCAATTTCAAAAATTCCTCTCTCTGTTTTCTGGCTTCACGTGTGGAACGATACCTCAGCTGAGTTGCAACAACAGTCTGTTTGATGTATAAGTATCGTGCTCGAGCACAGTGAGCCCTGTAAGCACTTTGTATCGCGGTTGCAGCCTGGTGCTTCAGTTTCAGAGTCTGTCTGGTCTTCATCCCTCGGAATGCAGCTTGTAGAACAATGGCAGCCCTTTTTTTCTCCTTCAAAGACTTCATTTCTTGCCTCATACTCTTGTTAGCTCTATAATATCGCTGAACAGTCTTGGCTGCCCATCGTAGCCTCAGGTAGTACTTTCTGTTTATGTGTTTCCTTACCTGCGCCTGAAGGGTTACTGCAGCCTCATGTTCGATTTTCCTCTGTGCCCGAACTTTCCTCCTCTTCGGTGCAGCAGACTGGTTCGTGGTGCTGGGCTTGGGGGTCGACTCCGTGTTGCCCCTCTCGCTGCTGCGAAGGGCCTTCTTGGTCGACCTCCCCGGTTGCTGGATGCCGGAAGTGTTTTTTTTCTACTTTGTTGCTGCTACTCACTCTGGTTGTGTTCTCACGTTCAGGGTGCCTAGCCTGCTTCTCCTGAAGTTCCCCCTTTACTGAAGCTAGCTCCTCCTGAAGGGAACGTATTTGAGATTGGTGACTCACCTGCAGCTGGTGTGTCACAGCCTGAAGAGATGTGTTGTCCTCCTCTAATTTTTCACACTTCGTTTGCAAGGTGGCCAGATTCAGACTTCGTGTGCTGAATTCTTGCTTCTTGGTGAGGAGCTCCGCCTCCATTTCCTGGAGCTGCTCGACTAACATGTTTTTGTTCTGTCTTTCTGCGCCCAGAACAGACAGCCAGACCTTCTGAGATTCCTGTAGATCATGTTCTAAATCCTGGACTCTTGCAGTTAATACTCCTGCCTGAAATGGCTCCTCTGAGCCGGGAGAACTCTTTATCATAACGTCTCTATTAACTGTGCAGAGAGAATTCTTCACCGTAGCTTCCTTGTTTGGCACCGCCTTCGCTGATGGACCGCTGTGATTGGTGAAGGAGGCGGGTTCCTCCGACACCCAGCGTTGTGGTTGGTGGAGAGCAGGAGCCGGAAAAGGAAGGGGCGTGAACAAAGCCTCCTCCTCGAGGCATCGCCCCTTTTTTCCTTGTTTTCGCAGGATTTTACCCCTCTGATGACCGTGTTTCATACAGGGCGGGGTCTCCGCGGACGGACCGCTGTGATTGGTGCACAGCTGTCTCCGCGGAAGGACCGCTATGATTGGTGAAGGAGGCGGGTTCCTCCGTCACCCAGCGTTGTGGTTGGTGGAGAGCAGGAGCGGGAAAGGGAAGGGGTGCGAACGAAGCCTCTTCCTCGAGGAACCGCCCCTTTTTTCCCTGTTTTCGCTGGGTTTTCGTCTTCTTCTGACCGTTTTTCACATAGGGCGGGGTCTCCGCGGACGGACCGCTGTGATTGGAGCACAGCGCTGTCTCCGCGGATGGATCACTGTGATCGGTGAAGGAGGCGGGTATCCAGTGTTGCGGTTGGTGGAGAGCAGGAGTCGGAGAGAGAGCGGGGGTTGGTTTAGAAAGGGGTAAAGAAAGGGGCGCAAACGAAGCCACTTCCGCGAGGGGTCGCCCCGATAACATTACCTCCACCATGGCTCGAGCCGCCCTCTCCGCTCGACAGCACTCCTTCAGCCGTTCACTGAACTCCAGCGAGGGAGCGAGCTGGATTGAGCGATCCAGCAGGTCCAGGCGTCGCGAGATCTCAGTGGCGGTGACTCTCTGCACTTCACCGCTCCGCTCGCAACGCCCCAGCTGCCACGATGGCAGCGCTGCTCGGAGGTCCTCAATCTGGGCTCCCAGTGCTCGCTCTAGCTCCTCCAGACACTCCTCACGGCTCCTGATGTCCCGGTTTTGGCGGCTCATTTCTGTAACGGTGGCGGGGTACCGGAAGGACGCCAGAGTGGAGCCAGGAGTTCAGAGCACTGTTTTATTGTACACAGGTTACACAAGCAAGACACAAGGGCTGCAGTTCAAAGCAGAACCTGAGAACAGGAGAACTGCAGCCTAAACCAAGTGATACAGATCCCAAAAACCTAAATCAGAACCACCCTTTACATGTAGGCTTAGCCTAACCAATGAACCGCGCTCTGCTCTGACTCATCGGGGCTTAAATAGTCAGCCCCAATGATGCACACCTGTGCCTGCTTAGGCTCCAGTGTGCTCAGTCAGAGCAGAGCGCCCTCTAGCGTGCCCAAAACACCCCACACATGACACATTGCCAGCTTGCACTTCAAATGCAGGTATTTTAGTAAATGATATGTATCGTTATGTGTAAAAGTAAAGTTGATCAAATTTAAACCTAATGTTAGCATTAATTCTACACACCGTGTGCTGCCTGAGGCCTATTCAGCAGCGGTGCTTTAGTGTTTAGGGACTCGGCCACAGAATCGGAGGATTGTGGGTTTAAACCCCTTACCAGTAGGTTGCCCTCAGGTACCTTTGAGCAAGGTACCGTGCATGTCAGTTCTCCCCGGGCGCTTTCATAGCTGCTCCCTGTTGAACGGTGTGTGTTTGTGCATGGGTTAAATGCAGAGGTTCAGGTTCATTGTGGTTCACTATGTGCTGTGCTGTGTTCTCACAATGACAAGAATAGTCACTTTCACTTTTCCTTTAACAGTCCCCCAGAACTCCATATAAGGAGTGTCTTTTAGCATAAAACTGTGGTGGTCCAAGGGTAGGATACTTGTCTACAGATCTATGGTCCAAGAGGTCCCAGGTTCGAATCCCACCTCCAGCACTACCACCACTGGGTCCCTGAGACCCTGAACCCTGAGTGTCTCCAGGGGGGACTGTCCCTGTAATCAGGACATGGAAGACACTCTAGAGAAGAGTGTCTGATAAATGTAAATGCATCAGAGTTCAGCGGAGCTTCTGTGCTCCAAAGCACTAAATACTAACATGTTTCCCTCACTTTTTATTTTAGAAAAGAAAGATTGATGTAAACACTGATAAAGTTTCTAAATTGGGTTATTTACTCCACATGTGGACATCAAACTGCAAAAACAGGCCATTTTGTGAGGTCACATAAATCAGAACAGAGCTTATAAACACATACAGCCAATAAGCAAACCCAAGATTTCTCATTTTCTATTTGGAACTAATATTTGTAAAGAATTTAACTTTCAGGTACATGTCAGCACTAGATCTAACAGCACTAGACTAACCCAGGTACAGGAGACCACATGCAGAACTGACTGAAGAGTTAGGAGCAGTTTCACTTGTTGGTCACTGAGGCTCTTCTGCAGCTGGTTGGATAAGAAGTTTGTTGAGAAGATGTAACGGCAGATTATATTAGCAAGCAAGCTAATGTAGAAATACGAAAGATGAAGATACTGATTTGAGTTTAAATGATCATAAGCAGCTAAATCTAGCACATAAGAGGACCTGGATTCTAACTATCCTCACAATAAAGATCATCAAAGAAGCCTTCGGTGGCCCTGAGCATCTGAACAACAGCATTCAGCAGCAGGATGTCAGTCTGAGGATCCAGCTCCAGCTCCTGGCTGTAACTCTTCACCGGAACCACAGCAGAGACGGACATTCCCATGTTTGCGCTCATCTCCTCCACCTGCAGCAATAGAAACTAAGCTGTATTGGACATCCTTGTGTGAGAACATCTACAGGAAATTCATATTCAGTGGCCAGTTCTCACCATTCTGTAGATGTAACGGCTCTGATAGATAGTCTTCAGGTCTGCTGCCACAGAAGAACAGGCCTCATCTACCTTAGTCAGCAGAACCAACTGTGGGATTCCTGTAGCACAGACAGAGCCATAAAGAACATTAAATACTTGTCAGCAGGAAATGTCCTGAGCTCATAGCACAAGAGGTATTCTCTCCACAGAGAGGAACCGAGAGGAACCGAGAAAAAGCATGAGACTCTGACAAGATCCTTTTTTGAGGTACTACGTTATGGGTTACGCTGAAGGTTGAGCGTTCTTTTTCAGTTGCTGCTCAACTACTGTGGAACTGATTATCGCCCCCATATTTAGAACCTCACCTCAGAACCTTTAGAACCTCACCTCAATCTATGCTTTTAAACCTGCTTTTAAACATTTCTTCTCTCTGGCTTTCAGTTTAGGATGAAAACTTGTAGTGCTCGGCTTTAACTGTGCATTTTTTATCATTGTTCTTTTTTTGTTTTTACTCTCAGTTGTCTTATTGACTATTTGTCTCCGTTCTTTTGTCTCTTTTATTTGCTACTGTTTTTATTTAGCTGTCTTGTGTTAAACACTTTGCAGCACTTTGTTGAAAGCTTGATGTTTCTAAATGTGCTTTCTGAAGTGAAAAGTGAAAGTGACTATTCTTGTCATTGTGAAACACAGCACAGCTCACAGTGAGACACAGCAAAATTACACCTCTGCATTTTACCCACACACACCGGGCAGCAGTGACGGGGACGGTACCTTGCTCAAGGGTACCTCAGGGCAACCTACTGGTCTGGGATTAGAATCTACAACCTTCTGATCCTGGGGCTCAGCTCCCTAAACACTAGACCCCCGCTGCTCCTTTATAAAATAAACGTAATCACTTATTATGACTTAAAAGGAGAAGCTCCCCAGGACAGGAGAGGAATAAAGACCTTAAAGAAGAGAACCTTCCTTGGAGCAAGAGGAAAAAACCAATGAGAAGAACCTTCCCGGGAACCTGATATAGAACACTTCAGAGGAACCGATATGCAAGAGGAGAACCTTCCTAAGAACATGAGTCTGATCTTTCTCTGCGGTACATTATTTACCCATTTGGTTGGCCTTCCTGCGGAACAGGGTCAACTTCTCAATGATTTTGTCGGAGAGAAGTCTGACTTTGCAGATGTCGATGACGAACACGACGGTGTGAACCCTGTCCTTCAGGCTGGGCTCTTTGCAGAATGAAGGAGATTCCGGTTGTAGAGGCATTGATGGGTTAAACTGAGGGGAAAAGACAAAAGCGTACATGTTTGTAACGACGGCATTATCATCAAGAGAGTAGAGAGAGGCTTTTCAAACACTTAAGGAATATATCCACATTTTCAACATCATTTCATCACTGCGCAACACCCAGCTCAGCTCATCCCTCAGCCCTCAGGTGTCCTACCTGATACTTGTCCTGGATGTGACCTCTCAGAATGTTGGTGAAGTCATCGATATCCAGCCCAACATTCAAACCCTCTTCCAGTCCCATAGTGTCACACAGGGTGATGGGCAGAAGTTTCCCATTTGTCTTGATGGGGTAGGTACGGAACTACGGAACATCAATGAACATCTGTAATCAACACATTTCTGTAACATTTGATATCACATTTTGTGGCCTGGAATCAGAGAAACTCCACTAGACTAGAATGAAACAAAACTCTTCAGGAAAGAGAATCTTCAGGATGGAGGGCAAGTGACAAGTGAGCTGAGAAATTCCAAAATTTCCCAAACGTGCTTTTATTCAAAAACCAGAGAAGTGCATCACGGGCAGGTACATTCTCCCTCTGTTCCAAACGGATATTTAGATCCCTGTCCAACCCCCAGCATAGTCTCTCTCCTTCTTCTTTTGGCTGCTCCTGTCTAGGGGTCGCCGCAGCGGAATATCCGTTTCCATTTCTTCCGGTCCTCTGCATCTTCCTCCTTCAAACCAACCACCTGCATGTCCTGCATGTCTCCTCTCTTCTCTTCTCCTCTTTCCTGGCAGCTCCATCTTCTACATCTTCCTCCAAATATAATCCTCGTCTCTCCTCTGGACATGTCCAAACCAACGCAACCTTGCGTCTCTGACTCATACTCATACTCATTTCTAATCCTGTCCATCCTCGTCCCACCCAATGAAAATCTTAGAATCTTTAACTCCGACACCTCCAGCTCCGCCTCCTGTCATTTTGTCAGCACCACTGTCTCCAACCTGTATTGCATATAAGGACAAGAAACACTTAACCGTTGAAGCAGAGGTGAATGATGACTTATGGTGAAGCATGTTCCTTCACTCCAGATCACAGAGGTTTCCACTCTTCCAGGACCAAGTGGCCGAGTGCTTTAGACCACTCTTGAGGATGTTCTGCTTTGTCAATGGTGATCTTAGGATTATTTGTTCGTTCATGGGATTCATTTCATGAAGTTCTTGTGCTGATGTTGCTTTCAGTGGGGAACCTGGGACTCATTCAGCTTTTTTTAAATAAGCAACTAAGCATTTTGTGCATTTGTAAACATGGTTGATCATGTAATACAAATTTGGTAGAATATTAATTTGCTACCTGTGTAGTCAGGCTGGTGCCTGCACGTCCTGTGTTTGCCTGGCTGGACACATAGCCCTTGAACACAGAGTTTATGGAGTTGAAGAAGCTGGACTTTCCAGCTCCAACTGGACCAACCAGGAGAACACGAGCCTGTTTCACACTGCTTACTGCATGCTTCCATCCTGTGATGATGTCAGTCAGAGCCTTTCTCCTCCTTCAGAAACACCAAGATTATTATTCCATTTTGACTGCTGGATGGTAACTTTGAGTACAGAAGCAGAAAGATTCTCCTACAAGTTCTAGCAAACCAGGCTTTATTCCATTACAGCTAGAGTACTTATTACATCCCGATCTTATAATTAATGACAGAGGAAAACAACACTGTTGTATGTCTGATAAAGTGTATCATTGTTAAACAGAGTGCACAATTTTACCTACTCAAAATTCCACAAAATGTTCCTCCATGGCTTCTCCATCATTGAGCCACTGTCTTTAGAAAAACAAACCAAAATGATGAGTTGGGTTCAATGTTAGGTTTATTGTTGGGATTAGTGCTGGGTTCAGTGCTGGGTTCAGTGCTGGGATCAGTGCTGGGTTCAGTGCTGGGTTCAGTGCTGGGTTCAGTGTTGGGTTCAGTGTTGGGATCAGTGCTGGGTTCAGTGCTGGGTTCAGTGCTGGGTTCACTGTTGGGATCAGTGCTGGGTTCAGTGCTGGGTTCAGTGCTGGGATCAGTGCTGGGATCAGTGCTGGGATCAGTGTGACTGAAGGTACAGTACTGTGCAAATGTTTTAGGCAGGTGTGGAAAAAATGCTGTAAAGAAAGAACGCTTTCAGAAATGGAAGTGTTGATCCTCTTGCTGATGCAGCAGAACTACCTTGTGTCTGGTTGCTGTGCTCAGTCTTGCCATGACATGAAACTGTCTTCCACAAGCTCACCTTGGCAGCAGAGTTTGGTTGTTCCTCACCCAGTTTTAAGCTCCTACACAGCTGTTTCTGTTTCAGTTCATGACTGTGTTTCTCCTCCGTGTGACGTTGATGATCATCAGTACCTGTTTGCTAAAACTGGTTGATCAGACACCGACTATAATCCTACAGAATCCCTGACTGTGTGCAAGAGTACCTAGAAGAACTGATGCTGCTCTGAAGGCCAGATATTGATCTGATTTCGATTTTTCTTTTGTTTGCTCACTTTGGATTTTGTAAATTGATCAAAATAAAAAATCATTATTGATATTTCTGAAAGCGTTTTGTTTACAGCATTTTTTCACACCTGCCTCAAACTTTTGCACAGTGCTGTACAACCACAGTGCAGTGCAGTGTTTGGACTCTTACCCTCCACTCTGTAGACCTCACACTCCGTCAGCTGTAGGTTGTTTCCGTGCATCTCTTCTGGATCAAAAGCGTAAGCTCCTGGGTTGCTATACACGGTGGCCGTGTTATTGTAGAGAAACACCAGGGACACAAAATTTGGACCTGCTGTTCCATCATTAAAAGAATGGCCGTCTCTGTTGACCACACGCAGAGGGTCTTTCTTCATCTCTCGTTCGTTAAAGCTGAACAGGAAGGCTTTCTCGTCAACAATGTTCTGGTTTGTCTGGGTGTAATCTCTACAGGTGTAAGCGCCGAAAATGAAGCCCGAGTTGTTATAGGCGACTGTGACAGTGGGACCCTGACGATCACACTTCATGTGGAAGGCATTCGCTGTGTAGCCATGAACGCTGGCTTTGAACAGCAGGCTGAGTTTACTACAGCTTAGCATGGAGCAGAGCTTCCTCTCCTGCTGTCTGGACAGGTGGGATGTGACTGTACTCATGGTGACCTGGACAGAAAGGAGACGACAGAGAGCTAAAGGAGGTGAGACAAAGTCATCACCCAGCATCCACACCCTGCTGTGCATCTACAGTGGATCAGTCTGACTTACTGTCCACTTAAACCTTACATGCCTGATTCAGAAGAACTAAACTCTCCACGCAGGTGGAGCAGCTCTTCATGAAGGTGCAGCAGATCTTCGTGAAGGTGCAGCAGACTTGTGGGTGTGATTTAGGACACAGTAGGACTTACTGTCTCTACAAACATCAACTAAACTCCAGACTTTTTACACAACAGGGTGTGTTTCAGGAGCTGATCTAGAATCAGTCCTGAATACGGAGGAATCTGATCCCAGATCAGTCTGAGCAGCAGTCCTGGGGTTTTTCTGGAGTTGAGTTGATGTTTGTAGAGACAGTAAGTCCTACTAAACCACACCCAGAGCTCATACAGGTGAGTAGTTTTATTTATCAGAACTTTCTGTTGAAGCTTTTTAATGTTCTCTGACCATGTTATACACATTTTCTTGCATTTATATTTTTAGGATGTTTTTATTATCCAAGTGAAGTCATTTACCATTAAATAGTTAAACCACTAATTGGTTTAAAAATGTTGCAAAATGTAAAGCACTTTGAGCTCCAGGTGAACCCATGAAAAGTCCTCTAGAAATAACAATATTATTAGTGTTTATTATACAGTGGTCATTACTATCGATTAATGAACAGAGTTCTTCTTACCTGAGGGAGTCAAGCGGTTTACACGAGTCACACTGAAGAGAAACGAGTCAGAAACGAAACTTAACTCGGACTTTCAGTTTCTGCTCCACAGGAACACACACACACGTCTCCATTAGTAAAAGACCATCATCAGACTAAGCTTATTGTGGCTCATAATGTTCTCTCACGGGCAGGGACTTTATTTGTTATAAACCAGGTTCTTCAGCTGGCTGCCTCCAGGAAAGCAGCACTGAAAGGTTCAAGGAACCAAAAGTGGTTCTCCTGTGGCATCGAACTCTGATTCTGCTTCCAAGCCTTTATCCCTCAAGAAGTCCTGTGGTTTCCATGACAACCCTAACCGCTCATTTGAAGCGGAGTGCAGCTGTTTGGACACCAAATGACTGCAGCTTCATAAATTTGTAATTATTGTAATCAGATAATAAATATTGTAACCAAGACACACCTCATGAAACCAGGACCTGTTCTACCTGTTCACCAAGCAGCTCCTCGTACAGGTTGGAGTCTTCGCTGAAGGAGACCCTGCTCGTGCATTAAAACTGATCAGGATTTCATATTGATCAGGATCGGAAGAGAATTAAAACAGACTCCAACACACAGAATGACGTTTATACCGAACATTTTAATAACAAGCCCACATCAGATACATTACAGCTACATTACTGCCCCCTTCTCTCGTCCACAGGACCGCAGCATGTCCTCTGCAGGACGGAGACAGGGGTTACACACTGCAGGACCTGTGGCCAAGTCCACAGACATGACTTAAACAGCAGTGCAGTTTATCAATGATCTTAATAATTAATAATAATATTGATACTGAAGTGCATTAAAATATAAAATGTTCAATTATACTGACAGTATGAACAGGCTGCTCCCCTTTTACAGTTCTCTCAATGGCTCCTCCCCCATCCTAAAGCTTTCTGTAATGGCTCCTCCCCTCTTTTTAAACATTAACATTTACAGCGTTTAGCTGACGTTCTTATCAGGGATGATTAGATAAGCGATGTCTGAACTACAGGGACAGTCTCAGGGTTCAGGGTCTTGCTCAGGAACCTTGCTCAGGTGGTGCTGGAGGTGGGATTCAAACCTGAGGTCCCTTGGTCTGTAGACGAGTATCCTACACCTAGACCACCAAAACCCCATACAGCACCTCCCCTTCAATGGCTCCTCCTCATTCTAAAGCTTTCTATAATGGCCCCTCCCCTAATTTTAATGCCTCCTCCCCTTCATTTAGCTTTCTAAAAATGCACTTCCCCTTTCTGAAACATTTACTTTTACATTTACAGCATTTATCAGACGCTCTTCTCCAGAGTGTCTTCCATGTCCTGAGTACAGGGACAGTCCCCCCTGGAGACACTCAGGGTTCAGGGTCTCAGGGACCCAGTGGTGGTAGTGCTGGAGATGGGATTCAAACTGGGGACCTCTTGATCCATTGGTCCATAGGCAAGTACCACCACTAGACCACCAGCACCCATCCTAAAAACCTTTCCTCTGATGGCTCCTCCCATTTCCACTGGCCCCACCTCTTCATCTGTGTGTTCCAGCCTGGGCATCTACACTGTGGGAGGTTCTATACGTTCCATCTTTTTGGCGGTTCTAGCTCATGCGGGTATGAATGCACTGACAGGGGTTGGTGGGCTGTGTGGGTTCATTCACATAAGTTCTGAAGTTCATGCAGGTGTGGTTCTCATCAAGTTCTGACTGTTTAAGTGCTGAAGGGTTAAGGTAAAGCCCGGGTTCTTCAGGTGAATCGTTCTTCAAAACTCCACTTTACAGGCCGGGAAGGTTTCCTCCTGCATGGCCACAGTGCTGTTGCTGCCCAGAACCGTGATGCCCAGCTGGCGCTGCCGGTCCTGAGTCTGCTGGTACCAGTCGTGCATCACCTCAGACTCAAATGTGGGGATCAGCGTCACCTGTAGGACAGGAGGAACTTCTCAGACACACGTTTTTAAAACTACACTGTTTAAAGCTCTTCAGGTCGACAAAGTGTTCGATCTTTGGCAAAATAAAATAACACAGAGTTGCTGCAGCATTGATCTCCTGATGAATTTGAACTCTGGGTTACTTTTAATACTTCATTTTTTGCTTACTTTTTCCAACAACAACAACAATAATAATAATCTGTACATGGAGTGTCTTGATAATGCCAATAAATCATAAATCAGCTTCTTTATTAACCCTGTAAAACTTGCACGTCGTCGGCCTCACCGGTGATGACATGACTGGACGTTATTTCTGAAACGCCTTAAACCATCAAAAGAGTTTCAAAGTGCCTTTAAAACCAGGAACCTTATTTTTTCCATGTTGCTATACTCTTTATATGCATTTTCCAATTTTTACATTTTTAAGAAGAGAGATTTGTGATTCAGCATCCTTTCTCTGCATGCTTACCCTGTAAATGACTGCAGTAAAGAGACCGGCAGTTATCTGGGCAAAAAAGGCTGTTTTGTACAGTGTCCTCCATGATTTCTGGGACAAAGACAGTCTTCTGCTCCTCAGTGTAATTTTTTTCTTTTTCCAAAATTCTACATTTTTTCAAAATTTTAATTTGAACACTTCAGTCATGATTAATGAGGGGACTGTGTATAAAAATATAATTTCTAAAAGGGTTAGGGTTACTTAGTTAACTTTAAAGTTCACATTTCAGACCTTTAATCATGTCTTCTGCATGTCCTCTCTCACCACGTCCATAATCCTCCTCTTTGTTCTTCCTCTTCTCTTCTTTCCTGGCAGCTCCATCTTCAACATCCTCCTTCCAATATAATCCTCGTCTCTCCTCTGCACATGTCCAAACCAACGCAACCTTGCTTCTCTAACTTTGTCTCCAAGACGTCTAACCTGAACTGTCCCTCTAATATACTCATTTCTAATCCTGTCCATCCTCGTCACACCCAACGAACATCTCAGCATCTTTAACTGTGACACCTCCAGCTCCGCCTCCTGCCTTTTCATCAGTGCCACCGTCTCCAACCCGTATAACATAGCTGGTCTCACTACGGCCCTAAAGGAACAAGTAAAGCTAAAGTCTTACTGGTTAGATTAACTGAAGCTCCGCCCACTCACACAGAACCACCACTGTTAGCTCACTGACCTTCCGACTACAGACACGAACGGACTCTTACTGAACTCATACTTTACTGGAAGTCTTCTCTTAAATGAGTCATTATGAAAAGCACTTTCTTTCTTTCCTTCTTTTGTCCGGGGTGGACCAGAGGAGGACGGGTTCCCCTTTTGGTTCCTGGTTTCTCCCAAGGGTTCTTCCTCATGTTTTGGGGAGTTCTGCTTCTGTTGCCCTCGGTTTACCCAACCGGGGCTCGAACCGGGGCTCGATTCTGTAAAGCTGCTTTGTGAACAACAACAACAGTTGTAAAAAGTGCATCATAAAACCGTCTTGACTTCTCCTGTAAACCTTTCCTTTCACTCTCGCTGGTCCCCGATCACTCCAGCCACTCTTCTCCACCCATTCCAACCTGCCTGCACTCTCTTCTTCTCCTCTCTTCTACACTCACCGTTACTCTGAACTGTCCACCCCGAGTATTTCAACTCCTCCACCACAACACACACACACCAGGGGAGCAGTGATGGGGGCAATACCTTGATCAAGGGAACCTCGGCCAACCTACTTGACCAGGAAACAAACCCATAAATCCTGGGGCCTGGTCCCTAAACACTAGGGCACCACTGTCCCGTTCTTTTGTCGAATTGTTAAACCAATGTTCAAGGTTTTCTTAAAATCATGAAATACATTTTTATTTATAAGTTTGGACTGACCGGAACCTGCTCTGGCCAAAACGATTTCCCATCCAGTAAGGCATCCAGTATGGGTCTCATCATGGTGTCCTTCGGACAGTCATCCCCGCTGATGATGTAACAGGACGAGCGCAGGCGGCAGAAGAACTCGAGGTCGATGGTGGAAGCTGCCTGGCCAGACGGGAGGTACGCCAGGTCTAAATACACGGGCACGCCCCTGTTCCCTGCAGCGTCAGAGGAAAACGAGTTGCTACAAATGAAGTGAAAATGAAAGTGACTGGCATTCTGAAACAGTACACAGCGAACTACAATCTGTGTTTAACCCACTCACAACGCCCAGCAGGGGGCAGCCATATCCACCACCGGTGGAGCAGTTATGGGGACGGTACCTTAATCAAGGGAACATTAGGAGAACCTGCAGCTCCGGGTAATCATTTTAAAGCACAAAGCCACGTAAATGTTGTTGAGAAAATATTCAAAAAGAGTAAATTAGGATTTGTGCCCTTCAAAAGGTTCTTCACACTACTCTCATCTATCAAAGAAACGTGAAATGTCAGATGTGTAAATCGCCGTAGTTATGAAAAACCGGGCCTTATATGGAAGTTCAGGGGTGTGTCAAAGGGCAAGGCTTCAGACAACACACTGAGGTCTGAGTGCTAATATTGGGTTTAAGATCTTTCATTCATTTATTTATTTATTTTTAATATGAAAGTATTAAAAAAGTAACTGTTAAATCCGTTTAATGTTTGAGACGGTGATATCAATTTAATTAACTGAATTGTAATGGATTTACTGTTTTTTGTTATTGTTGATCAGTTTTACAACCTTTATCTTACCAGGCCAACAATTTTAAAACAACTGTTGTTCAAATAAATATATCATAAGATTTATTCAAAGGATTCCAGGTTCTCTACACTTTTCAAATGCTTTTAAAAATATATAATAATGCATAAAAGCCCAAAGTATTCTGGGTATTTAAGGGTTACCATCTTTTCAGATGGCACAATTGGTTTTTTTTTCCCCATTATGGTGCACTTTATAGTTCAAGTCCACAGAACCCTTCCTACCTGCAGAGGTCGATCTCTTTGGAGCCGGACGGGATGCAGAAGTGTCGACTGTGGAGACGCACCTAAGACCTGCAGCTGATCCACTTTGACTCCCAGGTTTGGTTTTGCTGGTTTGTGCTGAGCTGGTGGACGAGGGAATCCCAGTTGTCCTCTTGTTCTTCTTAACACCAGCCTTGACTGTTTTAGCAGGATCAGGCATGCAGGACCCAGGCTGGGGTGGAAGGGGCGGCAAGTCCTTAACAGGAATCGGCAGAGGGTCCTGAAGTGGAGAACCATATGTCTGAACAACAGCAGGGTTCTCAGTGGAGAAATGCAAACAGTCTTCCTCGTCTGAATCCAACGCACTGTCCGCAGTGATTGAGGCGCATTCCTCTAAGCAGTCAGTAGAAGGAGCAAAAGGGCTTTCCTGGGTGGTCTTAGTGCTGGTCTGTACCAGTGGTGAAGGTTTTGCCACGTCCTGGGAATGGTCACTATCATCAGAGAGGTCCTGAGGGCTGCTGGTGGTGGTAAGTCCTGGAGATGGCGGATGCTGCTGGTTGCCTGCCGATTTGAAATGCTTGAACTCGCATGGAGACACAAGGCACAAGTCAACATCATGAGAAGCAGCATCAAACATCAGCCCCTGCTGCCCAGGGGGACGTCCATCCAAACCATCGCTCATAACCCTCTTGGTGTGGGCCATCTTTAAAGACAGGGACATCCCCACCTTGAAATCAGAATCAACATAGTGTCCATTCGAGTAAGAAGTCTCGTCTTCGTTGGTGGATTCACTGACTGTGGGAAGGACTTGCTCAAAGGACATTGACAAAGACTCGTCAACTTCAGTGGACTGTGGTGAGCTAACTTCTGCTGGCATGGAGTGGGTGGTAGTCACAGTGGGAGATATATCAGGCACCATGTCCTTGAAAGAGCTCAGGCACAGGAGGCTGGAGTGCTTCTCTTTGGAGGAGACAGAGTTGCTCTCTTGAATACTCCTGGGACATGTAGACTCTGAATTCTTGCAGGGTCCTAACTGTTGACTCTCTGATCCAAGGCACAGCTTGACTCCCAGACCGCTGTGGTCTCTGGACGCCCAAGTCTCTTCAGGAGACAGATGATAGGGCGTATGTCCAGCACTGTTGGGACCGGATCTGGGAGAACTCAGCTCCAAAGTCTTTTCATCAGGACTAATGCAGACTTCATCCTGAATTCCTTTGGACAGATTGTCTTTAAAAGCGCCATCAAGCAAGATATACTCTGTAGGAGTGAGGTCCAAATTCACGCTGCGTTCACTTTTGGGATTCATGGCAAAGTCTGATGAAGCTCCAGAGGCTTTGTCTGGATTAGGTACAGTTCCTCCAGACTCTGCCATCTCTGCATTCCCATGGTCGTTCCTTGGATCCTCTTCATTGCCTGATTCCACCCTAAATAGAAGGTCAGAGTCTTTGCTCGCAGGCACTTCGCCTGACTGCTCACACTGGATTTCTAGAAAATCTGATGTCATATCTTCAGGTGAGGAAATCAGGGAGTGATCTGCATCTTCTGCATCTCCTGAAAGCTTCTGGTTCTGCTGCTCCTTACTAGATTTGTTGTTTTTTACTTTACAATCAGTGCTTTTGTCTTCCTTCTTCTCATTTTTCTTTGTATTTACAGACCTACTTGAATCCAAAAGATGGGAGGCGGATGTTGAAGGAGCTTTCTTGACCTCTTTTCCTGGGAAATTGGTCTTATTTTCTTCAACCTTTTCATTTTTTCTCTGCTCGGCCTTTAAATCTGCCTTTGGTTTGTTAACAGGACAATCCTTTTTCCCAGACATTTTCCGTTGCACATTTTCTTGCTTCTTTGTCACCAGTACACTAACCCTTTCATCTTTTTTATCCTTAAAAGACTCCTTCCTTGCCACAGGTTTGGAGACTTTCACTTTCACACTGTTTTCCACAAGCTTCGACCTTTCTTCACCTGTTGAGACATTTCCATTCACAATTTTTGTCCTGTCCTTTGGCTCTAGATGCCCACGAGCAGGTCCCTCCTTTGAGGTAGTACTTGTGCTACCTCTCCTGGTTTCTTTGGTGCTAGATTTGAGACTGTCTTGGCTCTCTGCACGTTTTGGGTTCTTTTCTGACTTTGCTAATTCAATGTCTTTGGAGCACACGACCGGTCGCTTGAGAAACTCTAGATGTTTCAGTTTCTCTAGACCCTCTAGTATCTTCACCTGTGGGGTGGAGCCAGGGAAGAGGACTCGGATTTTCTTTTCATGAGGGCTTGCTGGATGCCACACAAGCAACACACAAAGAGACACCAGAGACGTTAGAGGAATCTCTGAACCTTTAAGGCTGGTGCTACTCTCAGGCCAGCTGTGCATGAAGGCCTCAAACTCTTTGCTTCGTTTTACTGGATTAAGGGCGTAAAGCTCCAGACACCCAACTCCCATCTTCTGAAATAGAATTACTGGCTCGATGGAACCACTTGTGCTGCGGAACAGTGGTTCTGGTGAGATCTTCAGCTTCTCCAAATGACGTAGGGTAAGGCCTGCTTGGTCACTACTCCGTAGTACGTTTGGGTCACCCTGAAGTTTTTTCAGCTTGCTTGGTGCATTAAAGAAAACCACACCAAGCTCTGGAGAGATTAAATTTTTAAGACATTTCTCTTTCTTATCGGATTCCGAAGAACTGTTCTCCTCAATCTCTGCAACCTTTCTCTCAAACAGACTGTTAATCCCTGGCAGATTATCTGTCCCAGCATGGGTGAGCAGAATGGAGTCAACACGGTCTAGATGCCTCACCAGCTTCCAAAAGCATGAACGTGCATCAGCACCACCATTGACCAGAACATTGAATCCATTCACTGCAAAGAAGGCACAGTCCCCTCTGCCCCCTGGAAAGATGTAGCAGCAGGGACGGCAAAGCTTGAGGAAACCCACCGTGCTTGGAGGCTCCAGAAGGTCAAATGGAGACTGTGATTCAAGGTTCTGGGAGAGATGATCTGTGAACTCCTGAAGCCCTTCCATTTTTGGGAGCACCATTAGAGGGTTTACCTTAATGTCTACCATATCCTGTATACCGTGTTTCATAAGCACCAAGTTCTTCCATTTCCCAGTTTTAGGGCAGCTCAGGGTGAGACTCTGTTTGCCAGATGCACTTGCAGCTTTCAGAACTGACTGGACCTGCCAGAGATGTTCAAAAACAGTAGATGTAGAATTAATCTTTTCTTTCTATTCAGTTTTCCACATGGAGATGCTCATTGCCGCAGAAGTGGGAGGACTAATTTTATGACCAGTCAAACCTCTGGGTATACACGATTAAAAGGTATTTTTTCATACACTAGGGTTATCTACATACCTCCTCGTCCTCAAAGATCTGTGTGAAGTGATTTGGACTGAAATGTCCAGTTTGCAGGATGATGTCGCCAGTGTCTTCCAGTGAGTGTCCCGCAAGCACAAGCAGCTTGTGCTGACTCGGGTCCAGGATCAGGCTGCGTATCTGCAAAGATCACAGACATTTCAGCAAGATAATCCCTCACAAAACTTTCTCAGGGTAGCTCCCTAATTAGAGTCATCTCCCATCACACAGACTGTCCCGTCTTCTTAATAAAACCCTGTGACTGACTGACTGTAGACCTGTAATCTGTTGAGGGCTGTAATTACAGATTAATGTTAATCAGGAGTCAATGTTAACGGGGGGAATTGAGAACCAGTTCTAGTACACTACTGAATGCTTCTGTTGACATTGCTGTTATTTTTAGATACTTCTTATGGTGTTAAACCAACCAAAATAATACTGGAGAAGAAGAAGGGTGCCTTCATTTCACTACAGACAACAGTAACATGATCTTGAAGCACAGCAAGGGCTACAAGGTTTTTGCCAGGTCTTCCAGGGTCTCTTCCATTACTGAGAGCAAATATACTGTCACATTAGTACCACACAGGCAGGCCGAGTAGGTCTATTTATCCAACTGCATATAGCAGTGATGGTTCCAGTGTGTGGATCCAGAGAAAGATCCCAGTCAGTGCTGACTCCCAGGCTTCTGACAGTGGGTTTAAGATGGTTTACTATCTTCACTTGCGCTGTTTCAGTGCTGAGGGTCGAAAACCAGACTGAAATTTCTAAAAGATGGTATTTTAGTGTAGATATGAGCACAACTGCTGAACCACAGCTTTCTCCAGAATCCAGAAGCTTGATTAGAAATCGGTGGATAGTTTGTTAACTTGAACGGATCAAGATGAGGTTTCTGGAGTGGAGGATATATAATGGCTCTTTTGGCACAAAGTCCAGGTTGAGAGAGAAGTTTACTGTAACCGCTCTGTTGATATGAGGTTTTGATCTGTATCTGTCTTGGGCAGCAGATGTGCTGGGTTTGGTGTTTGGTGTTGGATTTCTTGTTGAATGATTTCAATCTTCTTACATTTACATTACATTTATCAGACGCTCTTATCCAGAGAGACATCCATGTCCTGAGTACAGGGACAGTCCCCCCTGGAGACACTCAGGGTTCAGGGTCTCAGGGACCCAGTGGTGGTAGTGCTGGAGGTGGGATTCGAACCGGGGACCTCTTGAGCCACAGGTCCACAAGTACCACCACTAGACCACCAGCACCACATGTTAATGTTCTTGTTAAAGAAATCCATAAATGACCTCTATTGTAGATCACAGGTATCTGACCTTCAGCTCCTCCATGGTTCTTCGTAAGTGTAGATGTTGTGTTGAAGAGAAATCTAGGATTATTTTTATTGGACTCTATTAATGTAGATCTGTAGGCTGAGCGTGCAAATGTAAGTGCCCTCTTATATTTTATGAAGTTCTCCATCCAGGCAGTCAAATGGTTCTAATTTTGTCAGCCGCCATTTACGTTCTAGTTTCCACATCTTTTGCTTTAGAGCTCGTGTTTGTTTGATGGACCATGGAACAAACTCTTACGTTTTAATGGTGCCACATTATCTACTGTGGAATGAAATGTGTTCTTTAAACATTCAGCGAGATTATCCAGCTCTTCTGGACCAGATGGTGAACTAATAAGTTGATAAATCTGGAAGGTTTTTGATCAAATTTAAGGGTACCTCAGGGTAACCTACTGGTCTGGGATAATTGCTATGTTCTCCACCTGAATACCTGGTGTAAGGATTAGGTCTAAAGTATGGTTCTAGTGATGAGTGGAGCACTACATTCTGGATAAAACCCACAGTACTGAGGATGGATGTAAAGACTCATTTCAGTGATCAGGAGTTGATAAAGAATGTGACCAATATGCAGAATCGATAATCATTATCAATAAAACCTTATCAATTCCCATCCCTAGTCAGTGTCAAGATTCTGGATGATACATCTGCCCTTCAACCCCAGTGGCTCACTAGAGGAAATTAATGTCACACTACTGGAACCTTTTTAGGGGTTTTTTGATGCAAAAAGGAGTGTCTTGATCTTAAGAAATTCTGGATGTTTCTATCACTTCACACTGAGCAGCTCTGCAGGAAGAAACACTGATCAAACCTCAGAAAACAGAAGCTCCTCGGAGGGATTAATCACCACCCTGGAGCTGAGAACACTCGTCCTGAAGTGAAAAATCCGCTGAGCTGCAGAGAGACGGGGAGGGTAAGGAATGACAGGAGATGGACAGAAAACAGAGGGAAGGAAATGAACAACAGGCTTCTTCTCAAAGTCAACTTTCTTGTCAAGCTTTAATAAGATGTCTAATCTGATCTGAGAGGAACTGGATCACAGATGGACTCCTCCAGAGAGGGAGTGACTAAAAAACACCTCAGCGACAGAGACACTTAGACGTCTTCATCGGAGAAACGTCTGGAGGTGACATTTCAGCAGCCGAGCAGGCTGAACGATATTTAAGGCTGTCCAGCGATAATAGATCACCACCAGTCCTGTGTGATTAGCTCAAATCTGGGTTTTAAAGAAAGGCGTCGTTTTATAGCGCAGTTCACTGTGTTCCAGTATCATCTTCTCTCTTCTCTTTTCTGGCAGCTCCATCTTCAACATCCTTCTCCTCGTCTCTCCTCTGGACATGTCCAAACCAACGCCATCCTGCTTCTCCAACATGTCCAACCTGATCTGTCCCTCTAATATCCATCCATTTTCTGCCGCTTGTCCCAAACGGGGTCACGGGGGAGTGCTGGCATCCAACCCAGCGCACACAGGGCGAGGACGGGGGACGCACCCTGGACAGGTCGCCAGCCCATCGCAGGGAGGAGCGGGACAAGGACGGCACCTTGCTCAAGGGTACCTCAGGGCAACCCATGGGAAGGGGTTCGAACCCCCGATCCTCCGACCGTGTGGCCAACGCCCGAACCACTAGGCCACCACTGCCCTCCCTCTAATATCCTCATTTCTAATCCTGTCCATCCTCGTCACACCCAACGAACATCTCAGCATCTTTAACTCTGACACCTCCAGCTCCGCCTCCTGCCTTTTCATCCCCGTCTCCAACCCGTACAACATAGCTGGTCTCACTACCATGGTGCAGCAGTGGCCTAGTGGTGAGGGAGTTGGCCTGGATCGGAAGATTGTGGGATCCCCTCACCAGCAGGTTGCCCTGAGGTACCCTTGAGCAAGGTACTGTCCCCGTCACTGCTTTCAATATCTGCCCCCTGCTGCACGTGTGTGCATGAGTGAAACACAGAGGTTGAATTTCATTGCGTTGTGCTGCTTTTCACAATGACAGGAGGTCACTTTCACTTTCATCCTGTAAACCTTCCCTTTCACTCAGCTGTATAAAGTGTAACATCATCCGAATGTATTCATTTCAATTTTTGGATCCAAACACCTATCAGCACATCTGGGTTCAGAGGAGGTGTCCGATTTTTCCCCAGGACCTCACCCTGCAGTGCGAGGACTATGTTAAGGTGGACAGGGACACTAAACTCTTCGGTCTAGCGTTTAAATGTTTTAAAACTCCGCTCAGCCCAGTCCTGCAGCGGGATGTCGTTATTTCCGCTGCTTGTCTTTGTAGCTCTTTCTGTTTCTGTCTCTCCTCAGGGCGGCACCGCCTGCCTGTTCCCCCTCCTCAGATCTTTTCAATGCCCAAACTTCCTGAGCAGGTCAGAGGGGAAAGGTGATGACCCCGTTCTCCAGCCTGCAGAACTACACAATGAGAACACCACCCTCTGTGAGGGAACCTTGAGCTGATAATGAGAACACGGGGTTAACTCCTTCGCTCCTAAAAATAAAGAATAGCAACATTTCTGCCCATTAAACCCAGCTCCTGTAAACTGTGTCACTTTTAAGGAACTTTTGCAAATGTTCCACAAGTTTTTTTTTTCTAGAGACACACATTAGAGTTCCTCTTTTTTCAGAATACATCAATCATATAGCAAAAACATAGCAACCAATGATGTTACCATAGGTACTGCCTAGCAACCAACTGGGAAAACATTAAAAACACAAATCATTCATCTGCAACTCTGTAAGAACTTCGCTAAAAACAAACACGTTTACACATTGTGGGTGGCGGTGGTCTAGTGGTGGTACTTGCCTACGGACCTCTGGATCAAGAGGTCCCAGGTTCAATCCCACCTCCAGCACTACCACCACTGGGTTAGTAGTAGCAAGTAAGTAGAGTAGTAGTAGCAAGTATCCTATCACTAGACCACCACCACCCACCAGCTAACACCAGTTTGCCAGTCCAACCACCAAAAATGTGGCAGTAATGAACTGAAATACCAACGACTAACAACTCGTGTAGAAACACTACATGAACCACCTTGCAACACCCTAGAAACCAACTGGAATACTACAGCAACCAGTTGAAGCACCATAACAAGAACACAGAAACCACTTAATATAACATGGCAATCACCTGGGAACGAACCTGGGAACGAACCTGGGAACGAACCTGGGAACGAACCTGGGATCTGTTTAAGCCTCGACTCTGAAACGTTTTCAGGAAATGGTGTCCCTGTCCACTTTCCTTTCCTGGGCGAGAATGACGGACTCTAGCTGTAGGGGGAGTGAAAGGTCTCCTGGATCACACTCTGTCTATCTGTAAAGTCCTTTCTGAAGATTTAGTAGAAGGTTACTCCTCCGTCTGCTGCCAAAACCTGAACAATCGGTCAGCAGCACTTCCTTCCTGAGAGCTGAAAACCCAAAACCCAGAACAAAAGCAGGAGCAGAATTCTACCCCAAGCTTTCCCTAAAACACGCAGCACCAAAAACAAGGCAGCCAGTCACCCCCGTCCCCGTCCCCGTCCCCGTCCTGCCCACGTCCAGAATGTGAAAAATCTCAGAGCACCGAACAAAGATGCCTTTCTTTCCTGAAGGGTCCTTTCAGAGCATTCGGCTCCACGGAAAACCTGGGTCTTCAGAACCCGACTGAGGATTAATCACCACAGTGTTTATTTGTGTTTATTCTAAAGTTATGCACACCCATCAGTTCCCCCACCAACCCCTTGTAGAAGAACCTGCTGGCATGATTCCATGTTCTCCTGTCAGTGGGGGATATATTAGGCAGTAGGAGAACAATCAGTTCTTGAAGTCAATGTTGGAAGCAGTAAAATGTGTGAAAGAGTGTGAAGATCCGTCTGGGCCAGAACATTACTGGTAGGTCTTGGTCTTGTTCCCAGTGTGCACCGGTGTCAGTACTGACCAAAATGATCCAAGGAAGTAGAACTGGGGAACCGGACAAGGTGACATGGACACCCAAAAACAGCTGCTACACCAAAGCGTGCTGAAGAACATACAGTGCAGCTGTGTATGAGGCTGCAGACTGATCAGAGTGTCCATGTTGTCCCCTGTCCCCCACCCAAAGCTCCTACAATGGACATCAGAACTGGACCATGGAGCCATGGAAGAAGGTGGACTGCTTCTGATGGTTCCCATACTTATTTCTACCATGTGGACAGCCAGAGGTGAGTGTCCTTACTTGGTGAAGAGACGGCACCAGGATGGACTATCTGAACAGTGTGATGCTCTGGACAAAGATCTGCTGGGAAATCTTGGGTTCTGCATTCATATGGATGTTAATTTGCTAACCACACATCTCAGTTCCATCCAGTATCTGTGGGACAAACTAGACCCATCCATGGTCCAACCTCCCAGAATACAGGACAGCTGGAACCACAGCTCACCTGTGGAGTCCAGACAGTCAGAACCACAGGTACGCACAGTATCAGGAACTGATAAAAACACAATGTTGTTTAGCGTGAGAAGAGGAGAAACAAGAAGAGAAAAGTGAAGAACAAAGTGACTCACCTTTAAATTCAGCGGAGGACAGAGAGGAGTGGTGAGAGACGAAGAGTCGGAGCTGCTCATCCAGATTACACACAGTCAGGTCCACATCCCACGAGCGGATTCCTGAGGAGAACATTCAGAGCCGTTCAGTGTGTGCGTGCGTGTGTGTGTGTGTGAGAGAGTGTGTGTGAGAGAGTGAGTGAGTGAGTGAGAGAGGGAGAGAGGGAGGGTGGAGTTGAAATCACACTGTTTCCTGTATTTATAAAGTGTCTCTGGGAAAACAGTGTCAGGCCTTTTCAGGAGTTTGAGAACTTCAGGGAATCCAGTGAACTTTGAGAAAAGTGTGATTTTTTTCACTGCAAACAGATATTCTAGAACCCGGGTGCAGTGATTGGGACGGTAGCTTGATCAAGGGAAGCTCAGGGCAATCTACTGCTCTGGAGGTCAAACTCACAAGCTTCTCATCATGGCTAGTTTTTAAACCCCAGGACCTCTGTTCATTCAGGAGTTTAAATTCAGGAGTCCACATGTCCTGGAGGTCAATACCGGACTCGTCTGACAGGACATGCTCTCACAATCACTCCACCCATAAGCTGGCAACCAAATTAGTCCAACCTAGGGGGAGCTGTGAGCTGTCGAATCACCTTCTGTTCACTGAAAGGGAGGAACCTACACCAGCAGGATCTCACTGATGTGTTGATAGTGAATGAAGAGAACAAAATGAATCATTAATCATCAGCGCATTACTCGATTAATAATCTGATCAATGGCAGCCCTAAATATAAATGAATTATTCTGATTCTGTTCTGTTCTACCGGTCAATCAGATTTACTGAATTGTCCCTTTAAGGCAAGGATGAGACAGACACAAGGTTAGGTAATGCACATGCACACGCGCGCGCCCGCGCGCACACACACAAATGCAATGTAATATTTCACACCACTGCAGAGTTCCAAGCAAAGGAGCTTTTATTAAAAGGGAAATTCCACCAATATTTCTATAACACACACACACACACACACACACTATGAAAGGATTCGATAGATTCAGATTCAGATTGTGTGTGTGTGTGTACCTCGGTGCAGATCCTGCAGTGTGCTCTGGGTGCAGTTCGGGTCGGTGGTCCGGTTCGGGTTGGAGCTGCTGATGATGAGGAGCAGCCCGGATGCAGCGCGGGCCGCCATCGCGGACACGCCGCAGAGAATGACGTCATGCAGCAACAGCACGAGGAGCTGCCGACCAATGAGAAACCGGGACTCAGCGTCACGAGACAGAGGGCTATAACGCACCTAAACACACACTCGCACAGATAGCCACACGCACTTGTATTAATTTATTCATTTATTAATTGTTTTTCCATCACCTTCGGTCCCTCTGTGTGTCCATCGGTGCAGGACAGACAGAAGGAGACATCAGAGAGAAGACAGGGACGGGGGAGAAAAAGAACCGGTGCTGTTTTGGGGCTCGACTCCCAGCCTCAGCACCCCAGTCCTGCTGGAGACACTGCTGGACACTGTGGACACTCTCCGATTTCAGTGAAGCGGACAAGGACAGGACGCTCGTCCTTTAGACTCTTTGAGTGGCCACAAGTAACCGGACGACTCGCTGTTCTATCTGATGAACTGCCGTCCGTGTTTAGACAGGAGCGGAAAGTTCAGTGTGTAAACTGTCTCTTGTCCCTAAACGTGTCTCCCTGCCTGGACCAGAGACACGGGGCTGATTTCAGAACAGCGTTCATGAACGCGGTGAAGATCAAACAGGGGCGCGTCATCAAAGAACACGTGTCATTGGCGCTCATTAGCATAAAGTCAGCTGGTCTTCAGTTTCATCCTGATGCTCTAGCCGTCCATAACACACTGGTCCTCACCGCTCTTCATCTCATCTCTCCCCCTGCTCCTCTCCTCACCGCTCTTCATCTCATCTCTCCCCCTGCTCCCTCCTCGCTCTTCATCTCATCTCTCCCCTGCCTCTCCTCACTGTTCCTCATCTCTCCTCACTGCTCCTCTCCTCACCGCTCTTCATCTCATCTCTCCCCCTGCTCCTCTCCTCACTGTTCCTCATCTCTCCTCACTGTTCCTCATCTCTCTTTTTCTCCTCTCTCACACTCTTCATCCTCATCTCTCCCCCTGCTCCTCTCCTCACTGTTCCTCATCTCTCCTCACTGTTCCTCATCTCTCCTCACTGCTCCTCTCCTCACCGCTCTTCATCTCATCTCTCCCCCTGCTCCTCTCCTCACCGCTCCTCATCTCATCTCTCCTCACTGCTCCTCTCCTCACTGTTCCTCATCTCTCTCCTGCTCTCTCCTCACCCTCCTCATCTCATCTCTCCCCTGCTCCTCTCACCTCCACCCTCCTCATCTCATCTCTCCTCCTGCTCCTCTCCTCCACTGTTCCTCATCTCTCTCCCTGCTCCTCTCCTCACCGCTCTTCATCTCATCTCTCCTCACTGTTCCTCATCTCTCTCCCTGCTCCTCTCCTCACCACTCCTCATCTCATCTCTCCCCCTGCTCCTCTCCTCACCACTCCTCATCTCATCTCTCCTCACTGCTCCTCTCCTCACCACTCCTCATCTCATCTCTCCTGCTCCTCTCCTCCACCCACACTCTTCATCTCATCTCTCCCCTGCTCCTCTCCTCGCTCTGTCATCTCCCCTGCTCCTCTCCTCACGCTCTTCATCTCATCTCTCCTCACTGCTCCTCTCTCACTGCTCTCTCTCACGCTCTTCATCTCATCTCTCCCCTGCTCCTCTCCTCCTGTTCCTCATCTCATCTCTCCCCCTGCTCCTCTCCTCACTGTTCCTCATCTCTCTCACTGCTCCTCTCCTCACTCTTCATCTCATCTCTCCCCCTGCTCCTCTCCTCACTGTTCCTCATCTCTCCTCACTGTTCCTCATCTCTCCTCACTGCTCCTCTCCTCACGCTCTTCATCTCATCCTCTCCCCCTGCTCCTCTCCTCACGCTCTCATCTCATCTCTCCTCACTGCTCCTCTCCTCACTGTTCCTCATCTCTCTCCCTGCTCCTCTCCTCACCCTCCCTCCTCTCATCTCTCCCCCTGCTCCTCTCCTCACCCTCCTCATCTCCCCCATCTCTCCCCTCCTGCTCCTCTCCTCCCACTGTTCCTCATCTCTCTCCTGCTCCTCTCCCTCCGCTCTTCATCTCATCTCTCTCACTCACTATTTCCTCATCTCTCTCTCTCTCTCTCTCTCTCTCTCTCTCTCTCTCTCTCTCCCCTGCTCCTCTCCACTCCTCATCTCATCTCCTCACGCCACTCTCCCTCACCTCCTCATCTCATCTCTCCCCTGCTCCTCTCCTCCACGGCTCTTCTCTCATCCTCTCCCCCTGCTCCTCTCCTCCGCTCTTCATCTCATCTCTCCCCTGCTCACTCTCCTCCATCTTCATCTCATCTCTCCCCCTGCTCCTCTCCTCACCGCTCTTCATCTCATCTCTCCCCCTGCTCCTCTCCTCACCGCTCTTCATCTCATCTCTCCCCCTGCTCCTCTCCTCACCGCTCTTCATCTCATCTCTCCTCACTGCTCCTCTCCTCACTGCTCCTCTCCTCACCGCTCTTCATCTCATCTCTCCCCCTGCTCCTCTCCTCACTGTTCCTCATCTCTCCTCACTGCTCCTCTCCTCACCGCTCTTCGTCTCATCTCTCCCCCTGCTCCTCTCCTCCCTTCTTTCCTCATCTCTCCTCACTGTTCCTCATCTCTCCTCACTGCTCTCCCTCACGCCTCTTCATCATCTCTCCCCTGCTCCTCTCCTCACCGCTCCTCATCTCATCTCTCCTCACTGCTCCTCTCCTCACTGTTCCTCATCTCTCTCCCTGCTCCTCTCCTCACCACTCCTCATCTCATCTCTCCCCTGCTCTCTCTCACCACTCCTCATCTCATCTCTCTCCTCACTGTACTCTCACTCCTGTTCCTCATCTCTCTCCTGCTCCTCCTCTCACCGCTCTTCATCTCCTCCTCTCCTGCTGTTTCCTCATCTCTCTCCCTACTCCTCTCCTCTGCTCCTCATCTCATCTCTCCCCTGCTCTCTCTCACCACTCCTCTCCTCATCTCTCCTCCTGCTCCTCTCCTCCACTCCTCACTCTCATCTCACCTGCTCCTCTCCTCACGCTCTTCATCTCATCCTACTGCTCCTCCTCTCCGCTCTTCGTCTGTCTCCCCTGCTCCTCCTCACAGCTCTTCATCTCATCTCTCACCTGCTCTCTCCTCACACTCTTCATCCCCTCATCTCTCCCTCCACTGCTCCTCTCCTCACTGCTCCTCTCATAAACTCTTCATATAAATCTCTCCCCTGCTCCTCTCCTCCTGTTCCTCATCTCATCTCTCCTATATGTCACTCTCTCAACTGTTTCTCCATCTCTCCCCTCCTGCTCCTCCTCCACAGCTCTTCATCTCATCTCTCCCCTGTCTCATGCTCATCTTCATCTCATCTCTCCTGCCTCCTCTCCTCCGCTCTTACATCTCCATCTCTCCCCTGCTCCTCTCTCACCCTCCTCATCTCATCTCTCCCCTCGCTCCTCCTCCACGCTCTTCATCTCATCTCTCCCCCTGCTCCTCTCCTCACCACTCCTCATCTCATCTCTCCTCCTGCTCCTCTCCTCACTGTTCCTCATCTCTCTCCCTGCACTCCTCCTCTCACCACTCCTCATCTCATCTCTCCCCTGCTCCTCTCCTCACCCTCCTCATCTCATCTCTCTCCTGCTCCTCATCTCATCTCCTCTCCTGTCCTCCTCACTGTTCCTCATCTCTCTCCCTGCTCCTCTCCTCACCCTCCTCATCTGTCTCTCCCTCACTGCTTCTCTCCTCCACCCTCCTCATCTCATCTCTCACTCACTGCTCTCTCTCACCCTCCTCATCATCTCTCCTCCTCTCCTCTCCTCTTTGTGTTCTCTCTGCTCCTCTCCTCACTGCTCCTCTCCTCACTGTTTCCTCATCTCTCCCCTGCTCCTCTCCTCACCACTCCTCATCTCATCTCACTCCTCTCCTCCTCCATCTGTCTCATCTCTCCTGCTGTTCCTCATCTCCTCACTGCTCCTCTCCTCACTGTTCCTCATCTCTCCCCTGCTCCTCTCCTCACCCTCCTCATCTCATCTCTCCCCTGCTCCTCTCCACTCACCACTCCTCATCTCATCTCTCCTCACTGCTCCTCTCCTCTGTTCCTCCTCTTGTTCCTCTATAACAGCCTCATCTCATCTCTCCCCTGCTCCTCCTCCTCAAAACTCTTCATCCTCATCTCTCCCCTGCTCCTCTCTCTGCATCTTCATCTCATCTCTCCCCTGCTCCTCTCTCCTCACGCTCTTCACAAATACCTCATCTCTCCCCTGTCCTCTCTCCTGCTCTTCATCTCATCTCCCCTGCTCCTCTCCTCACCACTCCTCATCTCATCTCTCCTCACTGTTCCTCATCTCTCCTCACTGCTCCTCTCCTCACTGTTCCTCATCTCTCCTCACTGCTCCTCTCCTCACTGTTCCTCATCTCTCCTCACTGTCTCTCCTCACCCTCCTCTGTCTCATCTCTACTGCTCCTCTCCTCACCCTCCTCATCTCATCTCTCCCCTGCTCCTCTCCTCCGCTCTTCTCTCATCTCTCCCCCACCTCCTCTCCTCCTGTCTTCATCTCATCTCTCCCCTGCTCCTCTCTCCACCCTCCTCATCTCATCTCTCTCCACTGCTCCTCATCTCATCTCTCCCTCCACTGCTCCCTCTCCCTCACTGTTACCTCCATCTCTCTCCTGCTCTCTCCTCACCACTCCTCATCTCATCTCTCTCCTGCTCCTCTCCCTGCCTCCTCTGTCTCATCTCTCCTCACTGCTCCTCTCTCCTGTTCCTCACTGCTCCTCTCCTCACTGTTCCTCTCCTCACTCTCCTTCTCCTCACTGCTCCTCTCCTCACTGTTCCTCATCTCTCCCCCTGCTCCTCTCCTCACCACTCCTCATCTCATCTCTCCTCCTGCTCCTCATCCTCCTCTCATCTCATCTCTCTCCTGCTCCTCCTCACTGTTCCTCTCCTCCTTTGCTCCTCTCCTCCTGCTCCTCTCCTCACTGCTCCACTCCTCACTATTCCTCATCTCTCCTTCCTCTACTCCCTTCCCTCCTCCCTCATCTCTCATCTCTCCTCACTGTTCTCACTCTCTCCTCTGCTCCTCTCCTGCTGTTCCTCATCTCTCTCCTGCTCCTCTCCTCACCGCTCTTCCATCTCATCTCTCCCCCTCACTGCTCCTCTCCTCCACCCTCCTCATCTCATCTCTCTCCTCTCTCACTCTCTCACTGCTCCTCTCCCTCTGTTCCTCATCTCCCCTGCTCCTCATCTCATCTCTCTCACTGCTCATCTCCTGATCACTGCTGGGTTCCATAGAAAATGAAAAAAGTGCTGTTGCTGTGACTCTGTTCTTGAATTATCCTGCTGAAGGAGCTTCTACATCATCATCCTCACCTCATTCATTTAATGAGAAACGATATTAATAATGTGTAATGATGATGAAACCTCCACCTTTGAATGCAGATTATGTCAAACATCTTTATTCATTATTTAGACTTATTTTCTGAAATAAATAACAAACTTGAAACACTACCCAGAACCAACATGTCTGATGTTTATACTCAACACACACACACACACACACACACACACACACACTTGCGTTTAAAGACACTTCATGATGAAGAAGTCGCAGGTGGTTCCTTCAGGGCAACTGCACAGTTTACCAAACCTCGATCCCTTCCTTACTAAACACTGTTCACCTGCATCACACTGAGACACACACACACACACAGAGACACACACAGACACACACACACACACACACACACACACACAGAGACACACACACAGAGACACACACAGACACACACACACACACAGACACACACACACACAGAGACACACACACACACAGAGACACACACACACTCAGAGAGACACACACACACACAGAGACATAAGCGGACACACACACAGACACAAACGACACACACAGACACACACACAGAGACACAAACAGCACACAGACACACACACAGAGACACAGACACACACACACACACAGAGACACAAACGGACACACACACACACACACAGACACAGAGACACACACAGAGACACAGACACACACACAGACACAGACACACACACAGAGAGACACACACACACACACACAGAGACACAGACACACACACAAAGATACACACAGACACACAGCCACACACACAGAGACACACACACACACACAGAGAACACAGACACACACACAGAGACACACACAGACACACACACACACACACAGAGAGACACAGACACACACACAGGGACACAGACACAGACACACACACATGGACACAGACACACACACACACACACAGACACACAGAGACAGAGACACACACAGGCACAGACACACAGAGACACAGACACACAGAGACACAGACACACAGAGACACACACACACACATACACACACACAGACACACACAAACACACACACACAGAGAACACACACAGAGACACAGACACACACACACACAGACACAGCACACAGACACACACACACAGAGACACCCAGACACACACAGACACACACACACACAGACACAGACACACACACACAGTACACACACACACACACACACACACAGACAAACACACACAGACACACACACAACACACACAGAGACAGACACACAAGAAGACACAGGGACACACACAGAGACACAGACACACACACAGAGATACACACAGACACAGAGACACAGAGAGACACACAGACAGAGACACAGACACACACACGAACACAGACACACAGAGACACAGACACACAGAGACACAGACACAGAGAGACACACACAGAGACACAGACACACACACAGAGATACAGACACAGACACACACACACACAGAGACACAGACACACACACAGGGACACTGAGACACAGACACACACACACAGACACAGACACACAGAGAGACACAGACACACAGAGAGACACAGACAGCAGAACACAGACATACAGAGAGACACAGACACACAAGAGACAGAGGAACACAGACACACAGAGAGACACAGACAAGAACACAGACATACAGAGAACACGAACACAGAGGGTACAGACACACACATAGACAGAGACACCAGACACACAGAGACACAGACACACAGAGACAGAACACAGACACACAGAGAGACACAGACACACAGAAACACTGAACACAGACACAGACACACAAAGACACACACACACACACAGAGACACAGACACACAGACACAGACACACAGAACACAGACACACAGAGAGACACAGACACACAGAGAGACACAGACACACACAGAGACAGAGACATAGACATACAGAGAGACACAGGCACACAGAGAGACACAGAGACACAGACACACAGAGACAGAGACACAGACACACAGAGAGACAGACACACAGAGAGACACAGACACACAGAGACAGAGACACAGACACACAGAGAGACACAGACACACAGAGACAGCAGACACACAGAGAGACACAGACACACAGAGACACAGACACACAGAGAGACACAGACACACAGAGAGATACAGACACACAGAGAGACACAGACACACAGAGACACAGACACAGAGACACAGACACACAGAGACACAGACACTCTGAGACACAGACACACTGAGACACAGACACACAGAGACACAGACACACAGAGAGACACAGACACACAGAGACACAGACACACAGAGAGACACAGACACACAGAGACACAGACACACAGAGAGACATAGACACACAGAGAGACACAGACACACAGAGAGACACACAGACACACAGAGAAGCACAGACACAGAGAAACACAGACATGAGACACAGACACACAGAGAATTTACAGACACACAGAGAGACACAGAACTACAGGGACACACAGGGAGACACAGACATGCACAGAACACAGACACACAGAGACACAGACACACACCTTGGGAACCACAGACAGACAGGGGAACACAGACACACAGGCAGAAACACAGACACACAGAGAGACACAGACACACAGAGACACAGACACACAGAGACACAGAGACACAGACACACAGAGACACAGACATACAGAGAGACACAGAGACACAGAGAGACACAGACATACAGAAGACACAGACACACACAGACACAGACACACAGAGAGACACAGACATACAGAGACACAGACACACAGAGAGACACACACAGAGATACACACACAGACACACACACACACACACAGAGAGACACAGACACACACACAGGGACACACAGACACACAGGGAGCCCACAGACACACACACACACAGACACAGACACACAGAGGGCTGACACACAGAGGGAACACAGACAGGAGAGACACAGACATACAAGAGGAACCTACAGGCCTACAGGAACAGGGAACACAGACACACAGAGAGACACAGACAGAGACACAGACATACAAGAGAACTTACAGACAGAGACACAGACACCTGAAGAACACAGACACACAGAGGAACACAGAGACACAGGCTTACTGAGACAGAACACACAGACACACAGAAGAGAACACAGACACACAGAGACAGAGACACAGACACACAGAGACACACAGACACACAGAGACAGACACACAGAGAGACACAGACACACAGAGACACAGACACACAGAGACACACAGACAGAGACACAGACACAGAGACAGAGACACAGGCACAGAGAGACACAGAGACACAGACACACAGAGACAGAGACACAGACACACAGAGAGACAGACACACAGAGACACAGACACACAGAGACAGAGAACACAGACACACAGAGACACAGACACACAGAGACACAGACACACACAGAGACACAGACACAGAGACACACAGACACACAGAGAGACACAGACACACACAGAAGACACAGACACACAGACACACACACAAACACACAGAGACACAGACACACACAGACACAGACACACAGAGAGACACAGACACAGAGAGAGACACAGAGACACAGACACACAGAGACAGAGTTAGTTGTATTTGTATTTGAAATCACTATAACATTTACAGATTTCCTTTCCTCTACAACCACATTTAGCTATTAACGTATTGTGTGTGTGTGTGTGTGTGTGTGTGTGTGTCCACCGAGCAGTTAATCCCACGACTTCTTTGTGTTGTTTGGCAGCTGTTTATTCTTCAGCTTCTCTAGAACAGCCTGCAGAGCTTCAATCTGCAGACACACACACACACACACACACACACACACACACACACTAATTTGTTTGTTTCTTTCTTTCTTTGTTTAAACATGTTTCTTCCTGAATCAGCTTGGAAAGGCTCAGAAACCCTGAGGAAACAACATTTATCAATCAAATGAAATGAAAATGAAATGAAATAAATATTACCAAGATTAAAAACAATAATGTTAATCAATAATATTATTGATTAATATAAAAAAATAAATTAAATGTTATTGATTATTCTGAAACAATCAAGTTGACCGGTCTGTTTCACATTATTTACACCTTCATTGAACAAGCAGACTCAACACATCAAACAGTTTATACAAAAACAGCTAAAACAACAAACAGGAACAAAATTGATAGAATGAAAAGTGTGCACTGTAAAAACTATCCATCCATTATCTGCCGCTTGTCCCAAACGGGGTCGCGGGGGAGTGTTGTCAGCTTAGTGCACACAGGGCAGGACGGGACGCACCCTGGACAGGTCGCCAGCCCATCGCAGGGACTGTAAAAACTAGAACATGTAAATTCTAAAATCTATAAACATGCAAAGCGGTTACATTTTAATATTTAATCAGCTTTTATTCCAGTAAGAATACTTACGCATGATTCTTATTGTTATATTAAATAATAATAATAATGATGATGATGATGATGATAATGATAATAATAATAATAATAATAGTAATAATCATGGATTATTAGTAGTAATATTGTTGTTCTTATCGTGATTATTATTATTATTGTTGTACTTACAGATTTGTTGTTAAAAAGACTTTCACAGGTCTTTCTCCTGCTGAGTTTTGATGTTCGTGTGGACGGACCGTGTGTCCGGAGTGTCCGGAGTGTCCGGAGTGTCCTGTCCAGCGGTCGGGATGATGGACAGGGACAGGGCGGTGGTGATGAGGATGACCCGTGCGCTGAGCATGATTCTGAAAAAATGACCGTCCTCCTGACGGACCTCTCGCTCAGACAGCAGAACCATCAACTTTATACCCAACATGACTGATCTGACCCGACCCACTCACTGAGCCACCCACAACCACACACAACCACACACAACCACACTGAGCCACCCACAACCACACTGATAGCACACACAACCACACACAACCACACTGAGCCACCACAGCCACACACCTTACACACTGAGCCTTACAACCCACACTGATACACACACAACCACACACAACCACACTGAGCCACCCACAACCACACACAACCACACTGATACACACAACCACACACAACCACACTGAGCCACCCACAACCACTGATACACACTGATACACACTGATACATACACTGATACACACTGATACACACTGATACACACTGATATACACTGATACACACTGATACACATTGATACACACTGATACACACTGATACACACTGATACATACACACTGATACACACTGATACACACTGATACATACACTGATACACACTGATAGACACTGATACACACTGATACACTGATGCATACACACTGATACACTGATACATGATGCATACACTGAAGTACACACTGATGACACTGATACACTGATACACGCGTTACGTACGCTGATACATACACTGATACATACACTTTGATTACCTTTGCTGATACACACTGATACACACACTGATACACACTGATACACACTGATACACACACTGATACACACTGATACACACTATACACACACTGATACACACTGATACACACTGATACACACTGATACATACCGATACACACTGATACACACGCACAGTACACACTGATACACTGATACACACACTGATACACACTGATTCATACACTGATACACACTGATACACACTGATACACACTGATACATACACTGATACATACACTGATACACACTGATACACACTGATAGACACTGATACACACTGATACACACTGATACATACACTGATACATACACTGATACATACACTGATACACACTGATACACACACTGATACACACTGATACACACTGATACACACACTGATACACCTGTTTACACTGATACACACATGATATCTATGATACATGCACTGATACACACTGGGTACACACACTGATACACACTGATACACACACTGATACATACTGATATCACTGATACACACTGATACACACTGATACACACTGATACACACTGATATACACGCAATACACTGATACACACACTGATACACTGATACACACACTGATACACACTGATACACTGATACACATAATACGCACTGATATCCACTGATCTTTTTACTGATACACTGATACACACTGTTTACAGTACACACTGATGTATACACTGATACACACACTTACACACTGATACACACACTGATATACACACTGATACACACTGATACACACACTGATACACACACTGATATACACTGATACATACACTGATACACTGGTACACACACTGATACACTGATGCACTGATTACACACTGTGCACTGATACACACTGACATACACTGATACACACACTGATACACTGATACACACATGATACACACTGACACACACTGATACACACTGATACACACACTGATACGCACAGATACACACTGATACACACACAGAAACACACTGATACACACTGATGCACACTGATACACACTGATACACACTGATACACACAGATACACACTGATACACACTGATACACACTGATACACACTGATGCACACTGATACACACTGATACACTGATACACACACTGATACACTGATACACTGATACACACCAGTAAACACACTGATACACACACTGATACACACACTGATACACACACTGATGCACACTGGCTGATACACACACGCACAGTACACACTGATGCACTCACACACTGATACACACACTGATACACACTGACACACACTGATACACACTGAATACACACTGACATACACTCACACACACTGATACACACACTGATATACACTGACACACACTGAAACACACTGATACACACTGATACACACTGACACACACTGATACACACTGATCACACTGACACACACTGATACACACTGACACACACTGATGCACACTGATACACACTACAGTACACACACTGATACACACACTGATACACACTGATACACACACTGATACACACTGATACACACACTGATACACACACTGACACACACTGATACACACTGATACACACTGATGCACACAGACACACACTGATACACACTGATGCACACTGATACACACTGATACACACTGGTACACACACTGATGCACACTGATACACACACTGATGCACACTGATACACACAGTGCACACTGATACACACACTGATACACACTGATACACACACTGATACACACTGATACACACACTGATCGCTGCTGATACACTGATACACACACGATACACACACTGATACATGAAATTTAAGATATTTAGGTGAAGCGGCTCATGTGCAGAAATCTGTATTTTGGTGTTGATGTGACTATGTCCCTGCTGAAGTGGACAGGTGGAACTGTGAAAAAAGCAGGTGAGACAGAACGTGATCACCTGTGAACCGGATACTGGACAGTGTTTGAGGAAACAGATCTGAGGTTCAATATTGACGCTGGACTGATTGGGAACAAGTGCAGGTCATGAAGGTCAGAGGCTTTAATTAACACTTAGGTCCCTCAGCGTCTGGACAGGAGACGAGCCCTGAGCAGACAGGAAGAGGACGGGGACATCACTCCATCATCACCTCTGATCATCAATAATTGATCTGGTTAGAGAGCTGCTCACCATCAAACAATGAAGACTCCCTGCAGGGACAGTTTCCTGATCAGTGTTGAATCTGGAGATCAGAGATAAGTAATGGGTAATGTTTCAAATTCTAAAATTCATGTTTAAATACTTATTTATTAGTGTTTAAGCACAAAATGTTGAAAATGCTGGGATTACTTTTGAAATATGTTTGAAATTACTGTTTAAAATTCTATGATTAGTGTTGAATTTTTAATAATATAATTTGTGTTCAAATGTTTACAATCTTATAATTAACGATTACATGAACTGTTACAGCATTTCGGATTTTGGAATTTCTGTTTAAAATTGAATAATTATTAGAGTTTAAATGTTTAAAGTCTGCGATAGACCTTGACCTGTCAAGTCGTCCACAATATTAAACCTGTGTGGAGTTTGGACTCAGCACTTACGAGCCCCATTTTGGGACAAGCGGCAGAAAATGGATGGATGGATGGATGGATGGATGGATGGATGGATTCTGGATGGATGGATGGATTGATGGATGGATGGATGGATGGATTGATGGATGGATGGATGGATGGATGGATGGATGGATGGATGGATGGATGGATGGATGGATGGATGGATGGATGGATGGATTAAAGTGTTTAAAATGTAATTATAGTTAACACTTTTGAAATCTGTTTTAAAATGGCTATAAATATATATGCAATCGTAGATATATTTCTGAAGGTTATTGGTTGTGACTTTTTCCTGTGTTTTTCCTAAAGTACGTACAATACTGTGCATACTTACTGTACAATACTGTACGGTTCTGTAGGTTCTGCAGTGAATCTGCTAGTTGGTGTAAAATCCTGTTTCCTGTCTGATGGTCTGATCTGGTCAGACTGAGGATTAAATGAAATGGAACACATGTTTTAGATGCTCCAGGCTGCAAAGTGTCTAAGATACAAGGTTCTAAGTAGAGAGGTTCCAAGCACTCAGCGTTCAGCATCAGCAGTGAACTAATCACCTGATCATCTGGATCATCTGCACCTGTTTCTTCACTGCTTCATGTTCAAGTTAGAAGGTTGAAGGTTGAAGGTTCAGACGTAGATCACTGTGTGGATTAACCAACAAAACTATCAAACTGCTCAGGTACAGAGACTGGACTGAACATGAGAGACAACAACACTGTCCTTCAGGAAGATCTGGAGAACTGCTCAGGTACAGAGACTGGACTGAACATGAGAACAACAACACTGTCCTTCAGGAAGATCACGGAGAACTGCTCAGGCTGGGACTGGACTGAACATGAGAGAACAACAACACTGTCAGCTGGAAGATCTGGAGAACTGCTCAGGTACAGAGACTGGACTGAACATGAGAGACAACAACACTGTCCTTCAGGAAGATCTGGAGAACTGCTCAGGTACAGAGACTGGACTCTGTGTGCTCACCTTTGTGATTATTTGTTATGTTTTACACTTGTTATGTTTAATACGTTTAGTTTGAGTTTCGTGCACATGACCTGTTATTAAAGTCCAGTACGGAGCTCTTGGCTCTGCGTTGACGTCCAGCCCACAACACCACATTGTGACAGTTTCACTGTATTTCACGGTCTTTTAATATACGATGTCACCATATGTGTCTCCATAGTGTTGCTCAGTCTTGGTCACTAGGTGGCGCTGCTGTGTCATTTCATCAGAACGTCTTACAGTGTCAGATCAAGTCAAGTCAGTTTAATTTATAAAGTGCTTTTACAACTGTTTGTGTCACAAAGCAGTTTTACAGAATCCGGTTCGAACCCCAGGCGAGTAAACTGAGGGCGACAGAGACAGAACTCCCTAAAACAGGAGGGAGAAACTTTGGGAGGAATCAAGATTTAAAAGGGGAACCCGTCCTCCTCTGGCTGACACTGGAGCCAACTCCCTAACCCTAGGTCACTGCTGCCCAATTAGCTAATAGTGGCGGTTCTGTGTGAGGGGGCGGAGCTTTAGTTCATCTTAGTGGCAGCAGCTTCTGCAGATGATCCAGCCTGATGGAGCTGGTCTGGAGTTCAGGTGCGGAGACAAATCTGATGATAACTTTGTCACCTTGGTGGGTAAAGTATTTATGAAGTTAAAACCCTCACATTGGTTGATGGATTTGGCTGGGAGGCCTTTCCTTTCGGAGAAATGCATAAGCTGTCCACCATACAGGTGGTGGACAGTTGTCCATCTCAAACAGAGAAAGAAATCAGTTCCATGTTAAGCATCAGCAACTACTCTTTAGGCTGACAGTTTCAGGTGTGTCAGAGCTGATGGGGTTTCATCCACTCATAATAAAAACAACCCCAGAAACACACACACACACACACACATGGTTGGATGTGGGAGGTGTGTGACGCCACCTACAGCTGCAGATATAAAGGCTGACGAGGCTGGAACGGAGGCAGAAACACACACTCCTGCACACACACACACACACTCCTGCACTCACACACAAGTGTGTTTCAGCAGAACAGATCACAGCTTGGTCACACACACACACCAATAAGGGCAGAGTGTTTGTGTTGTTCTGGACTTCAGTGAGAGGAATGAAGGGGTGATGACTCTGGAGGAGGCGACAGACTGCAGCACACACACACTGAGTGGTAGGACAGGTGTGTGTGTGTGTGTGTGTGTGTGTGATATTAATGAACCCAGGAAACCACCAGTGTAGTAGTATATAAGTGTGGGTCCTGCAGGAACAGCAGTTGCAAACACACACACACACACTGGTGCACAGGGGAGTGTGCTGAGTGTAAAGGTGTGTGTGTGTGTGTGTGTGTGTGTGTGTGTTCTAGGATGGAGAGTGTATGTGGGGCGCTGGAGAGACTGCTGCTGTGACACATGAACTAAAGATTGTCTCACAGTGGGAGTGTATGAGAGACAAACGCATGAACGTGTACGTCTCTCTCTCTCACACACACACACACACACACACACACACACACACTGAAAAGAACAGCAGAGCAAAATCAACATACTGTCAATAGTGCTTCACCAACCAGAACCATACAGAACCAACCAGAGCCAGTCAGAACAAACCAGGCTTTTGCTGGATTTTCCTAAAAGCAGGAGTGTTTCATTATCGTTATCGTTATCATTATCATTAACACCCGTTGACGACAGGGCTCTTTGTGTGTGCAGGGACCCAGACAGCGTGGTTCTATATGTTCTGGCATGTGATGAGGAGGATGAGTGTGATGTTGCGCTGCAGATCCACTTCACCCTGATCCAGGCGTTCTGCTGTGAGACCCGGGTGGACATGCTCAGAGTCTCCGGCATCAGTAGACTGGCCCACATGCTGGGAGAACCGCGAGAGAGAGACCTGAAGTGCATCTTGGTCACGGTAAGAGTCGAGGTGAAGGTCAGGGTGAGGGTCGTGTTGTGGGTCAGGGTGAGGGGGAGAGTGGGGTTGATGTCGGTGTGAGGGTGAGAGGTTAGTGTCAGGATGGGGGTCATGTTGAGGGTCAGGGTGAGAGGTTAGTGTCAGGGTGAGGTTTGAGGGTCATGTTGAAGGTCAGGGTGTGAGTAAAGCTGAGGGTCAGGGTGAGGGGTGAGGTTTGAGGGTCATGTTGAAGGTCAGGGTGTGAGTAAGTTGGTCAGGGTGAGGTGGGATTTGGTCATGTTGAGAAGGTCAGGGTGTGGAGTAAAGCAGGTCAGGGTAGAGGTGAGGGATGAGGGTCATGTTGATGGTCAGGATAAGGGTCATGTTAAGAGTCAGGATGGGCATCACCAGTTGCTACATTATGGTATAAGCCATGACCTGTGGTCTTCCCGGTGTCTGCCCAAGGATGCTCACCTGCTGGGCCAGGCGTTTTCACATGACTGTGTGTGTCTTTCCTGCAGAGTCCTCAGGCTGAGGACATGGAGCTGGGACCAGTGGGTCAATACTGCAGGGAGAGTCGCACCAGGAAACTGTGGCTGCCAGCATCACCCTCCATGAGCGCTATTACACAGGAACGAAGCGGAGACACTTGCGACCAACAGTGTCGTCATCGAAAGAGCGTCATGCAATTAACATAGTTTTAGCACCATCTGTGTACATGACCAGGTGTGTGTGTGTGTGTGATGTGTGATAATGAAGTGTGGATGTGACTGAGAATGCGAGAGGTGTTTAGGACAACAGGCTGCAGGACACTGCAGGACGGCTTGAGCTGAGCTAGTCCCATTTGTTCTGATGGATTATTATCGGTGAAAGCGTTGAGAAGATGATGCTGAGACTTTCGAATAAATTCACTCGTTCATGAACTATGAAACAACCGGTGCTCAACATGCCAAATAAATGTCACTAACATCTACATTTGTTTATTATTCAGTTATTTGTCTCTAAACTCTAAATGAATAATTCAATGTCAGCTTAAAAATATTCCGTATCTAATATGAATTCAAATTCAGATCTACAATGAACTTTTCAGTGTGAATGATTATCCGTTTTGATTTCTTCAGCAGAAACACACTTTGCTGCTTCAACAGGTTTTAGGAACAAATGAGAATAAACACCACAATCACATAAAACACAATCAGACAGATGGATCAGACAGCAGGACAGCAGACAGGGAGCCCTCTGATAAGCTGTCCGCTGCTGGTTTAGGGACACGGGGACACAGGACGTCCAGACCACAGGGACAACACTTGGCAGAGGCACATTGTTTCCATGGTAACAGCAACTAGGGCCTATAACAGCCTGATCAGGCCTAAAGTTAGAACTGCTGTTTGTGCACTGTTCAATTGGTGCAGTCTATTTGAAAAACACACACACACACACACACACACACACACACACTGCTTTAGTCAGTATTGATTCTGGAGCTCTAATTTTATCCACAAAGAGTTTAAACCCTCACACACAACATGACAAAAATTTTTTTATCAAATATTTACTGTTAATACAGAATAAATGTCTCCCACCACACAGCAGGGTGTGTACATGTGTGTGTGTGTATGTGTGTGTGTGTGTATATGGCCAAATGTGTGTGTGTGTGTGTATAATAATGTATATGTGTGTGACTCATAATGTGTGTGTGTGTGTGTATATGTGTGTGTATACATGCTGTTAATGTGTGTAATATGTATGTGTGTGTGTGTGTGTGTATGTGTGTGTGTGTATGTAATATTAATAATACATGTATATAATGTATAATAATATATGTGTGTGTATGTATATATGTGTAATATACACTCATATTAATAGTATGTGTATGTATATGTGTATGTGTAATATGTGCTATATGTGTGTGTAATAACACATGTATTATTAATATGTATATGTATGTGTGTGTGTAATAATAATATATATCTATACAATAATGTAACAATGTGCTCAATTATACAATCTATGCAAATATATGAATTACAATCTATATATTTCTTTTAGAATACAGAAACATTTCTAAAATCTCAATGACCCCGTTAAGTATACAGAGACAGTTCAGTTCAGGTTATTAGTGTGAGACAAGAATTTGTCCCCAGTGCTGGTGAATAATGGAACTGGACATCTGAATGTCCTTCACAGAAATGGTGGTGGACTGTGCTTCTGAATCCTCCACTCATGATAATGAGACACTAGAAGAAACGTCTGAAATGAACAGGACATGTCGAGATTGCATCCAGATACAAAAGGAAGCGCTTGAATTGTATTATTTTATGAGTAAAATCAGCTACAAATAGTGCAGAGAAACAGTTTTCTCTTTTATTTCTTTCTACTTTTTCACAGCAAAATCCACAAAATTAACAGTGTGTGCAAACACGATTTAATGGCACATCCCAGAAGACAATTACAAAAAATAGAGATATTTCTTCTTAATCAAGGCAGAGATAGGCACACACACTGGAATGGAACACAAAGTGATGGAGACGGGTTCTGATGGAGAACCGCTCAGCTACGGATGTTACTTACAATGCCTTCAGAGATCAGAGGCCACAAGAACATTCCCAGAAGGTTCTGTCTCAGGTCAAACCAAACAGAATGAACAGGGACCAGTGAGACTCTTCTACAGGTGTAGTGTCTGGTTCAAAATTTCAATTTGGGTTCAGCATTAAATAAAAAACCATTTTTAGCACTTTCATAGTTTCATGTGTACACCATGTTGTCTTTGTCTTTTCTAGAATTATCGCTGGGAGAAACGTCCGGTCACCCCAGGCTAAAAAAGCTGTGACACAGTTCTCTGTCCACGCCCTTTGGCTCAAGAGCACAAAGACCTTTAGAACTGTTCCAAACTGATGTTAGATCACTGATCAACAGAAAAACAAAGACCCCTGTCCAGCACTGCCTCAGTATTTCAGTCCCTAAAACAGAGACGTCCCTGCAGAGCTCCACTTTGGGGACGTCTGCATGTGTCCTGTGGAGAGTCCCTCCCCTTACACTGCCGTCAGGCAGGAGTTTACAGAAGGACAGACAGCTGCATGTGTCCTCAGTGTGGACGGTGGACAGACAGCTGTGTGTCCTCAGCGTGGACGGTGGACAGACAGCTGTGTGTGTCCTCAGCGTGGACGGTGGACAGACAGCTGTGTGTGTCCTCAGCGTGGACGGTGGACAGACAGCTGTGTGTGTCCTCAGTGTGGGCGGTGGACGAACAACTGTGTGTGTCACTTTAATTAACAAACTAGACATTTTCACTGGCTATCTAGACAATTCAGTGGTTTAGCTAGACATTTCAAATAACAAGCTGAACAACTCACTGGTCACCTGGACATTTGATGGCTTTAGCTGGAGATGAGCAGGTTCTAGTGAAGGTGTAGCTTGTGTTGTTCAGTCTGTTGGAAGGAAGGTAAGTGGCTTGGGGTTGGTTCTTCGCATAGATAAACGGCCTCTGTTGGGCTGGGTGTCTCTGGAACATTAGGTGTGAAGGTACTGTTCTGTTCTGCTGCCAGGTCCTGTTCAGCACAAAGGACCATCGATTTTCTGAAAACCATGGATGGCATGGCCCTTCCTCAGTGTCAAGAGTCAGGCTGCCTCTCTGCATTTCCTCCTGTTCCAGATGTCTCTGTTTAGCGTCCTCCTAATGGAGAGCATGGTCATGAAGAATATTGAGGTGTTTCACACTCAGGCCTTTTTCAGTAATAGGGACTCTGTGTGGAGAATTTTGAGTAAAAATAAGCTGCTTGAGAGACCCACTGCACTTTCAGTTACCAGCTGGAAAAGCACGGTCTTTCCAGCAGGAACGTGACATTAGTGTGTCCCACGGTGGTGGTCTAGTGGTAGGATACTTGCCCATGGACTAGAGGTCCCAGTTCAATCCACCTCTGGCACACTACCACCCACTGGGTCCCTAAGCAAGACCCTTAACCCTGAGTGTCTCCAGGGGGACTGTCCCTGTAATCAATATGTAGAAGTCGCTCTGGATAAGAGCGTCTACTAAATGCCATAAATGTAAATGTTTTCTTCCGCATTGTAGCCCTCCTCCACAGCAAACATTCTTTATCTGGATTCTTTCAGCCTGTTTTTCCACCCTCTGCTGGTGGAAAGAGGACCTTTGACCATGGACTGTTGTCCCTCTGGTCTTGCTGGCTACACAGATTCGGTACTGCTGGAGTGTTCAGCAGAACCCTGCAGAGTCTAAGCCACTAACCGGCTCTACTATCTGAACAGTGGTGGTTAAGGGTTAGGGAATAGAATAGGGAAAGTCTTGGGGTCGTAATCCAGACCCCTAGGTTCCCCTGAGATTCCCTTGATCAAGGTATCGTCCCCATCACTGTTCCCCAGATGGCATGTGTGGATTAAAAGCAGAGCATGTATTTGGTTGTGGCTCACTGTGTGCTGTGTTCACAATGACATACAGTCACTTTTCACTTCATTAACCCTGAAATCACAGCCCACCAGCCCATCAAGCTCCGCCCACAGCCCACTGGTGATGAAGATGTCAAACAGAAAACGTATCCACAAACAAATAAACTTATTATCTCAAACGCACAACACAGCGTCCTCACTGAGGGACAAACAGTCTGTAGTAAGAGGACAACAGCTGTTACTCATGGGAGACACAGGGACAAAAGACAGTCTGTACACATTTTTCTTTCTGTAAAGATTTTACACCACGTTTTGTCTTCAGAGATCAGACCTTCAAACTGGAGACGTTTAGGTTTTACTCTGGGCGCTTTAATTTAAAGCCCCAGTCTGGGTGAGAAACTCATGATGGAGAGAAGTGGAAAACGGGGCTGCCCAATCTGTGAACGAGTAGATCTAGAACTTTCCTTGCTCTCCAAGATCGCGGGGACGGCAAGCAGACAAGCTCAGCCTGGTGATCATGACTGGACGATCCTTCTTATCCTTCTCTCCCGCTCTCCTCCCTCACCTCCTTCCATCTCCAAGTCACTCACCCCAAATGGACTTCAGGGTAACATGGAGTTACAAACACACTCACACACACACACACACTTGTGTGTGTATGAGTGTGTGTGCGTGTGTGTGTTTGAGTAGCTATAGCAGGATGCAGGGCTTCTTGTCTTTGAAGGGGTTCTCAGAGGTTGGCACCCCCACAAGGAGGGCATCAGAGCGGGCGTTCTGTTCACAGTAACTCATCAGATCAGCAGCAGCTTTAGATACCTGAGACACAGAGAGACACAGAGAGAGAGAGAGAGACAGGAAGAGACAGAGAGACAGAGAGAACAGAGAGACACAGGAGAGAGAGAGAGACACA
>CM029394.1:187456-189956 GCA_017165825.1 Hepsetus odoe
GAAGTGTGTGTGTGAGTGTGTGTGTGAGAGTGTGTGTGTGGGGTGTGTATGTGTGAAGTGTGTGTGTGAGTGTGTGTGTGAGTGTGTGTGTGTGAGTGTGTGTGAGTGTGTGTGAGAGTGTGTGTATGTGTGAGTGTGTGTGAGTGTGTGTGTGAGAGTGTGTGTGTGAGTGTGTGTGTGTGAGTGTGTGTGTGTGAGTGTGTGTGTGAGAGTGTGTGTATGTGTGAGAGTGTGTGTGTGTGAGTGTGTGTGTGAGTGTGTGTGTGTGAGAGTGTGTGTGTGAGTGTGTGTGTGAGTGTGTGTATGTGTGAGAGTGTGTGTGTGAGTGTGTGTGTGTTTACCTTGATGCGTTCAGTTCCTGCTTCTATCCTCAGCTGCTCCACGAGCTTCCTGGCCTGAGCGATGTTATTGTTTGTGGACATTTTGTGCCATCGGATAAAGAGTTCCAAAGAAAGAGAGAACTCTGAGGAGGAAAACAAACTCAAGTAAAGGCAGGAATGAGGAAATCAAAGATCTGTTCTTTAATTGGTTTTATCTGTTGAAAGTTCTGTTCATCTGCAGAAGAGAATTCAATGTTTTCATCATTCTAAGTCTTCATCAGGTTAAAGCTCTGATCTATCAGATTAATAAACACTTTACAACCTAAATACAGAGCTATTTGAAGGGTGCTTATCACACACCACTCCACCACTACACTCCACTCCCACACACGTACTCTCTCTATACACTCTGGGGCAGCTGATTGAGTGGTGAGAGTCGCCGGCAAAGCTTATACCCAAATGTTCTGTTCCACCTTAAAATGTACAGCAGTTACATTCAGGAACTTGAGGATAACTTATTACACTGCCTTAAAAATTTGGAATTTTATATCAAATATTCCCGAAATATACCCTAAATATTCCAGCATCAGGAAGTAATGGCTGCAGTATTTAAGGTGGAATGGTATTTGAATAACTAGGTGGCGAACAGAAAGGCAGGGATGAAGAATAGGATTTTTTATATCAAACTACTTACTGTTATCCTAAAGCGGCTGTCACTCGGCTGTGTGTGAAGAAGCGGGGAACCGACCATGACCTGTCAAGCAGAAGGTGCTGGATCGAACTCTGACTCGGACTGGACAGGACCAGGAACAGAGATTGCTGACCTAAAAATAAGCACCTTTAATCTAGAATTCCGCATAACTGCATTTCGGCTGGGCTAAATGGAGGCAGATCCGTCACTCACTGGAACAAAAAACGCAGGAGCGGACCTTGGGACAGACAGTTGCCATGGTTACAGTGGAGGAACGAATGGGGAAAACTGGTGTTCTAGCACCCCGGTGTGGTCAGAGGGTGCAGATGTGAAGCAGCTGTTTAAGGTTCTGCTGCAGAACATCGAGTACTTACACAAACACAGAGCTCCAGATGGAAGAGCAGGTTCTGGATATACTCTCCACAGATTCCCAGCAGCTCAGGAACCTTCCGGATCTAGACTCCCCTCCTGCAGACTATAAACACAAACACACACACAATCAAAATGAGCATCTCACTAAAATAAACCAAAAAATTAAAAACAATAACTGTGCTGCCTATAATGTATAATCTCATTTATTTTTAATACAAACATGATCACTGTTATTTTTAGTGTGCATTTTATAAATATGTTACATTTATTTATAATCGGTGAGACAGTGTTATGTTTTAAAAAGAAGAAAAAACACACTGGAAACTTGTGTTTTTGGGTTTAAGAAGACCACAGTCATGGAAGTGTCCACCAGGGACGCCTCAATAATCCAGTTTAGATTAAGGCAGAATTAGAGCCGCTCATCTGCTAATCTAGTTCCTGCATCAGTGCAACACTAATCTCCCCAAAATCTTAATCCCCAGAGATACAGACCCAGAGAGAAAGAGAGAGAGAGAGACACAGAGAGAGAGAGAGACAGAGAGAGAGAGACAGAGAGAGAGAAGACAGAGAGAGAGACACAGAGAGAGAGAGAGACACAGAGGAGAGAGACAGACACACAGAGAGAGAGAGGGCACAGAAAGAGAGAGACAGAGGGAGAGAGAACACACACAGAGGAGAGAGAGAGAGAGAGAGACAGAGGGAGAGAGAGAGAGAAGAGAGAGAGACAGAGAGAAGAGAGAGAGAGAGACAGAGAGAGAGAGAGAGAGAGAGAGAGAGAGAGACAGAGAGAGAGAGAGACAGAGAGAGAGACACAGAGAGAGAGAGAGAGAGAGAGAGAGACAGAGAAGAGACACAGAGAGAGAGAGAGAGAGACAGAGAGAGAGGAGAGAGAGAGAGAGAGAGAGAGGAGACACAGAGAGAAGGAGACACAGAGAGGAGACACAGAGAGAGAGAGAGAGAGGAGACACAGAGAGAGAAGAGGGGAGACACAGAGAGAGAGAGAGAGAGAGAGAGAGAGAGAGAGGGAGAGAGAGAGAGACAGAGAGAGAGAGACAGAGAGAGAGAGAGAGAGAGGGCAGAGAGAGAGAGAGAGACAGAGAGAGAGAGAGAGACAGAG
>CM029394.1:197456-227456 GCA_017165825.1 Hepsetus odoe
CTTCAGGACATCGTGCACTTCCAGTCCATCAGACAGCTCCGTCTGGACCTGATTCTGAAAGAAAACCAGCTCGTTTCTGCTTCAGTCTCAAGTGCGTTGCAGAAAGGTCCAACTTATGAAATAAAAAGGGGTTCTGGTTTGATGTACTGTAACCCTGGCAATGTCCAGTAACTATGGAGATGGTACTAATTTTATGATTCTCTGTATGATGACATGATGTTAAAGATCTTAAAAGTGATGCTCTATATTTGTGGGCGGAGCCTTGTTCCAGTAGACTGTAAGTTTTAAAAGCAGCTACTGATCCTCACCTGGTCATACGATTCCTGAGAACCGGAACCCCTGATTCCAGCACTGGGATTCTCTTGACTCTGTACGGATGTTCTGGATTTACTCGTTTGAACTTTTGCTCCAGTTCACAGCAGTTTTTCTCTAAAAGCAGCCTGACAGGGGTTAGATGTAAATAACCGGGGTGGCGGTGGTCTAGTGGTGGTACTTTCCTACGGACCTCTGGCTCAAGAGGTCCCAGGTTGGAATCCCACCTCCAGCACTACCACCACTGGGTCCCTGAGACCCTGAACCCTGAGTGTCTCCAGGGGGGACTGTCCCTGTAATCAGGACATGGAAGTCGCTCGATTTGACATTGATTTGATATGAAGATGATATAGCGCCCTCTGCTGGCCAAATCTACTCCTTCTACTCTACAGTCCAGTCTGTTTTAAATTCACAGTTAAAAAAAGGGACGTCTCCGGGGACAGGGCACCAAAAACAAGGACGTCTGGTCAGTTCATGAGTAGAACTGTAGCTGTGGAATTACATCTTGTCTCAGCAGCAATTCAGGGAAACATGCAAACGTATGCCATCAGAGGACCCATGGGACATTCTTTAATTTCCTGACAGTCAGAAGGCTGTTGTTCTCCACAGGTTCTGCAGGGTCATTACTTATCTAGGACACTGAGTCCACATGCTAAAGTGAGATGGCCTTGAGTTTAGCTGTAGCTCCAGGAACAGGCTGCCCTGCATAAATCAGAGCTAAACTAACCCAAGGCCAATAAATGGCCCTGTTTTCAGCCTCCTGCACAAAACACTGATGGCACCGACGCCGGTTCCTGTCCCGCAGAGCTGCAGATGGATGATAATTATTCAGCAAACGTTCAGGACGCTTTACATCAGCAGTTCTGTCTCAAAGTGCACGCGCAACGTTTTTATAATGAACTGCTTAATGCACAGCCTTCCTGCAGCGCTGGAGAAAAGCAGAACCGCAGTGGAGTTTCACCTTAACTGTGTTCTCCACTGCGCTTCGGTCCCCTTGAGCACGAGAGCACGAGACGGGCTGTGAGGTCAAAATAAAAGAGGCATTTTTAAAATAAGTTGAAATGATAAATGATGGAGAAATAAAATTCAGACTAGATGATGATCATCACGACAATGGTGGCAATGATGATGGTGTTGATGGTGATGATGATGATGATGATGATGATGATGATGATGATGGTGATATAATGATAATGGTGATGATGATGATGATGATGGTGTTGATGGTGATGATGATGATGATGATGATGGTGATGATGGTGATATAATGATAATGGTGATGATGATGGTGATGATGATGATGATGACGATGGTGATGATGATGATATAATGATGATGATGATGGTGATGATGATGGTAACAATAGTGATAATAGTGTTGATGCTTTCGTGGTGATGATGATGAAGAGGTATTTTAAAAAGCTTTTCTTTGTTTGTCTAGTTGTCCATCTAGAACGTCCGCATTTACTACGGCCTGTTTCTGCAGAGCGATGAAGAAAGGCAGCATCTCCCTTATCTCTCGTTTGATCTGTTGATGGTTTCCGTTCCTCTGGGTTGAATGTTTGAGGTCTAAGAAAGTCCTGATTTGCAGAAACAGTGTGATTCACTAACCTGGTTCTTCAGGTAATCAAACTGCAGACCTACAGCGGCCCTCACATCGGCCTTATTGCTGAAAAGTTTTTGGCTCCGAACAACTGTTTTTTCTGCATTTTATGTTTATAAGTCCCCACATTTGCTGTACGTTCTAGAGCCAGGTGCCATAACTCACCACTTTTACATCAATACAGAACCAGGTGCCAACTTGAGAATCTTCTAAGAGCTGGTTTGCTTGTCCATCATAGATAAACCAAAAAGTCCTTGGTTCTAGCAAAGGTAGTGCTACTCTGGATAGATTATCTAGTTTCTCTTGCTGTTGAAACAAGAGAACTGGTTCTACATGCCCAGCTCAGAACTGACCCTCCAACTGTCCCAGAGTGTAAAGGGGTAAACCCGAAACACATCTGAGCCACTAATGGGATCGTCCATGTTGGTGTTGATGACCACAGATGAAACAACACATGACCCCCAAACACTGATGTGTTCTTCAGTAGCTGCTGCTGCTGTTCAGAGTGCTGGTAAAATTCACCCCCATGATTAGGTCCTATTGAAACAGTATCGTTTGTACTGTATACTGTTTTATTTATGTACAGTTTAAATGGTCTTTACTGGGTTCGCTTCAGTGATTCACAGGTTCACAGCAGGAACACAGACTGTGATTCTATCTCATCGCTCTTGAGCCCCCCCTTAGTTCAGGACTACTGACCCAAGCAACAAAGCACTTATAATCCTTTTAAAGGGCTCGTTTCCTGCATTTATTCTGCATTTATATCTTTTTCTTAAGCTCAAATAATTACATTTGTGTGTTTTATTAATCAGATTCTGCAAAGGATTAATCCCTTTAAGACTGGTGTATGTAAATGAGCTCTGTGATGATTGCCTGATTCAAAAACAGTCCAAACACACTCCTTCTAACTTCAGCATGAGTGGGTGGAGCTAAACATCTGTAGGCTGAAAAGTGTAAGTCCTGATCCCATTATTTCTTCATATTTTGCAACCAGACTGACCCTAACCTAACCCTAACCCTGAAGAGCAGAGCTGTTGAGCACTTGTTGAAGTGTGACATTTAACCCTTCAGCATTTTGAGGAAGAGGTCATTGTATTTTCCAAATGTTGTTCACTGCTGCTTGTGTGTCATGTTAATCTGTGATCGTTGACTCATGCTGAGCTACGGGCTGAACTGACATGTTATACCTAATCCAAGCCTAAACTCATTTACATAACCAATGAAAACAATTTCTGACACACACACACACACACTCAAAAAGTAGCTGCTGTGGTCTAAGATGAGGTTTTTACCAGCTGTCTGTAAAGCTACAAAAGAACACATCTGTGGATGGAGCATACTGTGACCTGACCGTCGCCATGGCTGTGTGTCAGCGCCGCATCCCGGGATCGTGTCCTGTGGAAGCGAATCAAGACCACACAGCGTCCCTGTCCGGGGTCCTGCTTTTACATGATGCTGCACTTGCCCTTCAGCCTGTCTGTGCGCTTCTGTTTTCCTGAGCGCTTCCCGTCGATGCTCAGGCTCATGCTGCGCTTCTTCTCCAGGTTGAGCAGCTCCTGGAAGAGCTCGGTGACGTTGTGGTTGGTTTTGGCTGAAGTCTCCATGAAGGCGCATTTCCACGTCTGGGCCTGAGCCTCACCCTCCTCTGTCTGCACCTCCCTCTGAGTCTCGTCACTCTTGTTGCCCACCAGCATGACTGGGATGCCTTCCACGCTGCCCTTAATGGCCAGCACCTAAAAACCACAATCACAACCTCACTGATCCTGCAGCTGAAACCACTGTTCCCTCAAGTTCCCCACATTTTCCCCGAATGTGACAAATCAGTCGAGGCCTGTTCTGTGTCTCTGGCTACAAGGCTAATGTAGCTAAAAGCTAATTAAAGTCATACCCAGCAATTAGCAGAGCCAATTTGTTTGTTTTTGCACTGAAGTCATTTGGGTTTGACCGTTTTTATTTGCTGGTATTTACATCTAGAAGTGTTCAGTGAAATACAACACAGCACCTTTTGTTTCAGAAGTGGCCCAAAGTCCTGATATTTCCTCCACTGTGCTTCATAGATCAGCTTTGGATCGTCAGCAGATCGATTCTTTCTCCACACTTTGGACTTTCCATTACTTTAGTAGAGACTAATCGTTGTCTCTTGACTCTGATTTCAGAAACTTTCAGGCTCATCTTTGTACTTTTTGTGTTTATCCGCGTCCTCCTGCTGATGAAGTTAGGTCTTTGCCTGGATCTGTCCAGTGTCTGTAAAATTCTTCTTTTATCAGCTTCAAAATGGAAGCTTTTCCTCCAGAAAACACTCGCTGTTGGTTTTCCTTTTTAATGCAGTTACAGGTGAAAAACAAAACTTCAGCTCAGAGTTAAAAAAAGGATATTTCTAGTTTTAACAATCAGTCTAACAGGAAACACCTCAAACAGCTGCCCGTGTCTCATATTTTAATACTGTTCCTTGAAAAAACTGGGTGGTCAGATACGAAAGGTGCTGTGTTGTTTGTAACTGAACAGATCTAACAGATCTACTTATTAACAGTACAAAAGTCTCATATTCTTCTTTTGATCTCAAACACAAATGTCTTCAGTGCAGAGACAACTTAATTGCCGTTGTTTTTCCAATACTTTTGGAGGGGACTGTATATCTTTAGCATCAGAAAGGAGACCTGCTGATAGATGGGCTTGAGCTCCTCCAGAGACTGCCTGCTGGTGATGGAGTAGACCAGGATGAAGGCGTGGCCTTTAGAGATGGACAAGCGCTGCATGGCGGGGAATTGGTGGCTGCCGGTGGTGTCGGTGATCTGCAGGGTGCAGACACTTTTATCGCAGCTGATCACCTGCCGGTATGTGTCCTCCACCGTGGGGATGTATGTGTCCCGGAACGTCCCCTTCACAAACCGCAGCACCAGGGAGCTTTTCCCAACTCCACCTGCTCCAAACACCACCACGCGATAATCATTACTCTGCTCCGGCATGGCTGAGGTGCACACACACACACACACACACACACACACAAAAGAGGCAATGTCAGTACAGGATTGTACAACTGGAAATATGATGATTAATGAGCTTGTGAATGGTCACTGTGTGATTGGTCAGTCTGTAATTGGACAGTCTGTGATTGCTCAGTTTGTGATTGGTCTGTCTATGGCTGGTCAGTTTGTGATTGGTTACTTTGACTTTCTCACAGCTCAGAACCTTGATGTGTGACCCAGTGCAAACAGACCAGTTAACTGAAGGAGTCACGGAGGAGATGTGATGAAGTGTCAGTTTAAGGGTCAGACTGTATGTGGTGTCAGTTATTCTCTCGGAAGGAGTTTGTTAAACAGATAATCTCAGCTCTCGGTGTGTATGGGACACTAAGCCTCTGATCAATATCACATCTGATTTTAGCTCCATTCACTGTCCCTCAGTGTAAAGGTGTCTGTGAATCCTCTGTTCTCCGGCTGATGTGGATCCACTGCAGAAGAGCCTGCTGAGCCTCCAGGGCTTTTCTGGATTGCTGGGTGATTCCAGCCAAACTCCATTATAGATTAACTCTGGCACAAACCCAGATCATAATGCATTGGCTCTGTTCTAGCACCCCCCCCCCCCCCTCACTCTCTCTCACTCTATGGGCTGACGTGGCTGGACTGGGAGGTTAACCTTGCTGGGAAGAGTGAGCAGGCAGTACAATGAGGAATTTATCAGTGAGACTTTAGAGACACTGCAGTGATGTAAACTCATTTACACACAGCAGGACAGAGAGAGGACCAAACACGCGTCCAGTGTCCAGTTTATCAGGTGCTTCCTCCAGTGCTTTACACGATAAGAATAATGTTCAATCCATGACTGAACTACCCTCATTACCATAGGTACACTACCCCCATTATCATGGTTACATCCCCCTCGTTACCATAGTCATGCTAATCAGTCTTGTTCCTGAATGTGGAGGTGTCCTGTAGATCAAGACGAATCTAAAGAAACACAATAAGCCTCAGAATTACACACAAATACGACCTTATGGTGCTGCAACTGTCCTTCAGCCTGTGTGTGTGTGTGTGTGTGTGTGTGTGTGTGTGTGTGCGTGTGTGTAGGTGTGTGTGTGTGTGAGTGTGTGTGTGTGTGTGTGTGTGTGTGTGTGTGTGTGTGTGTGTATTAAATGGCTTCACTCCTTTATAGCATCAGAGCTTAAAAATATCCTCCACCATCTGCCACCTCTACACCAAATGCTGATCAGATTAGAACACACACACACTCACACACACACACACAAACACACACACTCACACACACACACACACACACTCACACACACACACACTCACACACACACACACACACCTACACATACAAACACACACACTCACACACAAACACACACACACACACACTCACACACACACACACACACACCTACACATACAAACACACACACACTCACACACACACACACACTCTCACACACACACACACACACACACATACAAACACACACACACACACACACACACACACACACACACACACACACACACATACACACGCACACACACACACACACACGCACACACACACACACAGTAAAATTGCTTTATAGAATGTTACGGTAATAATGTTGATCTCAGTAGTGGAAGCCGTGACGATAATTTAGAAAATATTAAAAAAGATCCTTTAGAACTTAACACTAGTCAATAGTCACCCAAATCTTTTCTCCCCAAAAACGTCTCCCGATCTTCATGAAGGTGGATCGGACGTGTGGGTGTGGTTTAGGACACCGTAGGACTCACAGTCTCTACAAACATCAACTGAACTCCAGCCTTTTCACACAACAGGGTGTTTTCAGGAGCTGATCTAGAATCAGTCCTAAATTCGGAGGAATCTGATCCCCGATCAGTCTGAACAGCAGTGCTGGGCTTTTCTCTGGAGCTCATTCGATGTTTGTAGAGACAGTCAGTCCTACTGTGTCTTACACCACACCTTCCTTAATGAAGAGCTGGAGAAGGTTTTTGGGGAAGAAAGATTTGGGTGACTGTTCTAGTGTCGTAGCTCCACTTCTGAAGTAAGAAGGTACATTTGGACCTGAATCCATCTGGTTGGGTTAGTTAATTCAGTTTGTAGCTTTGAGAGCTCAATATTTAAGAACATACAAGGCTCTGGAAGAGCAGAATGTGTGGGTGATCCCAAAATACTTACAACTTCTAGAAACAATTACAAATCATATTTGTTTTTCAATTCAGGCCGACATTTTCTTTTTGGTAAGTTCCACATCTGTGCATCCCTGATACACCTGATAAACCTGACGTCCGCAAAATCCAGAAAAACAGGCTCTGTTCAGGGATTAATGATAGAATCTCCACTGTCCAACACACAGAAAGTGTCCACTCATCCCCTCCACACTCTCTAATGCACACTTTAATTAGGGAAGTGCTGAGTGGACAAACTTCTAGCCATTTCCTCCACACAGCCCCGCTTCACAGCCCGTCCCTTAAACATCACACACATGAAGCTGATCAGCATCACATCTGACATAATGTACATGTACGACATTCAGCAGATAATTCAATAATGCAAAACAAATGACCATTACAACAACAGCACACAAAAACGAATCCTTTATATTGCTTAGAGGTGAAATGAGTGTTTTTATTTACTGTTAAGGCTTACGCCTGCTGTGATGTAAAGCTGCATTTGTTTATTTTTATTATTATTATTATTATTTATAATTACAAAGGTTTAACCCTTTCATCCAGACGTAAAGCTACTGCATTTGAAAATGAAAACGCTTCATTGTTCTGACTGAAGGAACAGTTCACACACACTAATGTTGCTAAACATGAATAAACATCATTTAAATAATGCTAATCTATTTTAGCAATTTAGCGACACTGACTTAAGACACTTAAGCGACACTGACTTTTCAGAACTATGAGACAGAAGCTCCACCTTAAATAATCCAGCTGTAACAATCTGGCTGCCGGTGAGGTTGATTGCGTTTGAATTTTCTGTTCCACCTTAAGTAATCCAGCTGTTGGATACTGGCATCTATGCCGATATTCTTTCCACCTTAAAGCTGTAACATCCTGTCACCTCTGAAACTGACTTTTCTGTTGCAATTTTCCTTTCCACCTTAAAGGATCCAGCTGTTCCATGGAGGTGAGATTGTAACAGCTGCTATTTAAGGTGGAGTGGAGGCAGCTGCATGAGTGAGCCTGTTCTGAACTCCACAGTGAGTTCCAGGAGCAGAACCGAGACAACAGAACCCGAACAGAACCAGAGTGTCTGAAGTGGATCTAAACAGAACCAGAGTGTCTGAGGTGAAGTGGACCAGATTAGAACCAAGGAAAGCGGTTCTGTGTTCTGGTGTGGAGCAGAAGGAATAGAAGGCAGCAGAAGGGAGGAGTGTGTGAATGCAGTTACCTGGATCTCCTCTCTACACCTGCAGCAGTGCAGAGAACGGACCGGGCCACTCTGAGGGACCGGCGCCGCTCGTTCCTCTGACCATGAGGGTTCCGGCCGTGTCTTGGCGGGTCTGTGTCTCGGACAGATTGCTCCTCTGTGGGACTCGGCAGCTAATCGTCCCGTCTGTCTCTGCGGGACGTTGTTCAACTGACCCACTTCAGAGGATTTAATATCTGCAGCGCTGCAGCGCTGATCTGAGACCAGCCCTCAGCACCACCACACTTAAAGGAACAGTCCAGCAGGAAACACACACCTTCTCCTGTCCTCCTGTCCTCAGGCGTCCCCCAGGGTTCAGTCCTCAGCCCCTGTCTCTTTATTGATTAATGAGAAATCACTCGCACTGACCAGCCCGTCCGTCAAATCTGCAGTTTTCTCAAAAACACAGCAGGACTGGACTGATCTCAGTCTGTCCTTAAACCCGGGACACTCACAACTGATTATCTGACACATAAACACGGAATCGTGCCCCTGAACTGATCTTGGAACTGTTCCACCACTAAAACTGAAACTAATCCTAGAGAACAGTGTGGTTTTGTCCAGTCTGTCCCCTTCAACCTTGGAGATTAGATGAGATAAAATAAGATTAGAATAGAATAGAATAGAATAGAATAGAATAGAATAGAATAAGTTAGGTTAGGTTAGGTTAGGTTAGATTTGATTTGATTTGATTTTGGGTTAGATTAGAAAAGAACAGAATAGAATAGAATAGAATAGAATAGAATAGAATAGAATAGAATAGATTAAGTTAGGTTAGGTTAGGTTAGGTTAGATTTGATTTGATTTGATTTTGGGTTAGATTAGAAAAGAACAGAATAGAATAGAATAGAATAGAATAGAATAGAATAGAATAGAATAGATAAGGTTAGGTTAGGTTAGATTAGATTAGATTTGATTAGATTAAATTAGAAAAGATTAGATTACATTAGATTGGATTAGATTAGATTAGATTAGATAATGGTTAGATTAGATACGGGTTAGATTAGATTAGATGCTTAGATTAGATTAGAGGGTTAGGGTTTGGGTTCCATCGCTAAAACTGAAACTAATCCTAGAGAACAGTGTGGTTTTGTCCAATCTGTCCCCTTCAGCCTTGGAGAGTAGATGAGATTAGATTAGGTTAGATTAGATTAGATTAGAATAGAATGGATTAGAATTAAACTAGATTAGGCTAGGTTAGATTAGGTTATATTATATTATATTGATTAGAATAGATGAGGTTAGGTTAGGGTTAGGGCTGATTAGATTAGATTGAGTTAGATTAGGTTAGATTGGTTTAGATTAGATTAGGTTAGATTAGGTTAGGTTAAATTAGGTTAGGTTAGGGCTAGATTAGATTGGATTAGATTAGATTAGATTGGGTTAGGTTAGATTAGGTTAGATTAGATTATGTTAGGTTAGGGTTGGGTTAGATTAGATTAGATTAGATTAGATTAGATTATGTTAGGTTAGGGTTAGAGTAGATTAGATAAATTTTTGATTAGAATAGACTGGATTAGATTATATTCGTTTAGATTAGATTAAATTAGATTAGAATAGAATGGATTAAATTAGATTAGGCTAGGTTAGATTAGGTTAGGTTAGGTTATATTATATTATATTATATTATATTATATTATATTATATTGATTTGATTAGATTAGATTAGATTGAGTTAGATTAGGTTAGATTGGTTTAGGTTAGATTAGGGTTGGGTTAGATTAGATTAGATTAGATTAGATTAGATTAGATTATGTTAGGTTAGGGTTAGATTAGATTAGAATAGACTGGATTAGATTAGATTAGATCTAGATTCAGATGATAGACATTAAACTTTGATGTATACAGATGGTTGTATTCCTTATATACATTATATTCTATATATAATATTTAAGAGTAGTATTTAAGTGTATAGCAGATATTCTTTTTGGTACATCTGGGTATACTAAGGTATGTAAAGTATTTTATTTATATAATGTGTATGGTGTTTTTAACGCATAGAATTAAGAATTTGTATAAAGTATTTTATTTTATAATGAAGATCATTATGGTAAATCAGGTTCTACTGTGTATAATTTATTACATTTATATAATGCTTTGGGGTTAATGATGAGATCACAATATCATCAGCAAACATCATCGTCCACTCCTGTCTAACCTCGTCCGTCAACCTGCCCATTACTACTGCAAACAAAAATGGGCTCAGCGCTGATCCTTGATGTAATCCATTTACATTTACAGCATTTATCAGACGCTCTTCTCCAGAGAGACGTCCATGTCCTGAGTACAGGGACAGTCCCCCCTGGAGACACTCAGGGTTCAGGGTCTCAGGGACCCAGTGGTAGTAGTGCTGGAGGAGGGATTTGAACCTGGGACCTCTTGAGCCATAGGTCTGCATGCAAGTACCACCACTAGACCACCACCACCCAAATCCAACCTCTACCTCCGTCACTCCCGCTGCAGATCTCACCACTGTTACACTGCCCTCATACATATCCCGAACTACTCTCACATACTTCTCTGCAACACCGGACTTCCTCATACAAAACCACAACTCCTCTCTGGGCACCTTGTCATCTGCTTTCTCCAAGTCCACAATATAATGTTAATGTTTGATATAATATATATTATACTTAATTATGTGCTTTATTAGTATTTGATTTATTTGGTTTGTATAATTTTATGTAAATCAGGCTTCACCACTTCCTGTTCTGCTTCAGGAACCCTACAGTTCTTCACCTCCCATCTGTATGGCGACAGGCCCCGGCCCTTCGCCACTGTACTGGGATTGGCCAATAGGCTATGATAATAAGACCTCACGCACGTTGAGGGTGTGGCTTGTCTGATTGTTTACTGGTGGGATAAAAATACCTTTTCATCAAGAAGCACCAAAGTCCTCTCTCTGTCTCTCTCTCTCTCTCTCTCTCTCACACACACACACACGTTCCCTGGAAAATAAATAATAAAATTAATAAAACTAATACCCATGGTGATGTGAATTTTGTTTATAAAGTTTATATTGCATATGATGTCTATTATTTTAATGTTTATGATGTAGATCACAGTTTAAATATAAATTATTTCCAGTAAATACATCGTGCATTCTTTACAGTAGACATGGAGTTTGTCTCCCTCTGCTGGTGATAGGATGGAAACTGCAACTGGAATATAATTCTCCCAATAATTTACAGTAAATACTGATTCATTCATAGCAGTTACTGAAAAATGAATAAAATAAAACTGAATGATTCATTATGATCATCATCTTCCAGACTCAACACCATCTGAGGCTTTATTTGGGGATTATTTCAGCAGTGATTATTTTATTTGGATTGAGGCAGATTTTTGGCGAGTACAGCACAAAGCCTGGACATTAAGAAGAAATTTCACACTAAAAGTGAAGTATGTACTGGAAATAGAGGCATCCTGGTGGGAAAACATTTAGAGCGTTGCTTCTTTCACATCTGATCATTTATCCTTGTTGTCTTCCAGCAAGGTGAAGCCTGAAAAGGAAAAAGAAGGAAACATTTTGTGAAAGTGAAAGTGACTATTCTTGTCATTGTGAAACATGGCACAGTGAGCCACAATGAAATTACACCTCTGCATTTTACCCACACACACACCGTGGGCAGGGGGCAGCGTTTTAAGTACCCGGGGAGCAACGACGAGGGCCTCAGGGCAACCTGCTGGTCTGGGATTCGTCCCTAAACACTAGACCACCACTGCCCCAAAAATCGCCAGACTACTGAAATGTGACCTTGAACCTGAAATTTAAGAAGTTCAACGTTGTAATGTAGGATATGGAATTAAGATCCATCAGTATATCACATTTCATATTAAGTGTGGGGGGTGATGTGTCTGTGCTGTATTTGAAAATGCTTTACAGCGCTCCATAAAGCACTGTGCCGTGTTATTCTGACAGACTGTAATACACTGCAGGAAGAGTAGGGGGTCTCTGGAGGGAGAAGACGGTTTGTTGTTCATGGAAGAGGCACTGGCTGCAGTTGTTGTGGTTGCTAGGCAACAGGAGGACAGACCATCTCATTTAATGTTCAATGAAATCAATTAATACACAACAGAAAGTGCAGGGGGCTTTGGTTTCATTTGTGCCTCTCTGCCTTTCTGCCTCTTTTTGTTGTATCTCTGTCTTCTTGTCTCTCTCTGTGTTTCTCTCTCGCTGTCTGGCTGTCCAGGGCCTTTCCCTGCTGCGTCCCCGCTGGAGATGAAGGAGTTTTTGGACATGATCAGTGAACAGGAGGTGGTTTACCTTCTTTGACCACAGTCTGAGCTGCACTTTTGGCTCTTCCGCTGAGGTCCTTCACCACTGAGTCGAGGGCTGCCTCGTGTTTGAGGAAAAAGGGCCTCACCAGACGAGTGTAAATAATCTGAGATCCGTTCCAGGACACAGGGGCCATACACCACAGCAGAAACACACACTGAGGAAGAGAAACACCAGAAGACAGATCACCTTCCTCTGAAAAGAGTCGCCCACCTGCAGGTAACAGGTACCCGCCTCGCCTCAGAGGAGTTGGAGTTAACCCTGCGCGTGTGGGTGAAGCTTGTGGAATAAGAAGAATATCACGTTTCTCCTCCTCTTTCATCATCACTCAGAAATGGCTCACTGAAGTTGACATCATTCTCCATTCCACCTTAACCAGTAAACAAGTCACACTCTTGCATCTTGGGCCTTTTTGTTGCCCAGTATTTTCCTTTCCAACTTAAATATAATTAGATTCTGGTGCCTTAGGCCTTAGTATAGCCAATTCTAATGTTCCCATTCCACCTTAAATGGAGCAGCAGTTCCATTCTGGCCCTTCTCTTTATGAATTAATTTTAAGATGGAACAGAAACTGCTTGAGCAGAACATTAATGCTGCTCCATTTAAGGTGGAATGGCAACATTAAACTGGGCAGCAAGAATTACTCAGATGAAAGAGTGTAACTGCTGTACCATTTAAGGTGGAAGAGGAATCTCAGACGGGGAAATAGAAAGGTCTAACACACCAGTATGTCATTGCTAATTCATTTAAGGTGGAAAGGAATATTCAGATAAGAAACTGTTCAGTATGAGGTTCAAGGCACCATTATGCAACCGCTGTTGTAGTGAGGAACAGAAGGCAGTTCTGCCAAACCCTCAGCCCTGATCATCAGATAGAACACACAGTTGCTCCAGATGTGAACACACTTCCAGTGAATTACAGCTGAAATCACCGGCAGGCTGTTACACACCTCGGGATCTACAGAAACGCCTGCAGATTTCAAAATGAAAGAACACAGATCCTGAGCCCAGAGTTACTGTTTGATTTGTAAAAGTTGATGAAGCAAAGCTAAAAATGTCCACATACACCCCCACATTCTCACACTCACACTACCTTGCCGGCGTAGTAGAACGGGAACCAAAAGAGGAAGATGTCGGAGAAGAACTCGGCCAATCCGAAGAGTCCGTAGACCACCCAGTACGTCAGCCACTGAGTATCATCCTCCTTATGACGACTCTCTATGGCTTTAATACTGTGCGCGCACACACACACACACACACACACACACACACACACACACACACACTTTAAGGGATCACAGATTAACCAATACTTCTCTTTTACGATATTTCCCACTCTATACACTCTACACAATGCAGTCTATACGACCTCATGATGCTCTACAACATTCTACAGTGCTCTATCAAGTCCCTCTATTGGAATACTCTATGGGCTTTACAATACTTGATGCTCTGCGATTGTCTCTGATGCTCTATAACAGGCTGTGATGCTCTGTGATAGTCAGTGATGCTTTATAACAGTTCGTGATGCTCTATGATAGTCAGTGATGCTTTATAACAGTTTGTGATGCTCTATAACAGGCTGTGATGCTCATATGATCCACTCTGTGATATAGATTGATATTTTCTGTTTTTCCTGAACAGTTGAAGGAAAAGGACTGATACTCACGAAGCAAACGCAGGATAAACAAAACCAATCAGATTACAGAGCAGAGATGCTCCATAACCAAAGAGTAGATACAGAACAACTACACACACTGCACCTAGAGAGAGAGAGAGAGAGAGAGAGAGAGAGAGAGAAGTTACATACCCAGAGACTGTAGAGAGCACAGCTCCCCCTACTGGTCATCAATGAAACTACTTAAAGCTGATAAAATGATTGAATAAGTAATATAATAAGTGACCATTTCTGTCATTGTGAAACACGGCACAGCACACAGAGAACCACAATGAAATGACACCTCTGTATTTAACACACAGCGTGCAGCAGGGAGCAGCTATTTAAAGTGCCCGGGGAGCAGTGATGGGGACGGTACCTTGCTCAAGGCTACCTCAGGGCAATCTACTGGTCTGGGATTCGAAACCCACGATCTTCCAATCCTGGGGCCTCATCCCTAAACAGTAGGTCACCGCTGCCCCAAAGGAATAAAAAGAGTCAATAAAACTGTAAAAGGTGTGATGAAAGTACGTTCTTTAATGAAAAATAAGCAGAACCTACATTTCTTTACAAGTCAAGGCAGGTCCGTTTTATTTCTAAAGCACTTTTTACCAGGAAAACAGGATAGTTGTTCTATAGTTGGTCCTCCCTCTCCCCCATCAGTATAACGGTCCTCTCTCTCTGGGTGGGTAGGGTGGTCCTCCCTCTCCCCCAGTGCGTGTGTGTGTGTGAGTCTGAAATTATCCAGACATGTGGCTTGAACCGCACACGCTGTCTTAAATGGCTCATAAAGAGACAGAGTGGGATGTAATTCCCTCTACAGGCCGTTCATGTCCTTTACAGAAACTAAAAAGGAAATCTGGAATTCACTCTTTTTTTGTGGCGTCACATTTAAACACCCACCTGTTTGAAACGGGCGATCACGTATGTTTAGACGAATGAATGCCATCAACAGGAACGATAATCAATATTATTCTGATCTAAACTCAGGTAGGAGGTGCTACATGTGAGCGTTCTAGCGCCCTCTATCCTGCATTTATATTATTGGTGACGATTAAATAAACTGACCAATAGGATCATACTAAACTGCAAACTCATGGGGCTTCAGGCCCTTTAAACCTTGCAGTGTATTTATATATGCACTGGGTCACATGTCTCTGTGTTACATTACACATTCAGCTCCAGCACAGTGAGAGATTCCTCTGAACACACACCCACACACACCCACACAGCTTCACATGTCAGTGCTGCATATCAATGTTTATTGAAGGGTCAAATAACATCAGAGAGAGAGAGAGAGAGAGAGAGAGAGAGAGAGACAGAAAAAGTGAATACTAGCCATTGTGAAACAGCACACATTTAAATGCAACAAAATGCAGCCTCTACTTTTAACCCACACACACCATCCCAGCAGGGGGCAGCTATTTATAAAACCTGGGGAGCAGAGCTGGGGACAGTACCTTGCTCAAGGGTAATTCAGGTCAACCTACTGGTCTGGGATTCAAACCCATGACTTTCTGACTTTTCTCCATAAACACTAGACCACCAGTGCCCCATAGAGAGACAGAGAGAGTGAGAGAGAGTGAGAGAGAGAGAGAGAAATGGGTGGGGGAACCAGTCTGGTGATGGAGGGATCATTTGAGTAGGAAAATGATGTGCCTGGTGCTCTTTATCTGCACTTAAACAAACACCACCCTCCCTTCAGTCCTTCTTTGTGTGTGTGTGTGTGTGTGTGTGTGCGCATGTGTGCGCGTGTGTGCGTGTGTGTGTTTAGCATCATCTCTGCTGACACAGTCTCACTGTAACACACCCTGCAGGACATCCGAGCTGTGTCTCATTCGGAGGCTGTATGTAAATGTAAATGAGCCTCTGAAGACAATCTGGGATCCCATACTCCTAACATGGTAATGTTCTTGTTATATGGGTGCCAAAACATTTGTGCGCCATCCACTCCTCATTCAGACAAAAAAAAAAATTAGTTGCTACGTGGAAACCATATATGCGGTCACTGTGCCCAGTTCACCCTGTAGGAGTGTGTTCACCCTGTAGGAGTGTGTTCACCCTGTGGGAGTGTGATCCGATGTGGCTAAAACTGGTTTTGTGATGTCACAACAAACATGTCTGAATATATCCAGTGTTAAGCCTACAGCCGTTTAGCCCCACCCAATCAGGCAGAAGTTATTAGAAGTGTTTCACTCCAGGCTGAAGCTCAGTACATGGCAACCAGTCAGAATAGAACTCATTTACATACAGAGAATCTGGGAAGTATTCACAACGCTCCACTTTTTCCACATGTTGCTGTGTTACAGCTTTATTCCAAAGTTTTTCTCCTCAATTCTACACACAATACCCCAGAATGACAAAGTGAAAAAGGTTTGTTTGAAAGCTCAGGTGCTCCCTGTTTTCTGATCTTCTGAAGGAAGTTTCTACAACTTGATTGGAGTCCACCTGTGGTAAATTCAGATGGATATTTTTTGGATAGACACACACCTTTCTACATAAGGTCCCATGGTGCATGTCAGAGCCCAAACCAAGCCATGAAGTCCAAGGAACCGTCTGTAGACCTCAGAGACAGGACTGTATGGAGGTAGAGACCTGGGGAAGGATACAGAAACATTCCTGCAGCATTGAAGGAAGAAGTTTGGAACCACCAGGACTCTTCCCAGAGCTGGCTGCCCAGCCAACGAGTGACTGCAGTAGAATGAGGACCTGCTCCAGAGTGCTCTGGACTTCAGACTGGGCTCGGACGAAGGTTCTTCTTCCAACAGAACGACTCTAAGCACACGGCTGAGATAACAAAGGCGTGGCTTCGGGACAGCTCTGTGAATGTGCTTGAGTAGCCCAGCCAGAGCCCAGTGTTGAATATCTCAGGAGATCTGAAAATGGCTGCGCACCAATGCTCCCCATCCAACCTAATGGAGCTTGAGAGGTTCTGCAGAGAAGAACGGGAGAACTTAATCCAAAGGGAACCAAAGAGAATTTTTGGAGAACCAAAAATAGGTAAACCAAGTTTGTAGCATCAACTCAAAAAGACTTGAGGCCGTTTTTGCTGCCAAAGGAGCTTCAACAAAGTGAGGAGCAAACGCTGTGAACACTAATGAACATTTTTCATTTAGATTTTTAATAAATTTGCAAGTTTCAAGCAAACATTTTAGCAACATGTGGAAAAAGTGGAGCACTGCGAATACTTCCCAGATGCTCTGTATGTAAATGAGCTCTATTCTGACTGGCTGCCACATTTACATTTACGGCATTTATCAGACGCTCTTCTCCAGAGTGTCTCCATGTCCTGAGTACAGGGACAGTCCCCCCTGGAGACACTCAGGGTTCAGGGTCTCAGGGACCCAGTGGTGGTAGTGCTGGAGGTGGGATTCAAACCTGGGACCTCTTGATCCAGAGGTCCGTAGACCAGTACCACCACTAGAACACCAGCACATACTGAGCTTCAGCCTGGAGTGAAACACTTCTAGTAACTCAGCACTGGATATATTCAGACGTGTTTGTTGTGACATCACAAAACAGTTTGAGTTTTCATATATGACCCACCCAATCACATTCCCACAGGTTGAATACACTCCCACAGGGTGCTCACACTCCCAGAGTGCTGTGATCAGGGAGAGGAGACACTTGAGGACACCGTGAGGTAAATATAACTCTGAGGACCAGCAGCTGTGAGGAGAAATTAAAGCTCCAGAGAAAGAAAACCTGCTGACACACACACACACACACACACACACACACACACCAAACCAACACCACTCAGGATTAAAGACTTGCACCATAAACACACACACACTTCCGTGATGTCACAGTTCAAGATCACCAGAACCATTAAAGAGCTCATTTTTATGGAAAACTGCAGTTTCTCCTCCTGCCCCTGTGATGTCACAACAAACGAATTAACACATAACAGCAGTTTAGCCCCGCCCACTCACCCTAAAGTCTATTGTTTTAAATGTGATATATATATAAAATACATATTCATTTTAAACCCAGCCACTAGGGGTGCACAAGCCAGTGTATTTCTTCATGCTGGTCCCAGTACCGGATAAATGGGCAGGGGGTTACATCAGGAAGGGCATTCGGTGTAAAACTTAGCCAAATCAATATGTGGACAACGAAAGAGACTTCCATCCGGATCGGTGGAGGCCCGGGTAACAACCACCACCACCAGTGCTGTTAGACTACAGGGTGCTGCTGGACACTGGACTACTGCTGGACAAAGGAGAAGAAGAAGAAGAAGAAGAAGAAGAAGAGGAGGAAGGCCAGATGGAGAAAGAGAGAGGCAGAGGGGAGGAGGGAGTGGAAGTGAGAGGGGAACTCTGAATGTTTGGCAGCAGGACTGGTGAGGGAGTGAAGATAGGCTGATACAGGCAAGGCGTTGAAGCAGATTCACGTTGGTTTGGACATGTGTCAGAGGAGAGACGAGGAGTATGTCAGGAGGAGGATGTTGGAGATGGAGCTGCCAGGAAAGAGGAGAAGAAGAAGGACGAAGAGGAGGTTTATGGACGTGGAGAGAGAGGACATGCAGGGGAGCAGTTTGAGCAGGAAAGATGCAGAGGACCGGAAGAAATGGAGACAGTTGACCCGCTGTGGCGACCCAGGAGCAGCCGAAAGAGAGGAGAAGGTGGAGGAAGCCCATGAGGACCATTTTGGGTGGAAAAACAAAAAGGAAAAAACTAAATATGATTATGAAAAAATTCTGAAATAATTTTTCAAACAAAAAAGATTTTAGTTCCCAGAAACTTATTCACATATACACAAGCCCTCTCTCTCACACACACACACACACACACACACACACACCCTGCATTAGCACACGCTGCTCTCACTCACACACACACACACACCTGCAAATTAACACTGGCCTGTCTCCTCCCACACACACACAACCTGCATTAACACACAGCCTGCTCTCACACACACACACAGCCTGCATTAACACAGCTGCTCTCACACACACACACTGCATTAACACACAGCTGCTCTCACACACACACACACAACCTGCATTAACACACAACTGCTCTCACACACACACACACCAACCTGCATTAACACACAGCTGCTCTCACACACACACACACACACACTAAACCTGCATCAGCACACAGCTGCTCTCACACACACAGCTGCTCTCACACACACACACAACTGCTCACACACACACACACGACCTGCATTAACACACAGCTGCTCTCACACACACACACACACACACACACACGACCTGCATTAACACATAGCTGCTCTCACACACACACAATAAAGACCAAACCTGTCCCCTCCACACCCTGAGACACACACACACACACACACACACAGCTGCTCTCTCTCACACACACACACACACACACTAAACCTGCATTAGCACACAGCTGCTCTCACACACACACACACACACACACACACACACACACACACTAAACCTGCATTAACACCGGCTGCTCACACACACACACACACACACACACACACACTAAGCCTCGGTAACACACATGCTCACACACACACACACTGCCCCACATTGGCACCTGGCTGCTCACACACACACACAAACCTGCATTAACACACAGCTGTCTCACACACACACACACACAACACACACACACACACACACAAAACCTGCATTAACACACAGCTGCTCTATCACACACACACACACACACACACACACACACACACAACCTGCATTAACACAGAGCTGCTCTATCTTTACACACACACTAAGTATAAGTTAACACCAGCTGCTCTCACACACACACACTAGCTGCTCTCACACACACACACACACTGCACACACACACAGCTGCTCTCACACACACACACACACACACAGCTGCTCTCACACACACACACACACACACACACACAGCTGCTCTCTCATACACACACACACAACTGCTCTCTCACACACTGCACACACACACACACACACACACACCCAGCCTGCGTGCTCACACAACTTCTCTCACACACACACCCCCACACTAAACCTGCATTACTGCCCCAGCTGCTCTCTACACACACTAGCTCTCTCACACACACACACACACACACAGCTGCTCTCTCACACACACACACACACACAGCTGCTCTCACACACACACACACACACACAGCTGCTCTATCACACAGACACACACACACACACACACACAAAACCTGCATTAACACAGCTATCTCACACACACACACACACACACACATACCATTAACTGCACAGCTGCTCCTCACACACACACCCACTAAACCTGCACAGCTAACACAGCTGCTCTCACACACACACACACAACCTGCATTCTTACTGGCACCTCTCACACACACACGACCTGCATTAACACACAGCTGCTCTCACACACACACACACACACACACACAGCTGCTCACACACACACACACACACACACACACTAAACCTACGTGCTTACTACACACACACACACACACACACACACACACACAAAACCTGCATTAACACACAGCTGCTCTATCACACACACACTAAACCTGCATTAACACATCTGTCTCTCTCACACACACACACACTAAACCTGCATTATCTCAGCTACTCTCACACACACACACACACTAAACCTGCATTAACACAGCTATCTATCACACACACATAAACCTACGTGCTCATACAGCTGCTCTATCACACACTAACCCTGCATTAACACACAGCTGCTCTACTCCATTTGCACTAAACCTGCATTAACACACAGCTGCTCTCTCTCACACACACACACACACACACTAAACCTGCATTAACACACAGCTGCTCTATACACACACACTAAACCTGCATTAACACACAGCTGCTCTATCACACACACACTAAACCTGCATTAACACACAGCTGCTCTATCACACACACACTAAACCTGCATTAACACACACACACACACACAAAACCTGCATTAGCACACAGCTGCTCTATCACACACACACTAAACCTGCATTAACACACACACACACAAAACCTGCATTAACACACAGCTGCTCTATCTCTCTCACACACACACACACTAAACCTGCATTAACACACAGCTGCTCTATCCACACACACACTAAACCTGCATTAACACGCTGCTCTATCACACACTAAACCCTGCATTAACACACACACACACACACACAAAACCTGCATTAACACACAGCTGCTCTATCACACACACACTAAACCTGCATTAAAACACACACACACACACAAAACCTGCATTAACTTTGTGCTCTGCTCTCTCTCACACACACACACACCTAAACCTGCGTGTACAGCTGCTCTCTCACACACACACACACACCAAAACCTGCATTAACACACAGCTGCTCTGTCCTCACACACACACACAAACCTGCATTAACACGCTGCTCACACACCTCAGGCTACAGAGGTGGGGTTCAGTTCTATCGAACTGGATTGTTGCTGAATAACTCGTCTCCTGGAGTCCTTTGATCTCAGTCGGGCAGCATAATTTCTCTCCACAGGAAGCCCGTCCCACTACAGACCAAAAATCAACAATGGGGAGTCGGTACTGTGTGTTGGTTCACTGAACGTGTGACGGATCAGGTGTGTTGAGTTAGTTCTGTGTGTGTTACGGGTCAGGTGTGTTGAGTTAGTTCTGAGTGTGTCAGTTCTGAGTGTGTCGCGGGTCAGTTCTGAGTGTGTGGCCGGGACAGGTGTGTTGGGTCAGCTCTGAGTGTGTGACGGGTCAGGTGTGTTGGGTCAGCTCTGAGTGTGTGACGGGTCAGGTGTGTTGAGTTAGTTTACAGTGTATGGTTTCACAAAGAATGTGTGGGTCAAGGTGTTGGGTCAGCTCTGAGTGTGTGTGACGGTCAGGGAGTTGGTCAGTTCTGGCCAGTGTGACGGTCCAGGGTCTGTTGGGTCAGCTCCTGAGTGTGTCAGCCCAGGTCAGGTGTTGGAGTTAATTCTCAGTGTCGAGTTCTGAAGTAGCGGGTCCAGGAGTGTTGGTCGGCTCTGAGTGTGTGTGGGTCAGGTGTGTTGAGTTAATTGAGTGTGTCCCGGTTGCAATTAACCCCTGACCCGGGTCAGGTGTTGGGTCAGCTCCTGAGTGTGTGTGTGGGTCAGGAGTTGGGTCAGTTCTGAAGTGCAGTGCGGGTCAGGTGTGTTGGGTCGCTCTGTGAGTGTGTGGGGTCAGAGTGTGTTGAGTGGATTTCTGGTGTGTCAGTTCACAGTGTGGCGGGTCGGGGTGTTGGGTCAGCTCTGTGAGTGTGTGGCGGGTCAGGGAGTTGGGTCAGTTGAACCTTGTGGTCAGGGGTGTTGGGTCAGCTCTGAGTGTGTGACGGGTCAGGTGTGTTGAGTTAGTTCTGAGTGTGTCAGTTCTGAGTGTGTGACGGGTCCAGGGTGTTGGGTCAGCTCTGAGTGTGTGACGGGTCAGGTGTGTTGAGTTAGTTCTGAGTGTGTCAGTTCTGAGTGTGTGTGGGTCAGGGGTGTTGGGTCAGCTCTGAGTGTGTGATGGGTCAGGGGAGTTGGGTCAGTTCTGAGTGTGTGACGGGTCAGGGGAGTTGGGTCAGTTCTGAGTGTGTGACGGGTCAGGGGTGTTGGGTCAGCTCTGAGTGTGTAATGGTCAGAATGTGTTGAGTTGGTTCTGGTGTGTCAGCTCTGAAAATTGTGTGACGGAGTCAAGGAAGTTGGGTCAGTTCACAAGTGTGTGACGGGTCCAGGGGTTAGGTCCAGTTCTGGAGAGTGTGTGTGGGTCCAGGGGTGTTGGGTCGCTCTGAGTGTGTGGCCAGATCCAGAGGCTATTTAGGTCAGTTCTAAATTAATGTGTGTGGGTCAGTGTGTTAGGTCAGTTCACAGAGTGTGTGTGGTCAAATGTGTGTGGTCAGTGTCTGAGTGTGTGGCCGGGTCAGTGTTGTAGGTCAGTTCTGAGTGTGTGACGGGTCAAGGTGTTAGGTCAGTTCTGTGGGATGTGGCAATGGGGTCAGAGGAGTTAGGTCAGTTTTGAGTGTGTGGCCAGGTCAGGAGTGTTAGGTCAGCTCTGAGAGTGTGTGAAGCGGGTCATGGTGTTGGGTCGAAGCTCTGAGTGTGTGACGGGTCAGGTGGTGACGGGTCAGTTCTGAGTGTGTGATGGGTCAGTGTGTTAGGTCAGTTCTGAGTGTGTCAGTTCTGAGTGTGTGATGGTCAGTTCTGAGTGTGTGTGGTCAAATATCATGGCCGGTCAATTCGCAAGTATGTAATGAGTCAGAGGTATTGGTCCAGTTCTGGTGTGTGGCAGATCAGGGTGTTGGGTCAGTTCTGAAGTGTGTGTGTTCTGGGTCCGATGTGTTGAGTTAATTCTGTATTGTGTGGGTCCAGGTGTGTTGGGTCAGTTCACAGTAGTGCTTAGCGGTTCAGGGGTGTTGGGTCAGTTCACAGTAGTGTTGGGTCAGTTCTGAGTGTGTGTTACGGGTCAGGTGTGTTGAGTTAATTCTGAGTGTGTCAGTTCTGAGTGTGTGTGGGTCAGTTCTGAGTGTGTGACGGGTCAGGTGTGTTGAGTTAGTTCTGAGTGTGTCAGTTCTGAGTGTGTGATGGGTCAGGGGTGTTGGGTCAGTTCTGAGTGTGTCAGTTCTGAGTGTTGGGTCAGTTCTGAGTGTGTCGGTTCTGAGTGTTGGGTCAGTTCTGAGTGTGTCAGTTCTGAGTGTGTGATGGGTCAGGTGTGTTGGGTCAGTTCTGAGTGTGTGACGGGTCAGGGTGTTGGGTCAGTTCTGAGTGTGTGATGGGTCAGGTGTGTTGGGTCAGTTCTGGGTGTGTCAGTTCTGAGTGTGTGATGGGTCAGGTGTGTTGGGTCAGTTCTGAGTGTGTCAGTTCTGAGTGTGTGACGGGTCAGGTGTGTTGGGTCAGTTCTGAGTGTGTGATGGGTCAGTTCTGAGTGTGCGATGGTGAGTACTCAGTGTGTGATGGTCAGTTCTGAGTGTGTGGACGGGTCAGGGTGTTGGGTCAGTTTCACAGGTGTGTGAGCGGGTCAGAGGGGTGTTGGGTCAGTTCTGGAGTGTGTGTGGGGTCAGTTCACAGGTGTGTAGCCAGGTCAGGGTGTTGGGTCAGTTCTGGTGTGTGTGGGTCAGGTGTGTTGGGTCAGTTCTGATAGTGTGACGGGTCCAGGGTGTTGGGTCAGCTCTGAGTGTGTGACGGGTCAGGGGTGTTGGGTCAGTTCTGATAGTGTGACGGGTCAGTTCTGAGTGTGTGACGGGTCAGGGTGTTGGGTCAGTTCTGATAGTGTGTGGGTCAGTTCTGAGGTGTGTATTGGGTCAGGTGTGGCTGGGTCAGTTCTGGTGTGTGACCCAGGCTCAGGTGGCCAATGGTCAGTTCTGAGTGTGCCAACCAGGTCAACGGTGTTGGGTCCAGATCTGGAGTGTGTGTGGTCCAGTTCTGGAGTGTGTGTGTGGGTCAGCCAGTCCAGGTCAGATCTGAGTTTGCTTGTGGTCCCAGTTCTGAGTGTGTGACCGAGTCAGGTGTGTTGGGTCAGTTCCTACAGGTGTCAGCAGCCGGGTCAGGGTGTTGGGTCAGTTCACAGAGTGTGTGTGGGTCCAGTTCACAGGAGGTGTGTGACGGGTCAGCGGTGTTGGGTCAGATCTGAGTTTGTGACTGGTCAGTTCTGAGTGTGTGACGGGTCAGGTGTGTTGGGTCAGTTCTGAGTGTGTGATGGGTCAGGGGTGTTGGGTCAGTTCTGAGTGTGTGACGGGTCAGTTCCGAGTGTGTGACGGGTCAGCGGTGTTGGGTCAGATCTGAGTTTGTATTGAGTCAGTTCTGAGTGTGTGACGGGTCAGCGGTGTTGGGTCAGTTCTGAGTGTGTGATGGGTCAGGTGTGTTGGGTCAGTTTTGAGTGTGTGACGGGTCAGCGGTGTTGGGTCAGTTCTGAGTGTGTGACTGGTCAGCGGTGTTGTGTCAGTTCTGGTGACCAGGTCAGGTGTGTTGGGTCAGTTCACAGTAGTGTGGCCGGGTCAGGGGTGTTGGGTCAGCTCTGAGTGTGTGACGGGTCAGGGGTGTTGGGTCAGTTCTGATAGTGTGACGGGTCAGTTCTGAGTGTGTGACGGTTCAGGGGTGTTGGGTCAGTTCTGAGTGTGTGATGGTCAGTTCTGAGTGTGTGACGGGTCAGGTGTGACGGGTCAGTTCTGAGTGTGTGACAGGTCAGCGGTGTTGGGTCAGATCTGAGTGTGTGACTGGTCAGTTCTGAGTGTGTGACGGGTCAGCGGTGTTGGGTCAGATCTGAGTGTGTGATGGGTCAGTTCTGAGTGTGTGACGGGTCAGGTGTGTTGGGTCAGTTCTGAGTGTGTGACGGGTCAGGGGTGTTGGGTCAGTTCTGAGTGTGTGACGGGTCAGCGGTGTTGGGTCCGGTTCTGAGTGTGTGACGGGTCCGGTGGTGTTGTCAGTTACAAGTGTGTGGCCGGGTCAGTTCTGGTGTGTAATGGGTCAGGGTGTTGGGTCCAGTTCATTAGTGTGACGGGTCAGGGGTGTTAGGTCAGCTCTGAGTGTGTGACGGGTCAGGGGTGTTGGGTCAGTTCTGATAGTGTGACTGGTCAGTTCTGAGTGTGTGACGGGTCAGGGTGTTGGGTCAGTTCTGATGATGTGGCCCGGGTCCAGTTCTGAGTGTGTGGCGGGTCCAGTGTGTGGTCAGTTCTGGTGTGTGGCTGGGTCAGGTGCTTGTGGTCAGTTCTGAGTGTGACCGGAGTCCCAGCGTGTTGGGTCAGTTCTACGCAGAGTGGTAACAGCGGGTCAGTTCTGGAGTGTGTAGCTGGTCAGTTCTGGAGTGTGTGTGGTCAGGTGTGTTGGTCAGTTCACAGGTGTGTGTGGGTCCCAGGGGTGTTGGGTCAGTTCTGGTGTGTGACCCAGGTCAGCGGTGTTGGAGTCAGTTCTGAGTGTGTGACGGGTCAGCGGTGTTGGGTCAGTTCTGAGTGTGTGACGGGTCAGCGGTGTTGGGTCAGTTCTGAGTGTGTGACGGGTCAGCGGTGTTGGGTCAGTTCTGAGTGTGTGACGGGTCAGTTCTGGTAGTGTGACGGGTCAGTTCTGAGTGTGTGACGGGTCAGCGGTGTTGGAGTCAGTTCTGAGTGTGTGATGGGTCAGTTCTGAGTGTGTGACGGGTCAGCGGTGTTGGGTCAGTTCTGAGTGTGTGACGGGTCAGTTCTGATAGTGTGATGGGTCAGTTCTGGGTAATAGCAGGGTCCAGCCCGGTGTTACCAGGTCCGGATTTACCACAGGTGTGCAGCCCAGATCTCAGCGGTGTTGGAGGTCAGTTCTGAGTGTGTGACGGGTCAGCGGTGTTGGGTCAGTTCTGAGTGTGTGACGGGTCAGCGGTGTTGGGTCAGTTCTGAGTGTGTGATGGGTCAGTTCTGAGTGTGTGACGGGTCAGGTGTGTTGGGTCAGTTCTGAGTGTGTGACGGGTCAGGAGTGTTGGGTCAGTTCTGAGTGTGTGACGGGTCAGTTCTGAGTGTGTGACAGATCAGCGGTGTTGGGTCAGTTCTGAGTGTGTGACGGGTCAGCGGTGTTGGGTCAGTTCTGGTGTGTGTGGTCAGTTCTGCAGGTGTGTGGCCGGGTCGGCGGTGTTGGTCAGTTCTGAGTGTTGAAAGCCAGGTCCAGCGGTGTTAGGTCCAGTTCTGAGTGTGCTGTGATGGGTCAGCGGTGTTGGGTCAGTTCTGGTGTGTGGCCGGGTCAGTTACTGCAGGTGTGTGTGGGTCAGCGATTGTTGGGTCAGTTCACAGGTGTGTGGCCGGTCCAGCGGTGTTGGGTCAGTTCTGAGTGTGTGATGGGTCAGCGGTGTTGGGTCAGTTCTGAGTGTGTGAAGTTGACTGATCGGTTGCTTTCTTCATGAAACACTGAATTGGATGATACTTTGTGTCTCTTCTCATTTTAGTCCCAACAAATTTACTGTGGTGTAAAAATGAGCCTCAGGTAACAAGCACACCTGAGATCTGACTCACCTGAACAGGTAAATGCCTTCAATGAAGTCTGAACAGCAGATCAGTGAGGGCAGAGTGAGGGCAGTGCAGGCTGACAGGCTGCAGGTTTATTACAGTGATGAAATAACAGTGTAGGAAATTAAAGAAAGGATATTTAACTGATCAGAGTGAAGTAAAGATGAAAGTTGCTGATCTGAGCTTCAAAGTGGAGGTGTTTAATTCCCACTTCATATCTGATCCAGGCGGCGTGTTATTATCAGGACAGAGACAGAGACAGGACAGAAGACGAGACAGGACAGAGACAGGACAGATGGGAAATTGCGCAGCTGTGGCTCAGAGTCCAGGGAGCTTTACCTGCAACTGGTATATTTCTGGACTCGGTCCGCTCACTCCAACATGAACCAAAAGTCGTCACCACGTTCTTCTCCTTCAAAACGCCTCGGCTCATCCAGTCCAGCGCGCTCATCCATGTTTCCGGTCACTGGGCTGGACTGGACTCGAACCGGATAAGAAAAGAACCCGCGACGCCTGTTCGCCAGCAGATGGGAACCTTTAATTCCCCGTCCGCAGTTACACACAGAGGCCCCGCCCACCGTGAAGAAGGCGTGGTTATGAGACACAGCCAATCACCAGGACAGAGAAAGGGAATGCTTCTCCATAAACAGCAGGGAATCAAAAATAACAGAGAAGTGGTGACGTTCGGACCAAAGGTGAGACAAAGCAGCCAATTAGATCGCAGGGCTGGACCCCCATGCCACGCACACGCGCAAGCGCGCGCCCTAGTAAAAGCGTACAGGTGGCGTTTCCGATAAAGTGGAGAGTGGACTTTAAATTCTCACTCTGAAGTGATGAGCTCTTTACTGCTGCACCGGAAGAGGGCGCTCTTTACTCTCTTGTTCCAGGATGGACTTCTGTCTCAGACTGGACATCCAGGAGAGACCTGAACTTCACTTTACAGAATAAAACACTCACACACTCACAAACACACACAGTCACACAAACACACAGACACACACAAACACAGTCACACTCACACACACACACACAGTCACACAAACACACAGACACACACAAACACAGTCACACAAACACACAGACACACACAAACACAATCACTGAAACACCCTGAACCTACACAGCACGAGTCACTACACACACACACACAGTCACTGAAGCACACACAGTCACGCTCCACATACACACAAACACAGTCACACAAACACACACAGTCACATACAAAGTCACACTCACATACACACACAGTCACATACAAAGTCACACTCACATACACACACAGTCACATACACACACACACACACAGTCACACACACACACAGTCACACAAACACACACACACAGTCACCTCCTATACCTAAACAGTCACACACACACACACAGTCACACTCACATACACACAAACACAGTCACACACAAACACACACAGTCACACACACACACACAAACACACACACACACAGTCACACTCACATACACACAAACACAGTCACACAAACACACAGACACACACAAACATAGTCACACTCACACACACCTGATCCTCACACAAACACGCTCTTTATTCTTGTTTATTTATGTATTGTGCAGTGCATTTGTTTACACACACACAGTCACACTCACATACACACAGACACAGTCACACAAACACACACAGTCACACACAGTCACACTCACATACACACAAACACAGTCACACAAACACACACAGTCACACTCACATAAACACAAACACAGTCACCAAACACAGTCACTCAAACACACACACAGTCACACCTCATACACACACACACAGTCACACTCACACACACACACACACAGTCACACACACACAGTCACACTCACACACACACACACACAGTCACACTCACATACACAAACACAGTCACACAAACACACAGACCACACACACACAGTCACACACACACTAAACACACACACACACAGTCACACTCCACACACACACACAGACACACAGTCACACACACACAGTCACACACGAGTCCTCCACATACACTAGAAGCACAGTCACTAAACACACACAGTCACCTCATAAACCACACACACACACACACACACCACACTCACACACACACAGTCCACACACACACACCACACACACACAGTCACACACACACACACACACACAGTCACACACACACCCCAGTCACACACACACACAGTCACACACACACACAGTCCACACACACAGTCACACTCACACATACACAGCACACAGTCACACACACACACACACAGTCACACTCAAGTACACACAAACACACACACGTCCTCACACACACACACACACTCACACACACACACTCACTCACACACACACACACAGTCACACTCACACACCTGCATTCACCACATGTCACACACACACAGTCACACACTCTGCACACACACACACACAGTCCTCAACACACACACAGTCCTCAACACACACACACAGTCCTCAGCACACACACACACCATACACCTCCACACACACACACACAGTCCTCACACACACACACAGTCACACTCACACACTGAAACACACAGTCACACTCACATACACACACAAACACACACAGTCACACCACACACACACACCAAAGTCACCTCACAAACACACACACAGTCACCTCAAATACACACAAACACACACACACACACACACACACACACACACAGTCACACTCACACACACACACACTCACTCCACACACACCAATTACACTCCCACATACACACAAACACACACAGTCATACACATACACACAAACACACAGTCACACACACACAGTCACACTCACATACACTGAAGCTGATCACACACACAC
>CM029394.1:234956-270226 GCA_017165825.1 Hepsetus odoe
TGAGCAAGGTACTGTCCCCATCACTGCTCCCCAGACACTTTAATAGCTGCCCCTGCTAAATGCTGTGTGTTGGTGAAAAGCAGAGGCTGAATTTTGTTGTGTCTCACTTTGTGCTGTGTTTTCCAAGGACAAAATAGTCACTTTCACTTCACTTTCATGCAGTAGGGCTGTGGTCCCCAGCCAACGTCTGCATTTCAACCACACGTGCAGCAGGGGGCAGCTTTTGAAAGCGTCTGGGGAGCAGTGACAAGGACAGTACCTTGCTCAAGGGTACCTCAGGGCAACCTACTGGTGAGGGAATCGAACCCACAATCTTCCGATCTGGGGCAACTCCCTAACCAGTAGGACACCACTGCTCCTGCTTAACGTACTGAGAGTGTAAAGTAAAAGTACAGGAATGTACTGAGAGTGTAGAGTAAAAGTACAGGAGTGTACTGAGAGTGTAAAGTAAAAGTACAGGAGTGTACTGAGAGTGTAAAGTAAAAGTACAGGAGTGTACTGAGAGTGTAGAGTAAAAGTACAGGAGTGTACTGAGAGTGTAGAGTAAAAGTACAGGAGTGTACTGAGAGTGTAGAGTGAGACGTGTCTCCTCTGAAGGACGTCTGGAGCGTCTGTCTGTGCTGAAAGTGAACTGAATCTCACTCCATATTAATAGAATTAAAGACTATTAAAGCCTCGAACTTCAACTCCAATAAAAACAATCTACTGAAAATAATCCACATGAACTTCACCGCTTCACTTTCATCACCGTCTCTACTAGTTCTCCATCACGGACACACACTCCACACACCCTGAACTCCACCGTCCACTCTCCCTGTCCTCTCTCTCACTCTCCTTCACTCTGTCCTGCACTGATGGACACACAGAGGGACGTCTCTTCTGTGTGTCTGTGTCCGTTTAGTCTGAGACGGTCTGGATGTCGGGAAGGTGATGGAGGTTATAATAATGGTATTATTTCAACTTAAATGTTTTCAGACAAGTAAAGAGTCTGTTCTGAAAATGGATGAAAGGTGAATCTATCTATCTATCTGTCTGTCTGTCTATCTGTTTTATATAAAGGTATATATTTCATACATACACTCTCACATTTTGCCTCCTCACCACTTTATTCTCTTAACTGGAGGTTCTGGTTACCTGTATTTTGTTGTTCGGTTTGTGATGAAGTTTATTGTTAATATTGTTTGGGGAGACAATTTGTATCACTGAATCGAATCGTAGTTCTGGCTGTTTTTAAAATGTCCAGAGTTGTAATGAAATCACATCAATGACTGTTGATTTCCACCCTTAATCCACAGTACTGCCTTAAAGCGCTCACAGCGTCCCCACCATTGTGTGTGTGTGTGTGTGTGTGTGTAAGATGCAGTGGGTGACATCAGGCTGAGTGTTTGCTAAGGTTATTTAGGTCGAAGACGCACATCTCTGACCAATCAGGATGCAGGGATTAGTGTTTGATCGAATCAGAAGCGGCACTGTCGTCACTGGACCGGACCAGGTAGTGTAACCTTGGGCGATTTTGAGGTTCTGTAATTCTTCCGTAAATGATCCTCAACACGAGGAGCCAGCCTGAGGATCTTCAGCACACTTGAAGTATTTAATAATTACTAGGGTTGGGTACTAAGGTACTAAGTACTTCACTACTGCAAGTACAAGTATCAATAAGTAGAGATATTTTATACCTTTCAAACCAGGTACTTAAAGAGCCTATACATGGAAAAAACAAGCCTTCCTCTCCGGCCCTTTAACAGGACGGAGGGATATGGGCCCTTTAACAGGAGAGGGATATGGGCCCTTTAACAGCACGGAGGGATATGGGCCCTTTAACAGGACGGAGGGATATGGGCCCTTTAACAGGACGGAGGGATATGGGCTTCTAACGGTTACAGTTACTCAACCTTTAGATCAGTTCAGTTCTGTGAAAACAGCAGAGAGTCTGTCTGTCTGTCTCTCTATAACTCTGTCTGTCCATTTGTCTGTCTTTCTCTCTGGGTGTCTCTATCTGTTAGTCAGTCATTCAGTCTCTCTGTCTGTCTGTCTGAGAGTGTGTTCTTTCATGTGATGTGGTTTTCTGGGCCCGTGTTGAGCCGCCGCTCTGCAGGATTGGTCATTAATTCTGAAGTGGGCGTGTCCAGCAGAAGCGGGTCGGGACCAATCCCATTAAAGTCCTGACGCTGAGTGTCTGTGAATAGACTGAACACATGCAGGGCTGCAGAGCCAGGAGAACCTGCAAAGAACATCCTTTTTCCATGTGAGGAGACACCCAGACACCCAGACACACACACACACACACACACACACCAGTTATAGGGAAAGGAATAACAACAACAAAAAACAGCCGCCACAGTATATAATATCTCTCTCGCGCTCTCTCTCAGTGACAGGAGATCAATTAAAAGGCAAATATGATCAAAGTATATATTTATAAACAGCGCCACCTCCCTTTCTGTTTATGAGAAGCATGGATGTCTGGAGGATATAATATAAATGAATTGAACAGTGACAGGGGGTGTAATATAGAAACTTATATGAGAATATAATAAACGTGCCGGATGTTTCAGGGAGGGAGGGACAGTCCTGGGTGGGTGGAGGTTCAGTTCTGACCCAGACTTCCTCTAGAAGAATGGTGGATTTGTCCATTCATTCATGGGCTCATCATCCAAGACTCCGCCCCTGTCACGGTCCCTTCAATGGACCTCAGACCTTCAGGTCCAATTCCATTAGCCAGGTAATCTGGGACCTGTGGAGAGCTGTACCTGATTGCTTAATCTGTAGTTAGAAAGGGTTTACGGGGAACTGCCTGAACACTTCCTGAGCTCTACGCCATGGACGAGAGGCAAAGCAGCAGCAGACGCTCCTCAGCTCAGTATCAGCCCTCCCCAGACACACCCTGGAGAGCCATGGTGGAGTACCTGAAGAGCCTCCTGCAGAACACAGTTATTCAGAAGATCCGGGAGTGCGTGAGGGAGTACTGCAGGAAGAACGGCCTGCTCACCCTGTCCGTCCTGGCTGTGGTGACCGGCTGTGTGGTGGGCTTCATGCTGAGGAGCCTCAACTTGTCCACTCAGGTACGTGAAGAGCAGGGCTGCAGGTTTTGGGTCTAGAGCTGAACATTCAAGCTTTTATCATGAGCATTAGGAGTTCCAGCAGAGCTTGAGGAAACACTGGATACTCCGGTGACCATCTTTGAGCAGGTTAGGTAGGGAGCTGGTGTGAGGTGTTGGGAAAGGATGTGCTCTCAAAAGAGACAGAGAGGGACGACGGACCATTTCAGCACAAAAAGAAGGATCTAAGAAGGCTGGCAATGGTGGAAGATGTGTCTTGGATTTCCATCAATCGCATTTTTAGGCATTTTTAGGAAGAAGAAGAAATGATGTTTACTGGGATGCTTCGTGGAGGAGAATCAGTGAAGATGAGAAATGTGGAGATTTTCACAGCCTGGAGCCACAATCTGAAGTGGTCCGTTTTGGGACAGACGATAGTCCTGCAGTCTGACTGTGTTTGGTTCGGTTTGTTTGTGCAGGTCAGTAATGACACTCAGGTAGCGCCAAAATAATCAGCCTCCAGAATAAGTGTATAATTGTATATAACGCTATATATATATATATATATACACACTGCAGCGGGCAGCGGTGGCCTAGTGGTTAGGGCATTGACCGCATGATCGGAGGATCGGGGGTTCAAACCCTTCCCAATAGGTTGCCCTGAGGTACCCTTGAACAAGGTACCGTCCCCATCACTGCTCCCCGGGCGCTTTCAATAGCTGCCCACTGCTGCACGGGTTTGAGTGTGCATGGGTTAAATGCAGAGGTCCAATTTCGTTGTGGTTCATGTGTGCAGTGCCGTGACCTCGCAATGTCACTTTTTCACACACACACACACACACACACACACACACAGCAACAGTCCATACAGTATCATCTAAATATGTACCGAATGTACAGAAGTGACACATCTGAGTAAAACTGACTGAATGTATAAGATGTTTATCTGTCGTCGTGATGGTGGACCTCATTTCTCCCACCAGAACATAAACACCAGGTTTATGAACAGATTTCGACTTTAGAAACAAAGCTGTGTGAATTTGAACAGAACCAATGATTTTCTACAATGTTGATGTTGTCCATGTAAACAGCAGAGTTTCTACTGTTCGAGGAGGGAGCCAGTGCAGCTCATGGAGAACCAGGTTCTGGAGTGTTTACTGAAGACTCTGAACAGACTGGAGCCAAACCGAGCTGTACAATCATTTATTCAGGAAGTGATCAATTCATCAAGTGTCTCAGCGTCGTTAGAGCCCAGCTCAGGGCAGAAAGATGTAAAATGTTTTAAGCAGTTGAAATGAAAGTTTTCAGATGCATATCACTATTATGCTGGTGCTCTGTTAAAGAACTACGACGAAAAGACGACCCACCTGCTCTGAATCCCATTAAACTGCACTAATTATGCTGGTTATGTAACGGACTTAATACTGTGTTCCTCAACTCTAATGACCACTCACAGGTTCCACATGAGGCTCTGTGGATATTCTCATGAATCCAGGTTCAAACAGGGCCGAACCCTGGCAACACCCACTGCAGGAGAGCCTTGCTGATGTGGTCACAGGTTCTCCTGCCATTTGGAGGGGGGGGGTCAGTTCCTAAAACTGATGTTGGAAGCTGGAAAAATGGTGTGAGGATCTTTAGCAGCAAGAAGAACTGGGACAAAACATCTGCAGCACAGCAAGCCTTGGGGAGTTCCTGGTATTCAGTGGGTCAGTGCCAACCACAAGTACTTCAAGGAAGAAGAAACGGGGAACCGGACACAGGGTGATGGGTGCACAAGGCCCAAGAGGTGGGAAGGGTGGCATGTAAGAGTGGTTAGAAGATACATGGGGACCCACACTGTTTGGACTTGTGGTTTTGGTGTCATGGCAATTCTTGTTTGTAGTGTTTCCTGCTCATATCTTGGAACCCAAAGGCCTTGGGTGACTTCCTCAGGATTAGTGACTGGCAGTGAAGCTAAAACACCCTGGAGACATGAAAAGATCTTTCAATAAGTCAAAGACGAGTACTGGATCCCTCTGGGATGTCTCGTCCACCATCAAACCAGCACAAGATCACCTGGGCTGGAACTGGCTTATTTAAATCTTCCACTCCACCTTCAGCAGTTTTATGCAGCAGTTTCAGACAGACCACAACATTTAAAGTCTGAAAAGTCTGAGCCATTTTGGAACAGAAGGAGCTCCACAGTGAGAGGTCAGGAGCAGAACCAGCACAGCACAAGCAGAACCAGGGTCTGAGCGTCCTTAAGTATAAATACACCAAATCTGTTGTGGAGGAAACACAAATTAATCAACGAACCAATCAAAGAATTACAGTATCATAATAATATGTTTCACTAGATAATATATTATATTATTGATAGATTACAGGAAACTCTGTAGTTTGTTGTTAATAATGTAAATTATTAGTCTGAGTCCAATGCCGAGCTCTGAGTCCAGTACCGAGCTCTGAGTCCAGTACCGAGCTACCATCTGGTCTGTGTGATGCATCTGATGCGCCAAGGGACCCTGGCGGCTCATCGGTACCTGGAAGAAACTTGGGACTCCTCACTGATCCTGGAGTCTAAACCCAAACTAACTTTGTACTGTTAGTATACCCAAGGGGGTTGGGTAGGCGGGTGACCTTGGACCCTCAGAGGTTTTTTTCTCCACACAGTGGAGTTTTTGGTTCCTCTCCTTCGTAGTCGTCCGGCTTAAACATCTATTACTGTAACCTGTTCACCATCTACACCAGTGTAAAGAGCCTTGGGGCAACTGTGTTGTAAAAGGCGCTGTACATGCTAGAATAAATTGAATTGAATTGAATTGAATTAAATAACATAGAACAGAATAATAATAATAATAATTTTATATATATATCTATATATATCAAAAAGTTTTCCAAAGGAAGAGCATCAGCATTGCTGTTATTCCAAAAGCTGGATTTTGGTAGGAATCTTTCTACAGAGTAAAAGGGAAGGTTATAATCTATAAAAAATACTTTTCCTGATCAGACAATTCACAAGCCTCATTTCTTCACCCAGGCCAAAATCTACTTCTCTTTTCCTGGAGAGCTGCTGATGAGGATGCTAAAGATGCTCATCCTCCCTCTCATCACGTCCAGGTAATTGAATTCAATACCCCACTAACACTAACTCTACCCTTATTTGCTGGTTTTAAGATGAAGAATGTATATCAAATGTGCTATCATTTTGCACAGAGAACTCTTTTTTTACTCTTTGATGTTCATTAGAGAACTGTTCTCATATTAAACAGGCAGATAATTCATGTAAAACAATGGGAAATCTTACATCTGTTAATTGATATTTTTATAAACTGATTATTAATCGGAGCAAGTTTCTAACAAAATAGGTCCTGCTTCACTTTAACGGAGCTTCTGTCTGCAGTTTAATGTCAGGTCTGTCCGCCATGGACACCAAGGCCAGTGGACGCCTGGGCTTGCTGACCATCACGTACTACTTGTGGACCACCTTTATTGCTGTGATTGTGGGAATTATCCTGGTTCTGGTGGTCCATCCTGGGACAGGGACGGAGAAGGAAGGACACAGAGTTTCAGGGGGGCCTGTCATGACCTCTGCAGATGCCCTGCTGGACCTAATCAGGTTCCTGTCACACTTCACGCTGATCTCAGTCCACCGACCGAACCATGTGTCCAATTATAAAGCATTGTCCTTCCTCTCCCCATCACTCAGTAGAACATTCCTCTCTCTCTCTGGGTGTGTAGGGTGGTCCTCCCTCTCCCCCATCACTCAGTAGAACTGTCCTCTCTCTGGGTGTCCTCCAAACCTTCTTGGTGTTGCTGTGTGATGGGGGATATAACTATTGGAGGTGAAATGAAGGGAAAGCAGCATCCAAAGGTTAAAAGTGGGTGCATTTCTGTCCTTTGTCTCCTTAGAAAGGTCTTACATAATGTCCCTGCAGAGACGCGTGTGTGAGGCAAAGGCCAATCCTGTCAGGCTGAGGGTATTTTTAGTGGGATGTGAATGGTGGGGATTTGTGCGACGCTCCTGAGCTCCAGAGCAGGTTTAATAGGATTCCAGCCTCAGGTCCAGTCCTCCTGCGTGGGGAACGTTATAAATAACAGCTCAGCATATGACCTTTCACCTCCAAATCCAGTTAGTGCAACCTTTTATACTGACCATGCCTTTCCCCCGCCGTGCCACGCAGTGTGACATTCTGAACAGAGAAGAGCATTTACAGCCCAAAGAATAATTCATCTCCATCTGTTCTTTTCCAGGAACATGATTCCATCCAATCTCATAGAGGCAACTTTCCAGCAGGTGAGAGCAGAGATGATCGTGTTTATTGAACACAGGAATGGTCAAAAAAAATCATCTAGATTGTGCAGTCCAGCAGTAATGGACAAGCTGAGACATGTGTGGTGTCTTAATCTTACTTTGGCTATCGCAGTGCAAGTGAAGTGACAGTGACTACCCTCGTCATTGTGAAACGCAGCACAGCACAACACAACGAAACTCAATCTCTGTGTTTCACCCACACATGTGCAGCAGGGGCCAGCTATTGAAAGTGCCTGGGGAGCAGTGACGGGGACAGTACCTTGCTCAAGGGCAGTTCAGGGCAACCTACTGGTGAGGGGATTAAACCCACAATCTTCCAATGTGGGGCAACTCCCTCACCACTAGAACACCACTGCCCAAACAAGACCATCAGACAGATCCAGTCTCTCACTCACTCCTCCGCTTGTCCTGATCAGGGTCGGGGGACAGGGACAGTGTCTTTCACAGCTCTTACAGTGGGAAAGGCCACCCCAGGCAGATACAGCTCTCAAAAAAAGACCAGACCTGTCCCAAAATGGAACAGTTAATAAAGAAGCTTTAAACTTTTAAACAGTTTATTTACCTTTACATTACGGCATTTATCAGACGCTCTTATCCCCCTCCAGTCCCCCTGGAGACACTCAGGGTTCAGGGTCTTGCTCAGGGACCCAGTGGTGGTAGTGCTGGAGGTGGGATTCAAACCTGGGACCTCTTGAGACATTGGTCCATAGGCAAGTACCACCACTAGACCACCAGCACCCAACACAGAGGAAGGTTTGCAAAGTTTATCAATGCTTTGCTCAAAAATCCATGATTATTTTAACATACTTTTATTCTTCTCTACTGCTTTTTATTTCCTTTATGATAAAGTAGCTTGAGCTGACGTCTTGGTCTCTTTAAACTGTGCTGGTCACTGCGCAGAGACACTGGCTAACGTAGAAAATGGACAACTTACGGTCGTCTTCATGCTCTTGCTGCTCCCAGTGCAAACTAGTTAGCGCCTCATCTTTGGGGATTTTTGTTGATTGTTTTTGCCGAACTTTTCCTGTAATTATCATCCTAGCCCCGAGACGACTGTAAATGACCCGTCCTCTCATGTGTGTTCTAGTACAAGACGGACCTTGTGCCAAACGTCAAGAGCATACCACTCGAATCCCAGGCCAACTATGTTTACATCATGCCAGATTACGAAAACCCTAAGATGGGCCATCCGGTGTTCCTGGAGTTGACCCCTGCTCCAGAGATCCACTACAAGGTGGTTCCAGGAAAGAGCAGCCAGATGAACGTCCTTGGCATCGTCATTTTCTCTGCCACGATGGGTGAGCGGTTTCTCTTTTAGCTCACTCCTTCTACGTGAGCCTAGCTTTGACTTGGGGGGGTGCATGAAAGTTGTCCAAGAGAACCTTTAGGCTAAAGTGACTTTTTCATTGTGAATAAACTTGAACACAGCACACAGTGAACCACTTCCTCTATGAAATACATCCTCTGTGTTGAACCAACACACCCTCCAGTAAGGGGCAGCCATACCCAATGCCAGGGAGCAATGATGGGGATGGTGCCTTGCTCAAGGTAACCTCAGGGGAACCTACTGGTCCAGGATTTGAACCCATGTCCTCTTGATTATGGGATCTAGTCCCTAAACATTAGATGCTAGGCCACTAGGTACTACTGCCAAACCAGTGACCTGTAAATATAATTTAGTTGAGTATCATTACTCCTATAATTTTTGACACATTGGCAACAACAGTTTTTCAACCCTTTTTAAAAAGTACTTCCTAGGGTTAGGGTTAGTGTTAGTGTTTGGGCTGATCGGCAGTCTTTGGGCTGATCGGCAGTGTTCGGGCTGATCCTAAGTGTTCGGGCTGATCCTAAGTGTTCGGGCTGATCCTAAGTGTTCGGGCTGATCTGCAGTGTTTTGGTTGATCGGCAGTCTTTGGGCTGATCGGCAGTGTTTGGGCTGATCTGCAGTGTTTGGGCTGATCTGCAGTGTTTTGGTTGATCGGCAGTGTTCGGGCTGATCGGCAGTGTTTGGGCTGATCGGCAGTGTTTGGGCTGATCTGCAGTGTTTGGGCTGAGCGGCAGTGTTTGGGCTGATCTGCAGTGTTTGGGCTGATCCTAAGTGTTCGGGCTGATCGGCAGTCTTTGGGCTGATCGGCAGTGTTTTGGTTGATCGGCAGTGTTCGGGCTGATCGGCAGTGTTCGGGCTGATCGGCAGTGTTCGGGCTGATCGGCAGTGTTTGGGCTGATCTGCAGTGTTTGGGCTGATCGGCAGTGTTTTGGTTGATCGGCAGTGTTTGGGCTGATCGGCAGTGTTTGGGCTGATCTGCAGTGTTTGGGCTGATCCTAAGTGTTCGGGCTGATCGGCAGTGTTTGGGCTGATCGGCAGTGTTTTGGTTGATCGGCAGTGTTTTGGTTGATCGGCAGTGTTTTGGTTGATCGGCAGTGTTTGGGCTGATCCTAAGTGTTCGGGCTGATCGGCAGTGTTCGGGCTGATCGGCAGTGTTTGGGCTGATCTGCAGTGTTTGGGCTGATCGGCAGTGTTTGGGCTGATCGGCAGTGTTTGGGCTGATCGGCAGTGTTTGGGCTGATCCGCAGTGTTTGGGCTGATCTGCAGTGTTTGGGCTGATCGGCAGTGTTTGGGCTGATCGGCAGTGTTTGGAACAAGGATGTCTGTATTTGCGGGCGACTGGATAGCTGAGTTGTTGAGTTGATGGCTGAGTTGAATCTTCTCACCCAAAGGGTTCTTGTTTCTGGTTCTTCAGGTCTGCTGCTGGGCCGGATGGGTGAGAGAGGATCTCCGCTGGTCAATGTCTGCCTCTGTATCAATGAATGTGTGATGAAGATCATTAATGCAGCCATGTGGTGAGGAAAACACAGACACCTGCAATGACACACCTCCGTAAAGCAATAGTTCCCTAAAGTTCCCTAAAGTTCTCTAAAGCTCTTGCGCTCTCTCTCTCTCTCTCTGTCCTGCAGGTATTTTCCATTTGGGATTGTGTTTTTGGTGGCGGGGAAGATTCTGGACATGCATGACCCGGTGATTCTGGCTGAGAAGTTGGGGATGTACTTTATGACGGTTCTTGCAGGCCTGTTTGTTCACGGGGTCATCCTGCTGCCCATGTTCTTCTTCATTTTCACCAAGAAAAACCCCTTCAGCTATATCCGTGGCCTGCTGCAGGCACTGGTCATCGCCCTGGCAACCTCATCCAGGTACTGCAGCACCTCTGGTGGTCACTGGAGGCATTACAGGCAGCTCTACGGCCTGCTGCTGTACTGCTGTAGAGGAAGAGTAAACTGAGCAGTGATTGAATGTCTGTTCATTCTCTCTGTCTCATTTACACTCTTGTCCTGCAGCTCTGCCACTCTCCCCATCACCATGAAGTGTTTACTGGAGAACTGCCACGTGGATCGTAAAATAGCCCGGTTTGTGCTACCAGTGGGAGCCACCATCAATATGGACGGGACGGCTCTGTACGAGGCAGTGGCGGCCATTTTTATTGCCCAGGTCAATGAGTACGAACTGGACTTTGGACAATTAGTGACCATCAGGTAAAACATCACACTGACACACACTCATCACACTGACACACACTCATCACACTGACACACACTCATCACACTGATACCCACTCATCACACTGACACACACTCATTACACTGATACACACTCATCACACTGATACACACTCATCACACTGACACACACTCATCACACTGACACACACTCATCACACTGACACACACTCATCACACTGACACACACTCATCACAATGATACACACTAATCACACTGACACACACTCATCACACTGACACACACCCATCACAATGATACACATTCATCATACTGATACACACTCATCACAATGATACATACTCATCACAATGATACATACTCATCACAATGATACATACTCATCACAATGATACACACTCATCACAATGATACACACTCATCACAATGATACACACTCATCACACCGATACACAAGCTTCCATTCACTTCAAACACAATTATCAATCGGCCTCCAGGTGGAGTTACAGACAGTGTTTCTGATAAAGTGGCCATAAGATGTAAATTAGGGTTTATAAGAGGAGGATGTGATGTAATGACCCCTCACCCCCCCCCCCCCAACAGTATTACAGCTACAGCTGCTAGCATCGGAGCGGCCGGGATCCCGCAGGCCGGCCTTGTTACCATGGTGATTGTGCTCACCTCTGTGGGGTTACCACCTGATGACATCACCCTCATCGTTGCTATTGACTGGATCCTGTAAGTGTGACGCAGGGTGTCCAGGGTGTTCCTTCATGTTGTCCTGCTCTCGGTCTAACAATCGGTCTGTCCTCCAGGGATCGGTTCCGCACCATGATCAACGTTCTGGGAGACGCTTTAGCCGCAGGGATCATGGCTCACCTGTGCAGGAAAGACTTCCAGCCTAACGGACCAAGAAACAACGATCAGAGGGTGATTTATGTACAAAAACATGTAACTCCAGTCTAAACACAAAGAGTTTCATTCTAACCAGCTTTAAAGTCCATATTCATCACCGTAATTCTTCAGCACAGCCTCAACTCTTTTAGACCAGCTCCTTTCTTTAAGTCAGGAAAACTTCTCCAGGCTTCTAGAAGGACAGCTCTCCTTTGGACTTTTGTTTTCCGTTGTGAGAGACAAAAGCTTCCTTCAGGAAGCTCTGGAGAACGGTTCCTCAACGACACATTAAACCTACAGAAGAAATGAAGGGATCAGGAGTTTTTAAACTGGACGGCCTGTCCTGTGTGTTTTTGTGGTTACAGAGGGACACGGTGACGTCCTATTATGGAAACCAAAGCGTCCAGAGCATCCCTTCGTCTGAGGTGCCTCTGATAGCAAACCGAGACTACATCCTGGAGGTGGTGGGAGACCAGGTGATAGAGAGGCCCACAGCGTTCTACAACCTCTGCCAAGTCTGAGCGGCTTTGAGGAGAACCTGCCAGAACCGCTGCCTTCAACTTCACCAAGACCTTTCCGTTTTTTTCCTTCCCCTTCACTTCTGGTCGTGCCATTTCACGTCTTCTTTACGCCAGAAACGGTTCCTTCACCCAGAGAACCTGTGAGGGGGGAACCGAGGTTCTGAGACTTACCTGAGACCTCACGTATGAACCTTTTGTATTTTCTTATTTAGGACTTTTTTTACATGTATTTCTGTAAATGTGTGTAAATGTGTGTATTTTCTAGGATTGCCTTAAAATGCAGCGACTGTCTCCAGTTTAAGGACACCAGTTAGATCAGAGCGACAAAAAACAACAAAAACCTGCGAAAAATCTTCTGGAAAAAAAATGTTTCGTTTTATTTCATTTAGATAACACCCCCCACCCCAAAGAGTCAATCAGCCAGGACCAGTTTCCTTCGGGAATTTTACACGAACCGATCAAAGGACTGCTGACGTACTTTAGTTTTACTTTTGGGTTCTAGATAACAGTTTGGTAGAAGGTCTGAAACCACGAGTCTGTTACAGATACTGAACACCTCGGTGCAAAGGGTTCGTGAGCTTTACAGAGATTAAAAAAGCTTTTATCATAAAGATGTTACATTAGTGAACTGGATGGAGAGGGTAAACGTAAGACCAGTGAGAGTGTAAAGGGTTACAGATCAAAGTGCAGAAAAAGATTCCAAAGCGAGGCCAGCTGAAGACCGTTTGGAGCTTCTTTGTGAAACAGACCTGCTGGGTCCACCAGGGGGCAGCGTCCTTTCTGCAATTTCGCGCGGTTTTGCTTCCCCGTGGAACCGGGAGGTAAAAATGGACTGGAACCGGTCCCGGCTGGAGACGTGAGGACGTGTCTCGGCTGATGGACTGTGTTCAGGGGGACGCTGGCTAAACTCTGAGGGAACCGTGGATTTAGAACAGTAAGGAAGGTCGGTTCGGTGATCTTCAGGATCACACACCCAGGACACCCGCTGCCTTGTCCTACTGTGGACGCTGAAGACGTGTAGAGACGGACGGACGGACGGACGGTCTGGAACATTGTCCCAGAACAGGTCAGATCCTCCGGGACGCTCCTCAGCAGCGCGGACGGACCAGTTCGCTACTCTTTTTAATAAAAAGCTCAAATATTTCCATCAGTGTCGAGCGTTTTTCTGGGTTTAGAACAGCAGTAACACTGATCTATAATCTATAATCACATTACTGATCAGGAACACTGATCTATAATCACATTACTGATCAGGAACACTGATCTATAATCACATTACTGATCAGGAACACTGATCTATAATCACATTACTGATCAGGAACACTGATCTATAATCACATTACTGATCAGGAACACTGATCTATAATCACATTATTGATCAGGAACACTGATCTATAATCTATAATCACATTACTGATCAGGAACACTGATCTATAATCACATTATTGATCAGGGAACACTGATCTATAATCTATAATCACATTATTGATCAGGAACACCCATCTATAATCTATAATCACATTATTGATCAGGAACACTGATCTATAATCTATAATCACATTACTGATCAGGAACACTGATCTATAATCACATTATTGATCAGGAACACCGATCTATAATCTATAATCACATTATTGATCAGGAACACTGATCTATAATCACATTATTGATCAGGGAACACTGATCTATAATCTATAATCACATTACTGATCAGGAACACTGATCTATAATCACATTATTGATCAGGAATACTGATCTATAATCTACAATCACATTATTGATCAGTAACACTGATCTATAATCTATAATCACATTACTGATCAGGGAAAACTGATCCATAATCTATAATCACATTATTGATCAGGGAACACTGATTTATAATCACATTACTGTTCAGGGAACACTAATCTATAATCTATAATCAAATTATTGATCAGGAACACTGATCGATAATCTATAATCACATTATTGATCAGGGAAAACTAATCTATAATCACATTATTGATCAGGGAACACTGATCTATAATCACATTACTGTTCAGGGAACACTAATCTATAATCTCATTATTGATCAGTAACACTGATCTACAATCTATAATCACATTACTGATCAGGGAACACTGATCCATAATCTATAATCACATTATTGATCAGGGAACACTGATCTACAGTCTATAATCACATTTTTGATCAGAAAAACTGATCTACAATCTATAATCACATTATTGGTCAGGGAACACTGATCTATAATCTATAATCACATTATTGATCAGGAACACTGATCTACCACCTATAATCACATTATTGATCAGGGAACACTGATCTATAGTCTATAATCACATTATTGATCAGGGAACACTTTCCGAAGAAATCTTTCCGGTGTTAAAATGTTGGAATGAAAACGTCCAGGATTTGCCGGATGTTTTATTTTAAAACAAACTCCAATATTACAGTCAGTCACTCTTTACAGATCAATTCCAAATGGTCTGAATACAAAACAAAACAGCACTGCAACAAACAAACAAGCATGAGACAAAACACAGTCCTCGTCCCCGTCCTCGTCCCGCAGCACGAAGGCTGGAGAGGTGAGCGCTTCAGCAGCAGAACGGACTGGGTTCAGGGTGGTGTGGAGAAAACCTTCTGACGCAATTTCTCCTCTAAAAACAAGTGGAAGGTTCTCCGAATCTGGGTTCTTCAAAGAGCTCCATTAAAGTGTGTGTGTGTGTTTACAGTGAAGGGCGTCTGGTACACGATCGTTTTCTGAATTTCTGATTCCTGATCCACCACTGCAGGAATCATCTGCATGAATAATGAACACACAAACCGCCTTAATTCATTTGGTCCTCACCCTGGAAAACTGGCCTGAGGAGCAGCGAGTGAGAAGCTGGAAGAGAAGAAGGGATGTAGAGATGGAGCCACAATGGGCGAAGATCTCAGAATCGCTGTTTTGATTGGGGCGGATATTCAGGAAGGAGATTACTGCGCTCTGGGGTTCATGCAGCTTAAATCGCATTTCTTTAAAGCCATCAGACAAAAATAATTTAAAGTTTCTATTGAGATGAACCCAAGTTCTGTACAAGTGATGTTTCTCCACAACTTCCTAAAAAAAAACAAACACAAAAAAAAAAAAACACCTTTTTTTTTTTTATTTTTCAAACAAAAGCACAACTCTACAAAACCTCTGGGTCTGTAAAGCTGAAAGTTCTAATCGGGGAAGTTTTATTTTAATAAAAAAATGAAATGCATGCAGACGGTGAAGCAGCTCACTACATCTAGAACGAGGCTCAAGAGGTTCTGGATAAAAAAGGGCCTGGTTGGAAAAAGTTCCAGGAACTAAATGAAACTTTAATGGGAATTAGGAATTTCCCCCAAAGTTTAGTGCTTTTATTGTCATGTTTCAGGGAAATTAAACGTATAGTGACTGTCAATTTGCTAATTCTTTTTTTGTTTTAATAAACGAGTGGAAACGTTTGTTGGTGGGAATGTTCTCCAACCTTCGTTATTCTGAAGGAACTTTCCTGAAATGAGGTCATTTAGCTGCAACTCCACGAAGATGATTTACCACAAATTCATCCCCTAAAAACTCTTCGCTCGTCAGAGAGCCTGAAGGCGACGGAACGATCAGCTTCTCTCTTTTCCTCATTTCCACTCTGAACTGACCTGGACCTCCTTCAAGACCCGAAATGAATGAAAACAAAATCATAAAATCAACCGGATAAGGAAAAAAAGCAAACAAAACAAAACTTTCGGCAAAACAAAACAAAATTTAATGATCGTAAATGGCAAGAGAAACAATCAAACGAAAGAAAGAAAGAAAGGAAAAAAAAAAGACAAATATCATAACATGGTCTACAGAAGCGTATGGATTAGTACAAACTGTCTAACCACCCTAAACCGCATGGAGAAAAAAACAAACAAAAAAAACTAAAGAGTAAATAAACAAACCCTTTCAGTCGGTGCTGAAGTGTGAGAAACAGATATGAGGGTTAGTACCTGTTGATCCGAAAAACAAAACACTCCTATTTTTGGAGGGGGGCGTCCCACACCAACACTGAGCGCCGGCTCATCTCCGAGGGGAATTCAACCTTTTCTTTGGTCCTTTTTTGACTTTTTTTTTGTTTTTTTGTTTTTTTAAACTTTGAGGGTCCCTTTCAGACGAATTACAGAGAATCGAACAAAATCCCTCACCGAACACACGACAGCCCGGAGCCCCGGAGCCGCTGCCACCTCCCGGCACCGAGACGCCGAAGAAAAGTGCAGTCCGGACGAAAAGAACCGGAAAAAAGAGCTCCGGGGGGTCAAACCCACCAGGGCTGGGGGTCAATGGAGGCAAGGAAAGGGAGAAAATAAGGCAACTTAAATACTGAGTAAAGACGGATACATGTCTCTATACGGGGTGCCAAAGGGGACGCCGACGTCCTGCGATCATGACCGTGCGTATGGCACACAGAGACTAGCGTTACACACATTAATATCATTAATAAACGTCTCAACTGAGGAAGAATTGGTGTAAATGTGTTTTAAGACACCCCGGAATTTCTAAAACATTCGCAGCGTCCCAGTTTGGGAAAGAGGAGAAAAAAAAAACAAAACAAAACAAAAAAAAACCAAAAACAAGAATGAGATTCTCTGTCCGACAGGACGCTACCGACACTGCGGAGAGCCAAAACTTTTGCGTAAAGTCAATTACACAAAAAAAAACAAAAAAAACAAACAAAAAAAAAATGAATATGATAGTATCGTAATTCTTCAAACTGGCGTCATCAGAACCGGGGACGTCGCCTGGGTTCTACTTGTGGGTCTTGCTGGTTTTGAAGGACACCTGCAGGATTTTGTCCCCGAGCCGGTAGCCGTTCAGGCTGGCGATGGCCATGGCCGCCTCCTCGTAGTTCGTCATGGTGACGAAGCCGAAGCCTTTGCACTTGTTGGTGTTGAAGTCGCGGATCACCTTCACGTTGGTGACGGCGCCGAAGGGCCCGAACATCTGCCACAGGATCCCCTCGTCCGTGTCCTGACTCAGGTTGTAGATGAAGATACACCAGCCGGACGTGGAGTTTCCCGGAACGTTCACTCCGGAGATCCCGCTCATGTGATCCACACCCATCGGGGAAAACCTGCAGGGGGCAGCAGCAAGTGACCCGCCCAGTTATTTACTAAATACACCATTAACATCTCAACCAATCATTCTTCATATCAGGAATCCAAACGGAACACAGAAGACAGCTGGCCAACTGAGACCAGACGCCTCGCTGTTCTCCTCAACTTTACTAAGCAACCGCAAGGACCGAACACAATCAATGAAGCTTAAAAACATTCATCAAAGTTGATCAATTCGAAAATAGAAACTATCAAATCAACAATTATTCCTTCTTAATGAGATTTACATCCAGGAAATAGTTCCGCTCAGTTCTGTCTTAAAGAATATCCGTTCAAAAAGTAATCATTTATTAAAATCGACACACAATACCAAAATGAACGTTCTGGCAGGGTTAAAGGTTTTTACGCCTACATCAAAACGCAGATTTTCATAAAACCAGATGATTCTGTGTTTCCAGCAGAAGCAGCTTTTTATTTTCTTCCCAATATTTCAGAGTTAAAGCAGTTAAATAAATCCATTTTCCCCAAGTTCTGAGATGTCCCGCCTGCTGTCCTAGTACCTGAAGCGCTGGGCCTGGTGGTGGACGGGTCCTCCGAAGCGGCGGGACTGGGAGTGGTAGATCTGGGAGATGATCTGCGTGTTCTTCACCTGGTTGGGGTTTGCTGCAAATTTAACGGTGATTGGCTCCGTCGCTCCCGGCGGCTTCTGTCCGTTCAGGTCTTTGATGGCGTCCTCCGCCTCCGCCCGCTTATCAAAACGGATGAAGGCCACGCCCCTGGACAGTCCTGACAGGAGGGGACAGGAGGGTCAGACCACCGGACCGCACCATTTATTCAAGCAGAACACAAACTAAAACACTTAACATATTAAAGAAAATCACCAAAATATTAAAAGACTCAAGCATTAAAGAGCCTTAAACTCCAGGAAACACCACACACAGCCACGAAACCTTTTTATATGAATAATATTTACATTATTAGAATTGCAAAAGGACAGAAGGGAAATAACAAATCCACAAACAAAGGAAAACCCTGTTTTTCTCCCTCGCTGCACTAAATCCAGTTTAGCAGGAACATTCATTTTTTACAGAAACCTGCAGCAGGACCGCTTGCTTTACTGACGATCATTGATTTTGATATTATTGATTACTGAGATCAAAGTGAGAAGAATATTTTGATGTAATTCATCAGGAAAATTATAAATGTCCTCAAACTGTCCTGCCCTAAGCTGCACCGTTTAAGGTGGAAAATAACGAAGGAGAAGGTGGAGACAGGCATGTTAGGGGTGACCCTGTAAACTTTAGACACAGACTATTGATGGGTTTGTTAAAAGGACCTGGTTTGGTTGGATGGATGGATGGAAGGATGAGTGTATCAGATCCTTCCTCATTCACTTGAGGGTTTATTCCCCCTGGTTCACCTGTGGCCTGATCCACGAGGACCCGGGAGTTGATGATCCGTCCGTAACGTGCAAACATGTCCTCCACGTCCTTCTGTGTCATGCTCTTAGGCAGACCGCTAATGTAGAGGTTAGCATCCTTAATGGAGTCCGAACTGGGCCTGGCATAGGAAACCTGCGGGGACGAGGACACGTCAGAACAGAGCAAACCAGAAGCCAAAAAACCAAAAAAACAAAACAAAACAAAAAAAACAAGTATTCAGTCTAAACAGCCTCCACATCTGAGCCCAAATGAAAATGTGCAGCGGCCAATTCGAATCGTTTATTTCACTACAAACCAAATGATCCCAAAATAAATCTTAAAACTGACTCTGAAGTCCTGCTGGGGTGCAACTGGATGTGAGAAATTTGGGGACCCTCCGCAGCAGGAGACAAGAGCAGTGTGGGACTGGAAATGTGGCTGCTTTGGAGGGAAGGCTTTAACAGAAGCCTTTTTAAAGTCAAGTCTCACAATGTAGAGAAATTAAGATCATCTTTAAAGGCCACATCGGGCGGAGATGTTGGAATTTCAGCATCGTGGTGAATCTAACAGCAGAGAAACATGGCACTGAACACAGGAACACCTTCGGTCACGTTACCTTGATAGTTTTAGACTGTAGCCTCAGGCCATTGAGTGTACTGATTGCTCTTTCTGCATCACTAGGGTTAAGATAGTTAACAAATCCGTACCCTAAACTGTGGCCTAGAGAAAAAAAAAGGAAAACAATAAAATAAAACAAAAAAACCTTCAAAACGTTCCAAATACAAAGGAAAAAGAAAAACAAACATTTGAATATGAGAAGGTTAAACAAACACGAGGTGAAAACGAAGCCCAAGGACGAAGCGGCCGAATTGCAGGAAAGGAGGAGGAAAAAAAGCAAAAAAAGAAATAAAAAATTAACCCAAACCTAAAAAACCCACAAATTTAGGGGAATGCTAGACGTGTATTAGGAGCGTTTTCTTTCTGGCCTGGTCCCAAACTTTGGGGGACTTTCCGCTGCAATACTGCCTTTCCAGGAAACACATCTAATATGCCTCGCTGTGGAGAAACGTTAGAGCTTCTCTGTCGGAGAAAAAAAGGCCATTTTTAAATTTTACTACCGTGTAATTTGGCTTTAAATGATGCCCGAATGGTTCTTAATCCTGATAATCTCCCATCAATGCTGGAGGTCTATTAGATGATTAGCGAGATTCACCTGCTCTCGCAGCACTTTAGCAGCGCTGGATGTCGCGACGGACGTTTCAGACGGATTGCGCTGGACGAGATCGTCGGCGCCGAACGCTTACCTGCGACCTTGTCGCGAATAAGTTTAGCGGACTCCACCTCGCCGATGCTGCTGAAGAGGCTGCGCAGCTCGTCCTGACTCATGTTCTGGGGCAAGTAGTTCACGATCAGGTTGGTTTTGGGGTCTTTTGGCTCGTCCGCCATGTGATCCTCGTAACCGTTCGACATGTCATAGACCTCCTGGAGGAAGAGGAGAGACCAGAGTCAGAAACTCCCACTGAAGATCACACAGGTGGAGACTGAAGGACATGAATGTACAGTTCAGAATCTCTCACACACACAGTTTCTATAAACACCAAAAACACGACTCCATCTTAAGCCTCTGTGACCTTTAACACCAAGCATTTTTGTCCTCTTTCACCAAATATTCGCCCTAAAACTCAGTTCGGATCTACTTTATTAAAAAATATGTTGTGTTCTGTTCAGCTTTCCGGGTCAGTAACGCCGCCGCTCAGGAGACGGAGGACGAGAGACTCTCACTGTTACAGTAAAGGGTGATGATGAGCTGATGCTAGCGAGCTTCCCTCTTCTCTCCAACAATCATCGAGAAGTTCAAGATCTTCATCTTCAGTCTGAAAACCAGAGAACTTATTATTGATCTCTCGTTACATCACTGTCCACACAACCGTGTCCCAAACTGGACACACACTCAATAGTGTGGACAAATAGTGCACAACCACTGGACACACACTCAGTGATGTAGTGTGTAAAGTGTAGAAGTGTGCGGTTTGGAACGCAGCCCGTCCGTTTCACTCAAACCAGAACAACAAGGTGAAGATACGACTAAAAACACAATCATTAAAACACTGAAGCTCATCTCTGATGAAATGCTTCACTACAAATCCATGTGAACGACTGGTATCCATTCTTCCATTCCCTCCCCAGGGACAGAGACACGTCCAACAGCGCCGTCTCTTCCTCTGGACTTTGTCTCTCTGTTGGGATTCCGTCGAAGTTCAGCATCGTCGGTTTGTGCCTCCAATTGCACAACAACTACCCAGCGTTTTGGAGAAACAACCCTGAAGATGATCACTGGAGGGCAAAGAGGATGATTTGTCCTGCCCTCCAGGTGGGCGTGGCTTTAAGGGTGTGATGTCATGTGAAAACTGTGAACAGAACCCAACTCCTACATGAGCAGCCCTTCAGGAATGTGAGGTTCCTGCTGATTCTCTGGGCCGTCCTGCTCAGTGAAAGTGTCCCATTCATGAGAGAATAGAGGCCTTATTGTCCAGAACAAACAGCACTGATCAGAACCGCTCACTGTGAGACGGAGGCAGAATGGGCCAGAGTCCTCAGGTCGCGCGACCGAGGTGGACAGATTGTTACCGATAAGCGCCACGGAGTTCTTACACAAGAACCTCTGAGGATGATGTTAAACACAACTCCCAGTGAACCGCTCTGTTCACTCGTCCCGGTTCCACCCATCATATGAAGCACCCAGTCCTGGGGACAGGGAATGGTTTTGGATGGGTGTTGTCCAGCTTCCGTCACACAGGTGTTGGTGACATTCCAACATCGGTTCTCAACCTGGAACCAGTTCAATGGGGCTCCACTGAAAGAATATCGTTGTCGGTGAAGATCTAATTTCATGGCATCAGTTTTTCTTGGAAAAATGTGGAACTGAAAACTCTGCTGATCTAGAACAGAGACTGTGTGACATCACCAGGGTGGGTGGAGTCAGCGGGTCACCTTCAGGTGGAGATCTAGTCTGTAACTGTGCGGTCAGTGAAAGAACTGAACTTCGACTGAACTACAACAGAAAGTAGAGAGAACACAAAGAGCAGAAAGAGCTTTACATGGCAGGATTTGATTGGTCGGTGGAGCAGCAGAAGAGGGAGGGTTGTGATGTTCCTCGCTATGTTGTCCCCCAGATCCCACCGGGTTCTCAAGTCAGTGGAAATCAAGGTTGGTTCTTACTGGTTCCCAACATAAACGCCAGTGTAGCAATAAAGACTGAACTAAACCGGGTTTCTTTCTTCACCAGCTGGGCATTTTGAAATGTTATTTTGCTCTTTTGTATTCTAGCTGATTGCTATTCAAATCCCACCATGAGAACTCTAAATAATGCAGGATATAATTAACCCCATGTGCTTTAAACACTACTCTTTCCAACATGACTGACGCAATAACGATCAATCGTTCATCCCTCGCTAGTATTAAACTTCTTAAAAATGTATTCCAAATGATTCAGCAGGTTGTCAAGTCTCCACAAATAGGCAGACCAATCAGAATGAGCAGACTGAAAATGAACATTTAATATCTACCTTTTCTATCAGCATTTTTGCTGCGTAAATTGTGTTTGTTTCTTCAAGTTGTTTTAAGTTTGGACTTTTTTTCTTTTATTTTTCTTGAAGGTTCTGCATTATAGCTTTTATTATAAATGGTAAATACTGGATTCATCCATCCATCCAGCCTCTGATCTGTTTCTCTCAACCAGGGTGACAGGAAACTCCGAGGATAAAAGGTGGAGAAACACCTGAACAGGTAACCCGTCCATCACATAAGCGTAAAAAGCAGGACATCGGTGAAGTCTCAGCTCCTGACAGTCTGAAGCTGCCCTCTTTCACACCGTGACTCCGATGTAAAAAGGATGATTATCGCCCCGATGCCCTGCAGAGCCCTCGGAGCAGGCGCACAGGGCTGCGTCAGATCAAGATCTTAATTCGACATACTGTGATTCAAATGTCTGAAAATAAAGGAAGTCCCTCAGTTTGACTTCTCTGGAATTAGAAACGGAGTAAACACTGTTCAAATGTTTTGTTTGTCAACATCCATACAGTCCTTACACGAAAAAAAAAGCCCTTTTTATGAGTCAGAATTTCTGTGATGTCACAGAAGCAACCCATTTCCATTTTAAGCAATTAAGCCCCGCCCATTCATGTAGAGGTTCTAAGGAGTGTCGTGCTGCCTTCTGATAGGCTGTAGCTCATTCACGACGGAGACTGCAGACATGTCAGAACTGACGGGCCGCTCTGTGTTTGTGATGAAACAGAATCACTGTTGAAGAAGCAGCTTGTTTTAAGGATTCAGTTGGAGCGAATTATTATAATATTTCTGGTGGAAGTACAACATGGGGCCTTAAAAACATCTCAACCAATCAGGGTTTCTAAAAATAGAAACAGAAATTCTGGCCAAAATATTCCCCCTTTTGTTGATTTACATAAAAGTCTGGATTGGTTAAAACAGCCAGTCACACGGTGACTGGGGCAGTGATTGGTTAAGAGGCTCATTTGCATATGGGGTATAAATATGGCAGAGAGCGATACTGCGATAAATATGAAGAGACAATGTTTCGTGCAGTCCTACAGGTGCAGTTAAGACGGACCACCATCAGTCGTAGAAACAAGTTCTACTCACTTTTAAGTATCTAATGTGTCCCCGTCTGACTGCCATGAAGAGACGTCCCAGATCCCCACTCTGAAGATACCGAAAACAAAATAAGGTAATAAAAATACACGCTGATTAAAAAGGGGAAGGCAGGGAAGGCAGAGAAGGTAGGTTTTGGGTTCAAAGCAAAGTGAATTAAACAAACCAAATGAAAAGAAACAAACAAATAAAACAGAAGAGGAAGAGCCGCCTTCTGATTTTACCTGTGGAAAGAACATAACAGCCGTCAGTCATTATGACTGGGACACTTTCAGCGTGTATTTTTAACACCTCACTTTGACTCTTCTACCATCTCAGGACGTCCACCTTAAACTCAGGACCTAAACTAGCATCACAGGGGGCTGCGCCTCCTTAAACACGCGTGTAAATACGCAGAGTGGAGGACAAAATCTAAAAATCCTCTAAAAAAGAAATACAAAAAACTAAACATTTTACACTAAACCTTAATGTTCACATTTTATACTACACTAAACCTTTATTTAAACTTGACACTCTACACTAAACCTTTATTTAAATTTTACACTAAACCTAAGCACTTTTCTTTTTTTTTTTTTTACACTACAGCAAACATTTCTTTACACATTCTACATTAAACTAAACCTTTACACTCCATTCACCCATTTGACCTTTTTTGGACATTTACAGGTAAATAGTCCCAGGTTTGTAGACTTCAGGCTCCTGTGTTGGTTCTGTTTTCTGGTTCACATGTTTAAAACTGAACTGTGGAACCAACTTGTCTTTTATAATTTCTATTATTTCTATTATTTCTATTATTTCTACCCGACACGGGATCAGGGTTCTTGCTGCGCTGAAGTGAATCTCAGCATCTTTAACTCTGACACCTCCAGCTCCACCACCTGCCTTTTCATTGCCGTCTCCAACCCGTATAACATAGCTGGTCTCAGAAACGTTCTGTAAAACTTTCACTCTTGCTGGTACCTGTCTGTCACAGATCACTCCTGTCACTCTTCCCTCTTCCACACTCCGTTACTCTAAACTGTTGATCCAGAGTATGTTAACTCCTCCCCTTTCACCTCCTCCACTCCACTTTCCTCCCTTTCACTCACACTCATGACTCTGTCTTTGTCCTACTCACTTTCATTCCCCTCCTCTCTAGACCTCCATCTCTCCAGGTTCTCCTCAAGCTGCTCCCTACTCTTACAGTGCAAACATGAATGGTCTCAGTGCTGACCCTTGATGTAATCCTACCTCTACCTTAAATGTAATCATCACTCCCACTGCAGATCTCACCACTGTCACACTGCCCTCATACATATCCTGAACTACTCTCACATTCTTCTCCGTAACTCCAGACTTCCTCATACAAAACCACAACTCCTCTCAGCTCCTTCTGACCTTCTCTGAACTTCTCCATCAACACCCTCAGAACAAACACTGTATCTGTAGCACTTTCTCTATAAAACTATTAACACTTCATAGAATCCACACTTAAACTGAACACCTGGCTAGCACATGTTCCAAGTTCTAGACTTTCTTGAACACTTGGCTTGTGTATACTACAGTTTGAAATGCTAAAATACTAATACTAATAATAATACTAATAATACTACTACTAATAATAATAATAATAATAATAATACTCATAAAACACCACTTACAGTGGATTTTAAATATATAGAACACGTAGGCAGTGTGTAATAACGTTCTAGATTCAGAGTTCTAGCACAGGGTTTAACCCTATTGCATAAATCCTGGAATGTACTAAAGTTCTAGTTCCAGAACCCTGAGCTCGTGCCCATTGGCAGTTGCAGCGCGCGCACTCGGGCTTGGTCCCAATCAGCACTGGGCCGTTAGTATACTAGTTAAGGCGCTTATATTGGAACTCCGCCGCTCTCCGGTATCTATTTGCAAATTGTTGACATCAGCGGGCTCGCATCGAGAAAAAGGCGCGCAGTCCCGAGACAAATCATCAGATTCGGTGTGCAGCTAAGCTAACCGACTTCATCGCGGCAACTCGACACTCCCCCCCTCAGACCGCGGGGCTTATTTTCAGGGCGATGCGCCTCCCGCGGCCCATTTGGCGGCTGCGTTCAAACTCGAGCGCGCTGCCTCAGCGGCCTGCAGGCCCGCGGCGCGTGGCGCTGGATCTGAAGCAGCACGCCACTGGGCCCGGCTCCAACCCGATCGGAGGGTTCGGGCGACGTTCTGGAGCAACTTACCGACTTCTCCTTGTGTCCTCTGGGTGCCGGTACGTGCCGGGGTCGATTCTACAAGCGGTGCGGGTCCCTGGCTCAGCGAGCGGGGCGAGGAAACTACAGCAGAAACGGCGAACCCCTCTCACAGGCACCAAACCGCGCCCATACAACCGGAAGCCCCGCCCATCTAACGAGTTTGAACGTATGTCCCTTCTAGACACCCCACCCGCGTGTAGATGATTTGATACATGTATTGTCACTCCACAAGGAATCAGCCCTAAGTCCCGCCTCTACCACATCGTTCACCAATCCTACCTTGGCAACTGTTGCTATCCTCTTTCCTGAGCTGGCGCGCTTTCATAAAGCCTGTATGATTCCGCTTTTATGAACATTTTAATTACCATTTTATTTTCCTTGTCTATTTTATCTCTTAATTTATAAATGGCTGAATTTATAAATCACTTTGAACCCGGATTCTGTAAAGCTGCTTTGTGACAACAACCGTTGTAAAAAGCGCTATATAAATAGTTAACTTGACTTTGAAATGTATTTAGATGTATTAAATATATTATATATATTAAATATATAATAATAATTATTAAATGTATTAAATAACAACAACAATGATGATGATGAATTTTTATTATTTGAATGATATATTTCTACGATTTAAAAAAAGAGGAACATGACCAGCAACCACATATATTATTTAAAAATAAAGTAAATTCCCACCGACGTTAAACGTATTTATTGGCTTTTATTCTATAATTTGGACTTTTATCGTGTTGAAGGCCGAGTCACCTCCTGTCCTGCGCAGAGTGATGATGGCGGAACGTCAGCAGGACTCGGAGCTGGACGAGCTTTTAGACAGTAAGGTTTAAGATCTCAAGCCGAAAATAAGGCGCTATATACGGTTAAAGGTTTATAAAGTGATAAAATTACATCTATCCCTGTTTTGAACGGGCTGAATTTGGGGTTGGAATTCTCCGTTCCTCTATTTAAGGTGGAACGGAGAAATCCTGCGAGAGGCCGAATCCAGCCTGGTTTCATGTCCAGTCCCCAGATCACACACACACTGAAACCCCATCAGACCCTGTGCTTTACCCTACACACCACCCGGCTGCTGTTTTCACCTCGGGGTAAAAGGGTGGCAGACCTGTACACCTGTGGTCACAGGTACCCCTCTCTCCTGTCCCTCAGGTGCCCTTGATGACTTTGAGAAGACCAGCCTGCCACGTGGGGCCCCTGAAGCTGCTGCGGCCCCTGGAACCGAGCAGAGCAGCGCAGGGCCAAAGGTAAACATCTCACCTGGTCTACACCTGTTCTCTATCTTTACCAGTATCTACTCTTCTGGTGGAACCTTGCTGTGAGGATCTGATTGTAGCTGGGGGTGTCAGAGTTAGAGATGCTGAGGTTTGTGTCAGGAGGGAACTCTTTATCTGGTTCTGCTCAGGACCTTGGTTCCATCTGGAGAACCAGCCTCCACTTTGGAGACGCTTTGTCACCAACCGAGGAGGGGCTACACGATGGAAGTTGTTGGGGGGAAAAACCCAATAATTTTTGGTTCTAGCTGATTCTGAACCAGCGCATTTTGGTCAAAATGTTCAGAAATTGGCGTCACTGTTGGTGGAAAACCCTGTGCGTCCAGTTTAACCTGACTTTCTGGTGATGGAACAGACGCCCCAACCCCTCTTTGTTTGGACACTGTAACTGTGGAGAATCCAGAAAGTATGGATCCTCACCTTGATTTTGCTCCAACTGCCTGGTTCCTCTGATGAGCCCAGTCCATCCAGTTGGAACAAAATTCTGGAAATGTACTTCACGGACCTGAATTTTGCACCTCTGGCAGTGTGTGCTCTTTTCGCCCCCAGCCGCCTCTCCTGGAGGACAGCAAGTTCTTCGAGTCTCTGTTTGAGGGGGAGATGGCCAATGAGGCGAGGGAGGAGTGGGAGAGAGCGATGACGGAACTGGCGCAGGAGGAACCGGAGCTTTTGCAGCATTTCCACAAACTGTCAGAGGCGGCGGGGAAAGTTGGTACGTGGAAAGTTCTCAAAGTTCTCACACACACTCTGTGCCGACCCGTCTCGCGCTCTGTGCCGACCCGTCTCGCGCTCTGTGCCGACCCGTCTCGCGCTCTGTATCGACCCGTCTCGCGCTCTGTATCGACCCGTCTCGCGCTCTGTGCCGACAGTGGTTTGATCTGTGATGTGACTGGACTGTATTGTGTGTACTGGATTCAGGTACAGATGCAGCCTCTCAGCAGGAGTTCACTTCCTGTCTTAAAGAGACGCTCAGTGGATTAGCAAAAAACGCAGACAACCTGCAGGTAAACACACACACACACACACACACACACACACACACACACACACACACACAGATCAGCACAGTTACATTTACAACCGCTTTTAACACCCTGACAACCAGGGCTGTGTTTATTAGTTTTGTAAACACAGGCAGTTTTGTGGCCTCTGTTTGTGACTCGAGTCAGTGCTGACTTTCGCTTTGGGTTTTGACAGTTTAAGGATTATTCTTTCGGTTAATATATATATGTGTGTGTGTGTGTGTGTGTGTGTGTGTGTGTGTGTGTGTGTGTGTTAGGCTGCTGGACTGGCTGGTGAGGATCTGGCCAAGACTCTAGAAGGGCTGAGTTTGGATGAAGGTGCAGAAGGAGCAGGGGATGATGGGAATATTTTGCCCATCATGCAGTCCATCATGCAGAACCTTTTGTCCAAGGACGTTTTGTACCCGTCCCTCAAAGAGATCACAGAGAAGGTTTGTGGACCAAACACTCTGCTCAGATGCCTTTGAGAAGCCGGCTGTTGTGTCGGCCATGTTCCCTTCCGCCTTAAACAGTGCCGCTGTTACGTCCTGGTGTCTGAGGCTGTTTCAGGTGGAAGGGAGGATCCTGAGAGACGGTAAGGTCATTTCTCTGTTTGTGTTTAGTACCCGGAGTGGCTGGAGAGTAACAGACAGTCCCTCCCTGCAGACGAGTTCCACAGATTCCAGCAGCAGCACAGAGTGATGGCGGAGATCTGTGGCCAGTTCGAGAGAGATGGAGACGGCGCCTTCGAGAGCATTCTGGAACTCATGCAGAAGGTACAGGGAGGTTCACCCTAACGCACAGCGCAGTGCTGTCACAACCTTGGACATGTTAGCATTTCCCCACTCATTCAGCATAGAGCTGTTTAGCCCCGCCCCTTAATCTGCAGCAGTTTAGCTCCTCCTATTTTAGTCTGCCTAGTTTAGCCTTGTCCATTCAGCCTATAGCAGATTAGCTCCACCCCTTCAGCCTACAGCTGGCTAGGCTCCACCCATTTTGTCTAAGGCAGTTTAGCCCTACTTCAGTTTACAGTTTTAGCTCCACCCCTTCAGTCTGGAGCAGTTGAGCTCCACCCATTTTACAGCTATGTTAAGGTTTTTTGTGTTGGTGAGTACAGGTCCTCCAGTCAGAAAAGAGCTCATTAACATGTATAGTTAACAGAAGTGGGCGGTTAGTGTTGAACCCCTGCTGTAGGGGGCAGTAATGTTGAACAAATTATGAAAGAAGGTTCTGTTTACTGTTTGGGTCTGAGTCCTGTGTTCTGTTCAGCTGCAGGATCTGGGCCAGCCGCCGAAAGAGCTCGCCGGCGAGACGGTGAGTGTCCTCCCACCCTGAGCACAGTAATGACATACAGTTAGATTGGTTTTAGCCCCGCCCATTAATCATGCAGCAGATTAGCCCCACCCATTCACGCTACATCAGTTTAGCTCCGCCCAAGCCCTGCAGCGGTTCTGCTCAGGGTTACGCGCACATTTACAGCCTTGCGCCTGTTTTAAGGTGGAGCGTTTAGGAGGACTCCAGGCTGCTTGTTGAGGAATCATCTCCACATTTGGGGAAAACTGGGTTTTCTGCTCTTCCTCTGAATTCTGTCTTCAGAATAGTCTGCTTGTCTCTGAATGCTGTTCCAGCTCCTCCTGTGTCCTGTTTTGTCCACAGCCCCCCGGTTTAAACTTTGACCCCGAATCCCTGCACCTCCCCGGGGGTGCGGGCGGCGCCGGAGCCGAGCAGTGTGTGGTGATGTGAGGCTGCAGTGAGGTGCAAGGTTTGCTGCTGCTCCAGCATTCGGTCTGACGGAGTGACGCTCACAAACCCTCCCCCTCCTCCTCCTCCTCCTCCTCCTCACTCTTCGTCTGCTTTAGCCCGGAGCGGCTCATTTAACCCTTCTGGATGTCTCTCCGTGGACCGAATGATGAAAAAGAACTAACTTTGCACGTTTGCACCCGATTATGAGGAACAGCTGGCGCGTCTGTGCCCGGCGACAGGACGATGGGTTTGAGCTGTAAACGTTTTAAAGGAGGGATGTCGGATCAATAAACATAGCAAATTTAATCAGCTATAATTAACAGTTTTATACATTATACTTCATCCCATCCACTTGCTGGGAAGTTTAAATATAATTCAGTGACCTAAACAAGGTTTTGTTTCATTGCCAAGCCTGTCGATGAAGGCGGAGTTTTTAAAACCTGCTGTCAGCAGCTCTGTGTGTTTTCAGATGTTGTGGATAAAGTGGGCGATTTGCCTTCTAGAATCTCTCGAACCTCTGATGGACTTTTGGAGTGTTTCAGACGTGGGAGGAGCTCGGCTGTGTGTTCTAAAGGGCCTCTTCAGTGTTTTAGGACCTGCTGCGTCCCTGAACACAGAACCAGAACCAGAATCAGCAGATATGGGGTCCAGTGTTGGGAGTGATCCCACCCACCAGTCTGCCTTCGTTAATGATGCTTCGTTCACCAGAAATCATTCAAAGGACATTCAAAAACCAATAAATCAGATTGAATAAGTGCTAAAGGTTTCATGATTTAAACCCTCTTCTCAGTAGTTCTGTGCGTCTCTGAAAACGTTAAACTGCACCTGAAAACTTGATCGAGCTCATTTATAAAACGCTGAGTCGGAACCGTGTTGGGGCAGAAGTTTCAGGAGGTCAGAACCTGCCCGGCAGCTGAGGTCCAGTCATCCCTACAAAAAAAATCCAGCTTTCAAATCTGACCCCAAAACAGGGTTCCTGCCACCTTTTCCTGAAACAGGGACTCGGGATGAGTTCAAATCCAGGACTGGTTCCAGATCCCGGATCCCGGATCGGATGTGAGCCTCACTGAAGCCGAAGGACAGGAGGATCAATTCTGCTTCATTATTGATCAGTGATGGAGCGTCTCAGCCCTGCCTGATCAAGAGGATGAAGAAATCACACTTTATTCTCTTAAGTTTACTTTCAAGTGCTTCACTTCATAACACTCTTGTTTTCCGAAGCTGCTGTTGTGGGTCGAGCCCCTGTCGGGGGAAACGTTCCCAAAAGCGCCGGACTGGTTCTTTAAAGTTCCCCCAGTTCCCATCTTACGCTCCCGTCACACCTCTGTCACTAAAACGGGTCGTAATTTCACTGCCTTTTCCACCAGCGGAACCGTTTAGAGCAGTTGGAACCAAAAACAAACTGGATCAGAACCAGAAAAGTCCCGTTCCAGCTGGAAATGACTAATTATTGCTTTTCACAGCAGAACGTTCTGAACTGACATCAGGGGGTCTTTGTTTCCTGCTCCTCTATTAAAACATCCTACAGCGGTTCTGCCCTGAACTGTGGGCCGGAACCGAGGCGTGAAGAATCCTGAACAGAACCGGTTATAGGAGCGAGTTCTCTGCTGGTGGACAAGGACAGCCTGAGGAAGAAGGCAGGAGACACTTTGGACTTTATTAAAAGTTCAGGACCGTCTGGGTCACTATGTTTGGGCCGGACTGGTGTTACACAGATCTGAGTGAGGAGTGAACACACACTTCAGCACTCGGGGGACCTTAAAACACCACACACACCTTACAGCTCACAGCCTGTCCCGTCTCCGTCTCCGTCTCCGTCTCCACGCTGTCAAAGCACTGCGGAAAAAATAAAGGAAAGAAAAGGACCGGTGTCCTGTGTCCTGTTGTGTGACCTAGAGAACTATAACTAAGAGGTTATCACTTATTTATTGACATTTTCAATATATAAAATGTATATTTTATTCAATTTGATCAAATTAAAAAGGACTTTTTTCAGCAAACAGCACCCAAATCAGCTGCACACAACTCCGATCAAATTATACACAAAAATCTACATGAAATATTCCATTTTATGAGGATGTTTTTATACTTTTAAAATGTAGCTCATTATAAACACTGATATCACTATAACATTTAAAATCTATATTTTAATGAATAAACTTTTAATAATTGAATATTGTAGAAATCCTGCAGGTTCTCAGGCTCAGGCTTGTGCTGCTGCTTGCTCCTCCGTGTAGGATAGTAGGGAATATTTGAAAGGGCCTTTGGATTAAACACCACCTGGACAGTCTGGATTCTGTTCTCCAGTATACTTTAAAGGAGTCCGTGTAAAATACAGGCAAAGAGGTACAATTAGAGTCACTGATGAACTGGAGATGCTTTTTAATCTCTTGAAAACTGGGAACCTTTGGGGCAGATCTGTTCTCCAGGGTCAGTTGTTTCCAGCAGGGGGCAGCATAACCACAGGCACAGGCACTACAGCAGCCTGTTAGTAGAGTAGAGTGATCTGTTATTCTCCCACGAATGGGAAATTTGGGCGTTACAGGGCTCTTATAAAAGTGACAGATGTACAGAAAGAATAGAAAAAAGATATAAAAATAGAGATATAAAGAAAGAGGAACAAGTACAGGAGAAAAGTACAGGAGCTATAATAATAAATGATCTATCTATATAAATATATATACATATATACTATATTACCAAGATGCATATACATATCTACAGGAAGAATTAGGTGACCAAATATACAGTACACAGTAATACACGATAATAAATAGGTTTTAAATAAATTATAAATATATATAAATAAACAAGTAGTAAGATATAAGTCTAAGAGTAAGATATAAGTCTATATGTAATGTTATGATGAGTTGTGGAGTCTGATGGCTGCAGGTAGGAATGACCTGCGGTAGCTCCTTCTTCACTGCGGGTGTAAGAGTCTGCTGCTGAACGAGCTGCTCAGTGCTCCTACAGTCTCCTGTAGGGGGTGGGAGGTGTTGTCCATGATGGATGTTCAATTCAGTTCAATTTATTCTTGTACAGCACCTTTTACAACACAGTTGCCCCAAGGCTTTTTACACTGGTGTAGATGGTGAACAGGTTACAGTAATAGATGTTAAAGCCGGACGACTACGGAGGAGAGGAACCAAAGACTCCACTATGTGGAGAAAAAAACCTCTGAGGGTCCAAGGTCACCCGGCTACCCAACCCCCTTGGGTCTACTAACAGTACAGAGTTAGTTTGGGTTTAGACTCCAGGATCAGTGAGGAGTCCCAAGTTTCTTCCAGGTACCAATGAGCCGCCAGGGTCCCTTGGTGCATCAGATGCATCACACAGACCAGATGGTAGAGTTAGTTTGGAGAACATCCTCTCCTCCCCAACCTGCTCGATGGACTTGAGCGGGCAGTCCAGGACAGAGCTGGCCCTCTTGACTAGTTTGTTTAGTTTCCCTCTGTCCCTCTCTGAGACTCTTCCACACCAGCAGACCACAGAATAAAAAACAGCCGACGCTACCACAGTGTCATAGAAGGACCTCATTAGATGTTTGTTCACCCCAAAGGACCTCAGATGCTTTAGCAGGTGTAGACGACTGAGGCCCTTTTAGTACAGAGCAGTAGTGTTAGTGGACCAGTCCAGTTTATTGTTGATGTGGACACCCAGGTATTTGTACTCCTCCACCGTTTCAATCCACAAACCCTGGATGTCCACCGGTGTGATGGGGGGTGACTTCCTGCAGAAGTCAATCACCAGCTCCTTCGTCTTGCTGGCATTGATGCGCAGGTGATTTTGATCACACCATCTGAAGTCACTGATGACCCCCCTGTGTTCCTGCTCATTCCCCTCCGACACACCACCAACAATAGCGGTGTCGTCGGAGAACTTCTGCAGGTGACAGGTGTCCGTGTTGTGTTTGAAGTCTGCCGTGTACAGGGTGAAGAGGAAGGGGGAGGACTGTTCCTTGTGGGGCTCCAGTGCTGCAGACCACCACCTCAGACACACAGTCCTGGAGTCTCACATACTGGGGTCTATTGGTGAGGTAGTCAATAATCCACTCAGACATGTGATGGTCCACACCCACTCCCTCCAACTTCCCCCTCAGAACTGAAGGCCGGATCGTGTTGAAAGCACTGGAAAAGTCAAAGAACATGACTCTCACCGTGCTCTTGGCACTCTCCAGGTGAGTGAGGGCCCGATGCAGCAGGTAGATGACAGCGTCATCCACCCCAATGTGCGGCTGGTAAGCAAACTGCAGCGGGTCCAGGTCCCTCCTGACCAGTGGGTGAAGTTGGTGGAGGATGATCTTCTCCATAGCCTTCATCAGGTTAGAGGTGAGGGCAACAGGTCTGAAGTGGTTTGGCTCCTTGGGGTGCGACGTCTTGGGGACTGGAACGAGGCATGAGGTCTTCCACAGAATGGGGACACGCTCCAGGCTGAGGCTGAGGTTAAAGATGTAGGTGAGAACCTCACAGAGTTGATCTGCACAGTCCCTCTAGAACAATATTCTTAAAGATGAGAAAATAATAAACTATAGTTCAAATATTAGTTTACACTGGAAGTAACCGTAATGACATATGTGTAAGCATGTATATCTATAATATATATCGATGTTGAATATAATAGTTTGTGTGTATATATTTTCTTAGAATTCCATCCATCCATTTTCTGCCGCTTGTCCCAAACGGGGTCGCGGGGGAGTGCTGGCATCCAACCCAGCGCACACAGGGCGAGGACGGGGGACACACCCGGGACAGGTCACCAGCCCATCGCAGGGAGTTTCTTAGAATTCTCTTTAGAAAAAATATATAGAAGGATTTTTAATTATACAGACTTACATTACATTTACATTTACATTTACTGTTATTAGCTTTGCCAGTGTGTGGCGTGATATTTACTGATGAGTAGTTTTATTTGTAAAATTTTATTTGGAATAACCGCGCTGAGCGATAGGACTTTTATTTTGTATTATGAGCCGATTTGGAACACAGTTTCTAGTCATCTCGGCTCATACCCTAACTAGTGTGCACCCGGGAGAGCGCTGGTCCTGGATTTGGGACGCGGCCTCGGTCTGTGTGACGTGGAGCTTCCAAGCGCAGCTTCTCTCCCGATAGTGAGTGAGTGTGTGTGTTTGTAGACGTGTCAGCTACGGAAGCGCCGCTCGTCCTGCTGGTTTATGTCCACTTTAAGGACAAAACCGTGTTTTCAGTGAATTCTGTGCTGCAGTGAGTGAAGAGGGAAACATGCTGACCAAGTTCGAGACGAAGTCCGCGCGCGTGAAGGGTGAGTCTGTGGGGACTGTTAGCATGCAGGCTAACGGCTAACACAAGCACACAAGCACTCTCTGAACACCGACAAGTCTTTAATATTACCCTCACATGGAATAAAAGCACATTAAACCCACACAAATCCGCTTTATAGCAGTTATAACCGCGCACTCAGGCGCCGGGGCCTGTCCGGAGTTAGCTGGTTAGCATTAGCATGAGCTCACATCTCTGAGGTAAAAAGAAATTAAACTTTTATCATTCGCAATTTAATTAAGAAATAATATAAAGCCCGAGCTACTGTTGTTCATCTGGGAAAGGC
>CM029394.1:270455-297955 GCA_017165825.1 Hepsetus odoe
CTCTCTCTCTCTCTCTCTCTCTCTCTCTCGTTAGACTGATAGTGTGTGTGTGTATGTATATATATGTGTGTGTTTGTATGTATATATATATATATATATATATATATATATATATATATATATATATATAATAAAAATAGGATATAAAATTTAAATCTGATTTAAAGTGTTCTAAATGTACACATAATGCTTCACTGTGTTAATATATAATGTGTGTGTATAAATATACATTTAAAGTATAATATATATACCCGCACTCTCTGTAACACTAGTCGATGTGATTGATGATGATCAGGACTTTTATTGGTGCGGCTGGTCCGGTTCTCCTCCACCTCTTTAGGATTCTCCAACTTTAGAATTTGTCTCTTTAAAATGCGTAAATATTAAAGTGATTCGAATCCAGCCTGTTTAGTCTGATTATATTCCACAATTGTTCAGATATTTGTATTATTGATCCCGTAACGGGCTGAAAACATTTTCTTAAAGCTTTATTTTTCTGTTCAAACCATAAAATGTGGAGCTGAATTTCCTGAAATCTGAGGTTTATATCTTTTGCCGCTTTTTAAACAGTCGGTTTAAAAGAAAAGCCCAGGTTAATTGGTCATTCAAATACTCCTCTTTAAAATAATCCGGGTTTAATTCACAGACTGAGCAGCGGTCAGAATAAACAGCCAATCAGAGGCCTAGAATTTTAGCAAGCAAGCTGATTGGGTCATGGGTGAGATTTGGTTTCCGGTTTCAGGTGGTCAGTTGTGCTGAAGTAATTCTGAACCATAAAAGTTGGCCCCCAGCAGCAAGGGTTGCCGTGGTGATCGTGTCCGTAATGAGAGTGCTGCGTGTTTCTGTGCAAACGGAGATGATTAGTCCTGTTGGGTTCAGTGGAGCGTGTAACGAAAAACATTTTTAAATTATTTAAGTGTCTCAAAATGAGGTGGTGTTGTTTCAGGCCTGAGTTTTCACCCAAAACGGCCCTGGATCCTCGCCAGCCTGCACAACGGCGTCATCCAGCTGTGGGACTACCGCATGTGCACCCTTATCGACAAATTCGACGAGCATGACGGTACGTCCAGGACATCAGATGCGCAACGACGAAACCTCACTTTATCTCAAAATCACAGTATATCTCACTTAATCACAGTATTGTACTTCATCATGTATAAATGAAAACATGTCGAATGAAACACCTCAGCCAGTGCTCAAAATAATTGGTCTTTTATTGGTTTATACAAACAACTCTGAAACCCCAACAAACTCATCCAGAGCTGTGATTGGTCACCCTGCCAAAGACGCTGATTGATTAGAGGCTCGTCTACATATTGCAGAATTCTGCCTTTACATTTGATATATAATAGTGACACCATACACTTCTACAAATAACCTGTTCATTTACATAGCACAAGACAGATCTAGTGTGTGTGTGTGTGTGTGTGTGTGCGTGTGTGCGTGTGCGTGCGTGCTGTCCAGGCCCGGTCAGAGGGATTGACTTTCATAAACAGCAGCCACTGTTTGTGTCTGGAGGAGACGACTACAAGATTAAGGTGAATTTATTATTTAAATATGTAAAAAAAGTTGAAGTGTTAAGGGTTTTGCAGTTCCTACAACAGTGTCAGAATAAAAAGAACTTTATATAGGGAAAATGCTTTTTAAGCAGTACTCTTCATGAGGTGCAGGAAATTCACTTCCAGTAACAGCAGACCAGACCCCGCTCTTTAAAAGGGGAATGAGCGTTAAACCTCCGAGAGCATTTTGAGATGTTTTTTTGTTATTTACCTGTTTTAAAGTAGTGCATACCATTTAAAGCAACAAAGATTTATATTTTTCTTGTTTAACTGTTTAATTTTACTCTGTCTGCATTTGGATCATGTTTATGAAATTAAACTGCAGCAAATGTTGGTAATCTGAATGTTGTCTTTGATTCTGTAATAATGGTCAGTTTGGTTTTGATGTACAAACCCTGTTAATGGTGCGTGTGTGTGTGTGTGTCTCAGGTATGGAATTATAAACTCCGCCGCTGTCTCTTCACCCTGTTGGGTCACCTCGACTACATCCGCACCACCTTCTTCCACCACGTGAGTTCTCCCCTTTCACTGCTTTGTGAGTTCCAGCTGCTTTACTGCTTTACAGTTCTGGAGGTGTAAGGAATAGAACCCCACCATTTAATCCTGCTTTATGTGAGACACAGCCTCAGTGACTCGTGTGCCTTCTCAATATACACTGATGTCTAATCTGGAAGGGTGATTTTTATCTTCTTCTTCTTTCTCCTTTTTTCAGGAATACCCATGGATCCTGAGTGCCTCCGATGACCAGACCATCCGCATCTGGAACTGGCAGTCCAGGACGTGTGTGTGGTGAGTGTGTCTCTCTGTGTCTGTGTTTACTTACCAGCCATCGATTCCTTTTCTTTAAGGTGAAGTTCTCTATAGTGATGTGAAGTATAGTGCTTTATAATCCACCACAGTTCTCCGTAATACTCTGTTGTTCTCTAGAGTGCTCTACAGTGCTCTATAATGCTCCATAGCGCTCTATAATGTTCTATAATGCTTTGTAGTGCTCTGTAATACTCTAATGCTCTGTAGTATGTTGTAGTGCTCTGTAATACTCTAATGCTCTGTAGTATGTTGTAGTGCTCTAAAATGCAGCATGGTTCTCAGTTTAATCCTGTATTGAAATATTTTCTCTCTTTCTTTTCCAGTGTTCTGACGGGCCATAACCACTATGTCATGTGTGCTCAGTTCCACCCATCGGAGGACCTGGTGGTGTCGGCCAGTTTGGACCAGACCGTGCGAGTGTGGGATATTTCTGGTGAGGGGCATGGGACGGGCCAGAGTGTGTGGGGAGGGGAGGGGGGTGGGTCTGGGGTGGACGGAGAGGGGGAGAGAGGGAACAGATGAATGAGTGAAGCCCCTTCATCTCCTCCTCTCCTGTGTGTGCAGGCAAGAAACTTGGTGGGCTTTAAACACAAACATCTCTTGGACTTGGCTGTTTCTCCCAGTGAAGTGCTTTTTACACACACACACTCCCTCACTCCCTCGTTCAGAAGCCTGGAGTCAGAAGGTTTATTTTTAATTGCCCTAAATTGTTCTTTCTGCTGCTCTAAAACTAAAGAGAGTAGAATTTCTCTTTGGATTTAGTGTTTTGTGTAAAACGTTGATGAACATTATAGTCAGATTTTTGTAGCACTACTGGTTCCTTCTCCATCCGAACTCATCAGCTTTCTGAAAAAATAAACATCAACATTTTGTGTTTTGTGAGCGTTTCTCAAAGGATCAAGGTTATATTTTAACCATTTCGCCCAGGACCACATCCAGCCTACCTCAGTTAGTAGACTTTTTGTTGAATCCAAGCTTCTGAAAAGTGGGGCGTTGGTTTGTGCAGTAAGAGGTGTTTGTGTCTCTCACATGCTGATCACACTGATTTTCTTTGCATGTCTGGATGTAAATCTGTTTAAGCTTTAATCTGTTAAATCTTCAGGCACTCACACACTTACAACTCTTGCAATTTGTACTGAAGGAATAACTCCTTTCCTCTCATTAACACTCTGGGATGTTGCTCAGAAAGCGGCTGCTTTAGAGAACAAATAAATCTACACAGTGAGGAACTCAAGACAGCAAAGAACCCCCAGATTTATAGCAAATGCGCTTTAACATCCCTCCACCAGGAAAAAGTAGATCCGTACCAGATGGACGCAGAAAGAAGCAGCAGCGTGAAGCTCGGCTCGTCGTTTTGGACCAGAGAGTGGTTCGGTTCAGCTGTTCTGTAAAGCTCGTCCAGCTTGCTTGTTCTGTGTTCTGTTCGGCCTGATTAATGTTGAATTTGTTGTTAATGAGGTGGAGTGTTAAGGCTTTGGTCCTGAAGTCCACTTTATATTTGTCTAAATTAGACAAAGTTATCTTTAACCAACCTCTGAAATGTAAAAGTGCATGTGGGAGAATTAAATGTCTCCATGAAGTTTATTTTAAGGATGGAATTCCAACAATAAACAGCTTATTTGTAATGAATTAATGCTGTGTAACATTTAGGATGAATTTTTAAAGAAGTTTTAATCATAAATCTTTTAATCTGATTCTGATATTAAAACTCCTTTCCCGTCCGACTGTCGGTCAGCAGTAAGGCGAGCACTGCGTGTTTTTCATGAAGTCTCAAAAAAAAACGTTCCGATGCACTCGAGAGGAAAACCGATTGGGAGCGAAGTGTCCAGTGTTGAGAGGACGAGTGACAGGACGAGTGTCTGAGTGGCGAGGAAGGGACGGATTTTCCTGCATGTGTCTGAACTGAAATCCTGCAGAGCACCTCCCAGCCAATCAGAACGCGTTGTTGGACGCTGCTTAATAAAACCTACACAGGGTCACAATGTTGTAGTGTCTTCTAATTAAGTGAGGCTGTTTATTCATTAATTAAAGCATTTGCATAATTAACTGCATGACTCACCCCATGCATCAGCCTGCTAATCCTCACTCTTCAGCCCCACCAGAGAACATTCTGCCCCTCCACCTTCCAGATCCACCTCCCACCCCTGCCCCGCTGCAGCTCGGCCCCATCGCCCCCTGCTGGAAACATCCCCTCCTGCACTGCGGGTTCTAGACCAACCCGTTCTCCACACTCAGTCTTCTGTTGGGCTTTTATTCATACAGCAGGGTTTCAGTGCTGAGATCCACCACAACTCCTCCTTCTCTGCTCTGCTCTTCTTTCTCTATCTTTCCTACTTCTCCTCGTCCCTGTGTCTTCCTCCTTTTCGTTTCCTCCTTCTCCTCCTTTGCTCTATTCCTTCACTTCCTTATCTCCTCCCCCTTCCACCCTTCTCTCCTTGTCATGTCTTTCATTGCTCTCCTTCACTCTTCCTTCTCTCCCTCTCTCCTACTCCTCTGCTCCTACTTCCTCTAGGTTAGAGAACTCTCTTGCTCCCCCATCTCTCATTTTTCTCAGTTTAACCAATCACCCTTCAGATGATCATTCAATCAACACCTGCTCTCACCCAATCATATCAATCGTTTCCCGATCAGGAAATGGGGGTAATGATTAGCGCTTAGTGATAAATGGATTAGCAATATGTATTTTTTCCTCTCTTAAGTTACCAGTGACCTTGGTTGCTCTCATTAAAAAGGACTTGTATTTTGAAAATGCGTCCAGTGTGAGCAATGGGTTTTGTTTTCAGTATAAAAGTCCTTTTAAACGAGAGTAGCTAAGATGTCCCAGTGCCTGCTCTGAGGGTTTAGGTTAACCAGTAGAGATTGTGCGGTAGTTCAGAAAAGTGCCTTCACTGTGGAAGGATATATTTTGTGAATATTAAGTGAAGGGTTTGCCAAACTTTTGCATTCTACATGAAGTGGAGACCAGGAGGGGACAGTGTATCCATCAGTACCTGTGTGTTTAGTAGCCCAACAATTACACTGTGTGTGTGTGCGTGTGTGTGTGCGTGTGTGTGCACGCGCGCGCGCTTTCATGCACCTGAGTGTTTTTGTGTTCAAAAATTCTGACGTTTCTCCTCTCTCCCCTCCTCCCTCCGTGGTTCCCCTGTGTACTGTGTTCTTGGGTTCCTGTGTGCGTGGGACTGTAAATGTTCCTTCAGGTTTGAGGAAGAAGAACCTGTCTCCGGGTGCCGTGGAAACAGAAGTGCGTGGCATCACCGGTGTGGATCTGTTCGGGGCTTCGGACGCTGTGGTCAAACATGTCCTGGAGGTGAGGAGTGCTGACCCAAAATCCCCCACAGGGCCTGCAGGGTCAGGCATGCAGAGGGGGGAGCGGGGCCGGTTCCGGTGCGCAGGGCGGAGTCAGGTGTGAAGTGTTTTTAATGCTCTAATTGGTTGCCTTCAGGGACACGACCGAGGTGTGAACTGGGCGGCGTTCCATCCCAGCATGCCCCTAATCGTGTCGGGAGCTGATGACCGGCAGGTGAAGATCTGGCGGATGAATGGTGAGTGTGTGACACGCGCGCACACACTCCTGCTGCAGTGTAGCTGGCCTTGTAATAATCAGAAGAGGCAGGTGCCCCCTGCTGTTGTGTTGACGTAGTGCATGTCAGTGTGGCTCATTCTGGATATTTCTAATGTATGCAACCGATCAGTTGCATTTTAGAAAAATCTAAAATGTCACTTAAATTTTTCTCATAATATATCATTTGTATTTTGGCTGTTTATACATTACTGTGTTTTATAGTCTCTAAGAAACTGCACTATAATATTACCTGTATAAACATGTATATTAGGAAATTTCATGGTAATCAAGGTAATTAGGAAATTTAGGAAATACTAATTTTTTAACAATTATTTACAAATAACTGAGAAAATGAATACTGGAAATCTGTTTAATTTTTTTGTTTTTACACGTTTGAAAGCTTTTTCTTTTCATGTATTTATTTGTTTATTTATTTATTTTGAAAAGTTTTAATGTTCCTAATGGCTAAAATTTTAGTATTCAGCTCATTTTACTTTTCACAGTTTAGGATTATTAGTGCTGTAGTGGAAGACCTATGAGACCTGTTCAGTCATTCACATTTATGGATTCATGTTTGTCTTGTGTGTGTTTAGAGTCTAAAGCGTGGGAGTTGGACACCTGTAGGGGGCACTACAACAACGTTTCGTGCGCAGTGTTCCACCCTCGTCAGGAGCTGATCCTGTCCAACTCCGAGGACAAGAGCATTCGAGTGTGGGACATGTCCAAGCGGACCGGTGTCCAAACCTTCCGCAGAGACCACGACCGTTTCTGGGTGCTTGGAGCTCATCCCAACCTCAACCTCTTCGCTGCAGGTGGGAGGAAATGAAACTTCAGAACAAAGTACCTGCAAAATAGGACACACATCACACCCCTGATTAGATCAGATTCAAAAACTTAAACATGTTTACACTGCCATTACTGTATTTATAATATCATTATAAATTATATTGTAACAGTTAGAAAATGAGCTGCAAACATCACGCTGCCAGAGTTTGATTAGATTAGGTTTGGTTATGTTATTACATTGACATGATAGCATCTGTAATATCTTATTTTTTCATTTTAAATTACTTACAAATTAAGCCACGAGTCATATGGTTTTGATCAGGTTAGATTAAATTTGAGTCGATTCGATTTGATTCAGCTGTCAATGAACAGCTAGAAGTCCTTTAGAAGAACATCGTAATTGCACTTAGAACAATAAATAAGCTTTATTTTATTACAAATTACTTAGATAATAAGACATAAAATGTATGATTACATTTTGTGTGTGTGTGTGTGTTCAGGTCATGACAGTGGAATGCTGGTGTTTAAACTGGAGCGTGAGCGTCCCGCCTACGCCGTTTACGGGAACATGCTTTACTACGTTAAGGACCGATTCCTGCGTCAGCTGGATTTCAACAGCAGTAAAGACACGGCAGTCATGCAGCTGCGCAGGTCCAGCAAAGTCCTCTCTTTAAGGGGGAACTGCACCCACACACTGTTCAAAACTCCCTCGTAACTCAGTGGAAGCAGTGGCTTTGGTGAGAGAAGGTTCTGGTGTCTTCCCAGTGGTGCTGAATGCAACCAGATGTGAAGTGAAAAGTGAAAGTGACTACCCTCGTCATTGTGAAACGCAGCACAGCACAACGAAACTCAACCGCTGCGTTTCACCCACACACACACATGCAGCAGGGGGCAGCTATTGAAAGCGCCCGGGGAGCAGTGATGGGGTCGGTACCTTGCTCAACGGACCCACAATCTTCCAATCTGGGGCCGACTCCCCAACCAGTATGCCACCGCTGCCCAAATCTGTGTATTTTCTGTCCCCCAGTGAAGCTCCACGTGTCTCTGTGGGACGGTGATGATGGTAAAATAGTACCATCCACTTTTCTTCGTGTCCCTCCACCATGAACGGGTTCGGTTTTAGTCCAGAATCTTCTCTGAACTAAAACAACGTCTCAGACATCAGACAGCGTCTCCACCACCAGCTCATGTCTGTGAGGGACGTCTTGTTCTGTTCAGCAACACTGGGAACATCGAGTCCCAGAACCTGATCAGCACTAGGGTTGGCGCTGCCCTGTTTACGTCTAAATCTGATCGAGATGAAATTGATGTTTGACTGAAGTTGTCTGACACTGATTAATCTCAGTCTTTTTTTTCTACAGCGGCTCCAAGTTCCCGGTGTTTAGCATGTCCTACAACCCTGCAGAGAACGCTGTCCTGCTGTGCACTGTGAGTACACCCTCATTCAGTCCACTCAGCGCTGTGCTGAAGTCTTCATCCCCTCATTTCTTTCTAGTACAACACTTCGATGGTCTTCTTTGGATGTTTGTTTTCCGTTCTTTGTGGAGATGATCCTGCACTGAAAATGAGAAACAAAAACTTTGTCCTTCAGGAAGAACTGTTTCTCAACAGAACATTAAACATACAAGAAAGTCTGGAAGAGAGATATGAAGAAACGAGGGGATCAGGGTTTTTGCACAGTGCTTTATAATGAGAGTTAATGGAAGCAGTGACTAGCCCGAGGCTGGTGTGTGTAAACGCCGTGTCTCCTTGTCTCCTGCCTAGAGAGCCACAAATCTGGAGAACAGCACATATGACCTGTATTCCATCCCCCGAGAGAGCGACTCGCAGAACCCTGACGGTCAGTACTGCCTGTACTCTTCACTCAATGATTATTACTGTTACGCCCAGCGAGGCGAGGTTTGTTCATATATATATATGTGTGTGTGTGTGTGTGTGTGTGTGTGTGTGTAGCTCCAGAGGGAAAGCGCTCCTCTGGACTGACTGCGGTGTGGGTGGCCCGGAACCGTTTTGCTGTTCTGGATCGCATGCACTCGGTAAGAATGTGTCGGTTTGTTCACACTTCACTTCATCGTAAAGGCACAGAGTTTAGAAGTGGTAAAGTATTTAAATGCCATTTAGTCAACAGCAGTTTAGCTCCACGCTTTTAGCCCACTGAAGTTTCTAAGTTTTATCTCCAGTTTAGCTCCCATTTAGTCTGCAGTGGTTTAGCACTGCTCGTTTAGTTTGTTGAAGTTCAGGCCCCACCCATTACATCTACAAAAGTTTAGCCCCACCCCTTTTCATCAAATTTCTCAGTTCGTTTTGTCTGCCAAAGTGTGGACACGCCCCTTCATACAGAAGTTAAAAGTAGTGTTTCAGCTTTTTGAAAGTTGCTAAGCCACTCTGTCTAGGAAACCAATCAGACCAAAGCTCATTTACATACATCAGTCTCAAATGCATAGTAACAGAAACAGCTAGTTTAATTCTAAGGGGTGACGTGAGCATGAAAACCGTTATGGAAGAAATTAGGATTGTGTATTTTTTTTATTTTTGTTCATAACACACAAGAAAAGTGTGTTTAATTCATGATCTGAGTACAAATGAAATCCAGCCTGGACGAATGCCTAGCTGTGAATATAGTGAAGACGCCGTTATTGAGAACAGCTGCTGTGGTACTCTGTTCTCAGCTGCTGATAAAGAACCTGAAGAACGAGATTGTGAAGAAGGTGCAGGTCCCGAGCTGTGAGGAAATCTTTTACGCCGGGACGGGTTCCCTGCTGCTGCGGGACGCAGACGGGGTCACGCTTTTCGATGTTCAGCAGAAACGGTCACTTGCCACCGTTAAAATCCCCAAAGTCAAATACGTGGTGTGGAGCGCAGACACCAGCCACGTCGCCCTGCTGGCCAAACACGGTACTGCAGCCACAGCGTTGCTCCGCTCTCTAATCACACAGTTCCATCACATCCTGCTGTAGATTAGATTCAGCTTTACTGTCACTGATTAACTACAGTATCGAACCAGAAGAATAAAAAAAAAAAAATAACCGCATCTGTTAGAGTCCATTAATGTAGCTGTACATTTAGTATGGTGGGGGTCTCGTGGTGGGTACTTGCTTATGGACCTAAGGTTCAAGAGGTCCCAGGTTTGAATCCCACCTCCAGCACTACCACCACTGGGTCCCTGAGACCCTGAACCCTGAGTGTCTCCAGGGGGGACTGTCCCTGTAATCAGGACATGGAAGTCGCTCTGGAGAAGAGTGTCTGATAAATAATGTAAATGTATGTACAGATTCATAGAAATGAAACATTACTCAAAACCTTTGTCATTATCCATAGAATGAGGAACCTGCAAGCAGCTCCACCTTCACAAATAACAAGAACAGACATACAGTCGCATACATTAGCCTAAAATAAAGTCTATAATACGTGCAGTTAAATATGTATAGACATGAAATTTGTCCTTTTTCCATAAATGTGTGTAATCCAGCTGAAATATTTTGTATCACTGTATTTTGTTACTTTTAAAATGTCAAAATGCTCCAAATTAATTTTGAATATCCAAATCAAGTCAAAGCTGCATAACACAAAAATAAAGAATGATCATTATAAAATTGTGAATATGTACAGTCTTGAGATTTTCAGGAAGCGTTTTATTGTAATACATTAGAGAAATGCCTGAAAATGTTTAACACTAGCCAGTTCTGCTCCATGACCTGAAGCAGTTGCTGTTCGAAAGTGATCGATATTTAATCAGAAACACCTCGTGTGCACCACACGACTGAGGAAAACGTCCGTTTCCTAGCGGTGAGATTAATGGCGGTGATAACGATGCAGGCCAGAGCTGATCAGTTACTCTGGGTCTGTTTTTCTTCCACAGCCATTATGATCTGTAACAGGAAGCTGGAGAGCCTGTGTAACATCCATGAGAACATCCGTGTGAAGAGTGGAGCCTGGGATGAGAGCGGCGTGTTCATCTACACCACCTCCAACCACATCAAATACGCTCTGACCTCTGGGTGAGCTAGAACCCACGTAATGTTGCTGCTGGGGCATCTGTTGAAGGGCCTGTTTAATAGAAAACTGAAATGTAAACATTTTAAAACGTTCCCTCGGTTCTGTGCAGTCTGACTAGAGAAACCGAACGCCAAGAATGATCATGATTGTGATGTCACAAGCATGAAGAATTTTCTCCTCCTGCAGCATTTTGCCCCACTTAGGCGGCCTACATCAGTGCATCCCAGCCCAACCTTTAGCAGTTGAGCCCCGCCCATTATATATAAAGTACTTCCACTCCCAGCACCAGTAGTTTTGTCCTGCTCATTCATCCAGTAAAGTAATACGGTGTGCTGTTCCTGTAGAGGTGGAAAATGGAAGGCAGTTAAAAGTTGTGCTTCTTTTTATTTGTATGTAAAAATGAACTTTGCATTAATTCAGTGTGTGTACCATAGAAGAAGATGATGTATATGGACTCTTTAGAATACCTGAATTGTAAGACTGTTTGGACTGTCCCTTCCCTCCCCCAAAACAGTGATCATGGTATAATCCGCACGCTGGATCTGCCCATCTATGTGACACGGGTGAGGGGGAACAGTGTTTATTGTCTGGATCGGGAGTGTAGACCTCGCGTCCTCAACATCGACCCCACAGAGTATCGCTTCAAACTCGCCCTCGTCAACCGCAAGTACGAGGAGGTCAGTGTCCCCCGCTTCAGCTGCTTCTGTATTCAAACCCCAGCAATTACAGCTTTAATTACAGGCTTAATTACTCAGCTAACAAGTAATGAGCTAAACTTCTGTTTCATCTAAATTATTCTCAGTTTGTATTAATGTCTCAAAAAAGAGTTGTGTATCAGAAGTGGAAAATCGTTGTCACTGTGTCCATGTGTTTTCTCCCGCTCTCTCTCTCCTGTAACGCTGTTTTCCATAATACCTCAGGTGCTGCACATGGTACGTAACGCCAAGTTGGTGGGTCAGTCCATCATTGCTTACCTGCAGAAGAAGGGCTACCCAGAGGTTGCGCTGCACTTTGTGAAGGATGAGAAAACTCGTTTCAGCCTGGCTCTGGAGTGCGGGAACATTGAGGCGAGTTATTGGCAGCCAGTTTGCATAAGTTTAATTAATCCTTTAGAAAATTAACCATAAAAAAGATAGAAATAATATTCTATTACGTCTGATCGTGTGCATCATATGAATAACCAGATGAAGGATTATTCTGTTATTTAATGTTTCCTATTGTCCTGCAGGTGGCGCTGGAGGCAGCGAAGGCCCTGGACGAGCGGAGCTGCTGGGAGCGTCTGGGCGAAGCGGCACTGCTGCAGGGACACCACCAGGTGGTGGAGATGTGCTACCAGAGAACCAAGAACTTTGACAAACTCACCTTCTTGTACCTGATCACCGGCAACCTGGCCAAGCTGAGGAAGATGATGAAGATCGGTGAGTGTCCGGGGGAGGGTTCTATAGCGCCCCCTTCGCTTGCGGTAGTGTGTGTTCTGTCAGAACGAGCGTTAGGATCATAAGAACATTACAGAGCTCTAGCGCCCCCTTTCTGCATATATGAAGGTTGGAGTTTATAAAGCAACCATACAGGGGATTATTTTAATTAAATCGTTTGTGTGTTTATCCTCTTTATTCTTGTGTGTGTGTGTGTGTGTGTGTGTGTTACAGCTGAGATCCGGAAGGATATGAGCGGTCATTATCAGGGTGCTCTGTACCTGGGAGACGTCAGTGAAAGAGTCCGCATCCTCAAGAACTGTGGACAAAGTACGTACAAAACAACACTCACACACTCAGCATTGTATACACACATTGTATACACACACACACACACACACACACACACAATATGCCACCTTACACAATTACGCACACTCTATACACACTACAAACACCTTAATAGCTGGACTGGGTGAGTACACGATCACACACTGTAAACTGGGCAGAGTGGGAATGTTGCTGGATAAAAATGTTTTGATTTTGAAAGTTTTAGTTTGCGGTTCTAGATAATAACTTGTAACACATTCAGGAACAAGGCCAGGTTGACCTGTTCACCAGCTTCTTATTCAGGGTTACCGTTCCACTTTAAGTGGTGCGGCAGTTTAATTCTGGCTCCTCATTTAAGGTGGAAGAGGGAATTTGAATAGCAGCACAGCTTCACTGACACGGTTTTAGATTGAGTGTGTGGTGATCACCAGGTCAGTCGTGTGTGTAAATGTGCTGATGATGATCGTGTGCGTGTGTTCAGAGTCTTTGGCGTATCTGACTGCTGCCACTCACGGTATGGATGAAGAGGCGGAGGCCCTGAAGGAGACCTTCGACCTGGAGAAAGAGATGGTGACCGCTTTATTCACATCCTCATTTAAAGCCTGGTTCCTCAATATTAATCTGAAAACCCTGATCGCAAAAGTGGTCTCAATCCTGATATCGGCGGGGGTTGCAAGGATTTAATAAAAAATTATATGGCACTCAATTTTTTTCCCCATGAGATTGAAGTTTTTTTTATTCCTGAAAGTGGTGCTATGACCACTTTAACAGACAGAAATGTAGCACAATCACAATATGGAGCAGTATCACAGTACTGAAGATTTCTCCATACAGTAGCAGTTTCACACACAAACACACACACACACACACAGCGCTGAGAGGTGTGTGTGATTTTCTGCAGATTCCAGAGGTGGACCCTAACGCCCAGCTGCTGCAGCCTCCTCCCCCAATCAACCCGCTGGACACTAACTGGCCCCTGCTCACTGTCTCTAAGGGCTTCTTCGAGGGAGCCATCGCTGCAAAGGGTCTGTGCTTTAATCACACCTTTAAAAAACTCAAACGAATTACACCTTTAAACACAGACCTCAACAAATTTGGGTCCAAATTAAATCCAGTTCTGAATTCAACTTGATCCTGACCTGCATGTGAGACCAGATAAAACCCCACATTTCCAACGGTAGTGAGACTGGAGTTCAGTCCCCGCAGCAGGAGCCAATCCACGTCATGTCCCTACACGTGTCAATCACAGGTGCCTCTGATGTTCAAGACCATTTTATAGAAAGAGTCGGACTGAGAAATTGATGGATAGATAAGGAAAATGATGAGCTCAGACTGCAGCTCTTTTCAGTTAGTAAAATGTGTGCTGGACAGCACAAAGATTGAAGGTGAAACTTTGATGGACTTTATAAATGACTGATATTGAAATTTTGTGTCCTTGCTGTGATCTCTGTGGAGGTTTAACCCACAGGCTCCCCTTTTATTACAGGTTCTCTAAATTCTGAGGGAATCTGTAAATTCTGTAAAGCTGTTTAACACAAAACCGCTTTGCTCTCGCAGGAAGAGCCGGTCAGATGGCAGCCGATCTGGACATGGACGCTCCGGGAGGAGAGGGCTGGGGAGAGGACACTGAACTGCACCTGGATGAAGGTCAGTCTTTAAACACACACACGTATGATCTGAGCTCCCCGTGTAGATCAGTACAAAAACAAATACCTGTTTCACCAGCATTTACATTATTTATCAGATGCTCTTCTCCAGAGTGTCTCCATGTCCTGGTTACAGGGACAGTCCCCCCTGGAGACACTCAGGGTTCAGGGACCCAGTGGTGGTAGTGCTGGAGGTGGGATTCAAACCTGGGACCTCTTGAGCCACAGGTCCATAGACAACTATGCTACCACTAGAGCACCAGCACCCACAAAAAGTCCATCTTCAGCTCTCCTGAACCCTTTCGGTTTTATCAGAGAACAGTAATGAAGCGTGTCAGGATTTGATTAATCAGTTCAGGATAAAGTTTCTGTTACCGGCCCTGTTCTGGGTCTGTAAGAACTACAAACTGCAGATTAAAACTGCGTGAAAGCTGTGCTGTTCTGTGCTTCATCCTCCTTGTTTCCTGTAGATGGGTTCATGGATGCCCAGGAGGGCCTGGGTGAAGATGGAGGTGTGGGGAAGGAGGAAGGAGGCGGTTGGGAGGTGGAGGAGGACCTGGACCTTCCTCCAGAGCTGGTATTTCCACTCTCTGGAAAGATATACGCTGCCTCATACACACACACAAAGATATACGCTGCCTCATACACACACACAAAGATATACGCTGCCTCATACACACACACACAGATATACGCTGCCTCATACACACACACACAAAGATACACGCTGCCTCATACACACACACACAAAGATACACGCTGCCTCATACACACACACACAAAGATACACGCTGCCTCATACACACACACACAAAAATATACGCTGCCTCATACACACACACAAAGATACACGCTGCCTTTCGTAACGCTGGAGACACAAAGTAGTTTTTCTTCCACACTGAAGGGCCTCGATGTGTAAATGTTCTGTAATAATAAATAAAGTGTTCATGGATTTGGAGTTTAATAAGTTGTTTTGTGTGCTGGTAGGATGTGCCTGCTGGTTCCGGGGGAGGAGCTGAGGGAGAAGGCTTCTTTGTCCCGCCCACTAAAGGTGTTAGCCCCACCCAGACATGGTGTAATAACTCCCAGCTTCCTGTCGACCACATGCTTGCCGGATCCTTTGAGACCGCCATGAGGGTAAAGAACTCTAGGACCACAGAACATCGGTTCCGTTTAGAACCACGTTATAAAGCTGTATTGGTCAAACTCTTAATTCACCTGTTAGCAGCTGCACCAGGGGGCGCTGTGGCGCTTGCTCTTTATGCCAGACCTAAAAGTTTAATAAACAAGGAAATGGTCTCGGAGAGAAAAAAAAAAAAAAAACACACATGACTTCCTGTTTTATCCTTTTTATTAGTTTTCTTTTTTCCAGTTTAAACATCCAGTCACCTCAAAATGCAGTTGCTAATTCTGAACTAATTGTTAATTTAACAGATTTATTAACTGTTATTTATTATTTAATCTTGATGGAGAAAATATGGATATTTTTTACACCAAAATGTAACTCTTGTTTATTTCCTAAATAATATTCAGAAAACAATCCTAATCCCGATACGCTTAATGGTTTGAATATGAATAATTTTTAAATACAGCGGGGGAAATAAGGATTAAACACGTCAACGTTTTTCTCAGTAAATTTATTTCTATCTATTCTATTGACCTGAAACTTACACCAGATAACCGTCCAGGTAATCCACACACACACACAAATCTACATTTCTAGAAAGCAGTCCTGACCCCGGTCACTGCAAATCAGGATCAGCTGGTTTAGTCCTAACTGATGGAAAAAGGGTTTTCTCTTGTATGTGTGGATTAATTGGGCTGTTGCGACATCTGATTTAAATTTCTATTGACAAGAAAAACTACTTCTTTTCCTGCTCTATATTTATATAAAAAAAACATTTTCTTTATCATTTTTTCAGTATTTATGGTTTCCCCCACCCCCCCTCTGTCTGTCTGTCCGTCCCCCACAGTTACTGCATGATCAGGTCGGTGTGGTCCAGTTCGATCCGTATAAGCAGCTGTTCCTGCAGACGTTTTCCCGCGGTCGGACGTGTTTTCTGGGTTTGCCGTCTCTGCCGTGTCTGCAGGGACACCCCCAGAGGAACTGGAAGGACGGGGGGCTGAAGGGGGGCCTGCCCGCGGTGGGGATGCGTCTGTCTGACCTCATCGCCCGCCTGCAGCAGTGCTACCAGATGACCACGGCCGGGCGCTTCGAGGAGGCAGTGGAACGATTCAGGGCCATCCTGCTGTCTGTTCCCCTCCTGGTGGTAGACAACAAACAGGAGATTGCAGAGGTGTGTGTGTGTGTGTGTGTGTGAATAAATGGTGATTAGGTTATATGTAAATTAGATTCATGCAGGATTTCAGCATTTTTAAATTCGATCATTTGATCTCACCCATCCTCTGTCTCTCAGGCTCAGCAGCTGATCACTATCTGCAGAGAGTATATTGTGGGTCTTACCATGGAAACCGAGAGGAAGAAACTTCCCAAAGACACCCTGGAGCAGCAGAAGAGACTCTGTGAGGTACAGCTGAGGTGTACACTCTCCACATCATCACCATAGTGAAGACAAACTCACCTTTAAGGACAATTCACTTTGTTTTTTGTTGAAGACATTTTGGTCCAAGATCAAAGGATGAACATGAGACGGGATCAGATTTTCAACTTTTATTTCCAGATCTGTTCATTTAATAACAAAACCTTTTTAGTCTTAAGGCTAAAAAGCCATTTTTATTTATGTTCTTTCTGTGTGTGTGTAGATGGCGGCGTACTTCACCCACTGTAACCTGCAGCCCGTGCACATGGTACTGGTGCTGCGCACGGCACTCAATCTCTTCTTTAAACTACGAAACTTTAAAACCGCCGCAGGATTCGCACGACGCCTCCTCGAACTCGGCCCCAAACCTGAGGTCGCGCAGCAGGTGAGACACACAGATTGATGCAGTGAGAGACAGTTAGAGAGAGAGTGACCTGGAGACGGGCACGAACACTGGAAACTGATATTCTCACAACATTCTGTTCCATTTTAAAAGAACAGTTTCAGCCCAGAAAATAAACTCAACAAACCACACGTTTCTGATCCGGGTCTGTTTAATGGGCTTGTTATTCTTAAGACATCGGCGTCCTCGCTTTTGAAACACTTCTCGGCTGCGCTCTGTCTCGCTCTCACAGCGCCCACTAGTGGACGCTGCTGTAAACTGTGTGTTAGACTTGCTGAATGTTGCTAATGGAAACTCTTGGCAGACACGGAAGATTCTGGCAGCGTGTGAGAAGACCCTGACTGATGCCCACCAGCTGAACTACGACCCCCACAACCCCTTTGACCTCTGTGCCGCCTCCTTCACCCCGCTGTACCGCGGGCGGCCCGTGGAGAAGTGCCCACTGTCGGGTGCCTGCTACTGTCCCACTTACAAAGGCCAGGTCTGCAGGGTTACACAGGTCAGTCACCACCAGGCCTCCGGTTCCCCCAGTTCCCCCAGTCCAGTTTAAGGTGGTGCTTGAGCTTTATATACAAAGCAGCCTGTGAGGGCTAAAGCATGTGATTAGCACTAAGCTAATTGATAGACTTTGCTAGCAGTAGCTACAGTTTCATTTTTTGTCTGTCTTCTAGGTAACGGAGATCGGTAAGGACGTGATTGGTCTCCGCATTAGCCCCTTGCAGTTCCGCTGAGGCACCTGAGGACCAATGACTTCACATTATCCATATTCACGCCCATCCTGACCCACCGAGAAAACGAAATAAAGCTTGTGAAGGACCGAGTGAATAGAAGACAACGTAATCTCATCTTTTTCTAGCTGTTGTTTCAGTCTGTGTTTGGTGTTGTACTAAACCACCGATGCTCCTCCTACAAGATTAATATACTCTTAACACTTTACGTTTCATCTTTAAGGCCTTCGCCTGTTCTCTTTAATCCTGAAATACTCAAATAAAAGTGCTAAAATATGTTTGGATTGATGCTGAACTTGCCTGATGTCCAGTCAGATTTCTTTCTGGAGCTTTTTACTGCTGCACAGATTCAAAAGGAGGGAGAAAACCTCAGGAGGAACCAAAGCTGAGAAGGTGAAGTCCTGCTCCTCGGGTCCACTCCGGATAGAGAGGGAGAATAACAGCTTATAAGAAGCAGTGAGACCACATGGTGGTGCTGTGCAGTAAGGAAGGAGGTTTTCACAGTCACACGCTTCACATGAAGTTCGTTAGTCACTCTGCTTTATTTTGATCGGACTCAAACTCCTGCTCCCAATTTTATGAATTAACTGTTGATTAGATTTAGAAACTGACTGCATTCAATCACAGCTCCTTTATTTCAGACACACAACCCGTTTTGGTTCCCAACCAAAAAGAAAAAAGCTTCCAAGAGAACATTAGTCCAATCGTTTAAGATGACAGATTTCACAATAATTAATTTAACTTGTGCCTAATTTATGCACTTCATGATGCAGAGCACGTTACGAGAGACCATGTCCGATATAAAATAGCGCTTCGTTAAAGGTTTTTGGAGCCACACAAAGCACCACTACTCATGCAGGAAAAGCTGTCGAATTACAAATGGCGCCCCCTTGTGGTGAATTTAAAAGTGATTAACATGAGTAAGTTACAAAGCAGTTGCATCATAAAATCAAGTTTACTCTCCCCCGGAAAGAAAGAGTGACATGACAGACTACAGTCTTCTACATGATGTTCTATTCAGTCCTGCAGCCTCCTTGTCTTCCCGTCTCAGAGGTTTTTGTCGCAGCCCTGCTGTCTGCTGCCGATCATGCGGCTCACGTCGATGTTGTTTTTGGCGAAGATCTGCTTGCCCTGGTCGACGGTGGCGGCAGGCAGGGAGCGGCCGCGGCTCAGGATCCAGGCGAAATCGACGTGGAAGAGGCGCAGGACGTCCGTGCAGGAGTAAACCACGGCAGAGCTGACGTAGTCGGTGGAGAGGATCCAGTACGGGGTGTACGGCAGAACTGTGGAAACGGCACAGGAGATCAGTGCTCAGAGCGCCCCCTGCTGATTACGCTCATGAAACGGGCTCAATGTGTAACGATTCGAAACAAATTCACAAAAGCTCCATGGAGAGCGTTTTCTCTCACCGTACGAGAAGCTGATCCCCAGTTTGGCTGGGTTCTTCTGGTCCTCCACCACAGCTGTGCCCTCGATGGTCCTCGGCTCCCCCTTCCTGCATCGACAAGGAGCCGATTCGCCGTTAAAAACTACAAACTGCAGTTCTAGATAGCAAGGGGTGTTAACAGGAACCGCATAACTGAGTCTGTCCTCATGGATTCAGGCTTTCAGTTCCTCCTTAACTGGTGCACTACTTGCATGGAACATTTAAATAAGAAGCTGACTTCCCTGATGAAAGCTCTTAACTCCTGCACCAGATGATTTCAACATGTTTTGGATTATACATTTATTGTGAGGCAGCGGTTCAGTGTTCCAGAAAAAGCTTTAAGAACCTACAGGATTTCGGAGCTCATGACTCGAGCGCTTCCATCAAACTGCAGCGTGAAGTTTGTCTCGATGCATCGACCTTTTTCAAACTGAGCAGGAAGCCTGGCGATCTCGAACCACCGACCCATAAACTGCAATACATATCGGATACCGTGTCCCTCAGATCCATAAAACCTGATCATTCATACTGGAAACTGATTCATTCATACTGGAAACTGATTCATTCTTACTCTATACTGTACCTGTTTGAAGCTGAAGGCTGGTTGGGTGGTGGGTTCGGGACACGGACCCCAGTGGGGCACTTGGGCATTTACCAGTGGCAAGAGGAGGGGCAGCAAAACCACAAAACACCCCTCCATTTCCTCCCACCTGAAATACTGGAGTCTTTAGCTGCTGCTCCGGGTTCTCTTAAAGAACCATTTACACGCTTAGTACAGAAATAATGGATTATAAAACAGCATAACAGAGATACACGGCCAGACTGATTTAAATATTTCCGATCCGTCTTCACTCACAAAGAGAAAAACTCAAATCGGACACTAAAACGTCGTGTCTGGGGCGACGCCTCGTTTTGGTGAAAAGTGATGTTAATAAAGAAAGTGATGACGAAGAGATGTGGACTCACCTGTGGTTCTGCTGGAGACAAGCTTTCTGGACGGAGAACTTCAGGACATCTGAGTCTGTCTCTCTGTCCTTCTCACTCACGGTCTGAACATGAGGCTTTGTCCTCACTGAGTTTATTCCTGACCTGAAGTCAGAAATTAGACAAACTGAAGTCATGTGGAAGACACCAGCCTGCCCAACCTCCATCTCAACTCTTCCTTGTCCACTTTGTCCTGCCTCATCCACTCAGACCTGTCTTGCCCAATCAGCTCTGCCTAGTCTACTCTGTCCTGCTTTGTCCGTTTTTTCTGCCTGGTCCATTCAGCTCTGCTGTGTCCACTTCCGTCCTGCCTCCTGAAGTTACTCTGTGGGTGGCTCGCCGGCACAATGCGGGGAGGATGGACTCTGAAGTTTAAGGGGCAGTGGTGTCCTAGTGTTTAGGGACAAGCGCTCAGAATCGGATGGTTGTGGGTTTGAATGCCAGAGTAGTAGGTTTCCTTGATCAAGGTACCGTCCCGATCACTGCCGCCTGGGTGCTACATACGTCAGCTCCCTGCTGGACTGTGTGTGTGTGTGTGTGTGTTAAGTTCAGAGGACCAAACTAAAGTTACCAGCTCCAGACTGAAGATAATTAACGTTACCATCGTTAAACTTGTGCCAGGCTGAACGTCCCCGTGTCAAACTAACTTCAGTCCCAGCTTTGTTCCTTTGCAGGTTTTTGTCCTGAATCATGAACGTCACGTTGAACTGAAGGGACGGAGACGCCTGCAGCCCCCCGTTTATGCTGGTCGGTGGGTGATGGGAGGGGGTGTTTGAGACAGACCGGTTTTAAGGTTAAACCTGAAGTTATCCCTTCGCCTCAGAGTGCCTGGGTCTCACGCCGCGCTGAAATCCCTCTTTAACAGATTAGAGCCGGGAGTTTGCTAAATTAGCGCTTTACATCCCCACATGATCTGTCCACTTTAATTCCTAAGCACTTTAGTGCCAGTTTCCAATATTTTGGGGGTGATGTGAGATCGGCTCATTGAGGGACCCCGTTTCCGGGTCTGGGTCCAGAGTGGAGACAAATTCATGAACAACTAAGAGATGATGATGCAGAGACATCGTCCTGGAGAGGGAGGGGCTGAAGTTAGAATCAGTTATAATCAATGCTTTTGTCCTAAATAAAAATTAAATCCCACAAAGCTAGAGCATTGTTTTAAAGTGAAAGTGACTAACAGTGATTGTGAACCACAACCAAACACATCCTCTGTATTTAACACACACACACCATCCAGCAGGGTGCAGAAATATCCAGTGCCCGGGGAGCAGTGATGGGGACGGTACCTTGACCAAGGGAACCTCAGGGGAACCTACTGCGCTGGGACTGGAACCCACAACCTCCTGATTCTGGGGCCTCATCACTAAAACTAGGACACCACTGTCCCAAACCTTCAACAACATCTACCTGCTGTCTGTTCAGAGCCTCCTTTTACAAAATATGTACCATTATGTCACCATAGTTACAGTGGAACTGTTGTCATGGTGACAGTACGTGACCTGTCCGCAACCAATATTTTACAATCCAGTATTACAGCATTACAAAAACGGATCTGTTAATGGTCTGTTTCACCGTTTAAATAGAAATAAATACAGCTTTATGGGGAAAGTGCATGATCAATAACGAGGAATAAAAGAATAAAATGAAATAATAAGAGCCCAGGTGAACTCTAAATCTGTTCAACAAGTTACTGGTTTTTACAGTAAAGGGCAAATAATAAAATACTGAATGTAAAGTTCTGATGTCACTTTATAAATTCTGGGGTTTTAGGAACCGGAGGACGGTTCCACAGTACACTGTAACAGACCCGTTCACACTCCGTTATCTAGAACCGTGCAGTAAAGCGGCCCGGCCGAGGGAGGGCTGTGACCTGAAACAGTGGAAGGGGTTCTTGTGTTCGTCTCGTGGTTCAGACTGTAGAACAGTCCCTCCGGGGGCCGGATGCTCAGCACCAGCCCGCTCCCTTAATAATGCAAGTGTCCCCCCCCACCTGCCTGTCCACACTTACCCCTTAGACTAATCCCCCTGATCCCCTCGGCATTAAAAATATAAGTCTAGGTGCTGCAGATTGAGCACTAACTGTCAGATTAACCCGTCTGAGCAGCTCATCCCGCAGCGCAGCGGTCTTTCACGGGACGGGCTCCTCCGGCCCGGTCCTGTCCGTGACCCCGGGACACGGCGGGCGCTCCCGCGTCTCTTCTCCGGGCTGTGGCGAGGGCGCGCGCAGCGTGTGCAGAGTGTCCGTGCAGGAGCGTTTAGGTGTCTTACCCGCGGCCCGGGGGATTAGTGAGGTAGATGGTGAAAGAGGTTTATCCGGGGTGCTTAGGCAGTGCTCTTAATTACACTCCACAGCAGCGTCCCGCGCGCAGTTGGACACAGATCGCTGAGCGTGATGTCAGTGCAGGCCGGGCTTAGGCAGCGAGATCAGGCCAGCTAATGGAGATCATTCAATCTGTATTTAAGGCTCTGTTTTACTGAAGGCAGGTGGTTGGCACGCAGGCCCAGAGCTCCTCGAACCCTGCGCAAAGGTGCTTCTCCTGAGGTTCCCCTGAGGTTCCCCTGAGCTCCAGCGTGTGGAGAAGGAAGGTCCGAAGAGGGAAGACGACCTGCTGAGCGAAGGTGAGCCTCCTGCTTTATCCTCCCTTTTCTGGAAAAGACAGAGCTGCTCCTCACTAATCTGCTCTGGCTGCATTTATATTACAGCAACTGCTGTAGAAGTGTTGGTGTAAATGAGTGCACACATCTTATTACACACAACCGCTGTAGAAGTGTTGGTGTAAATGAGTGCACACATATTATTACACACAACCGCTGTAGAAGTGTTGGTGTAAATGAGTGCACACATCTTATTACACACAACTGCTGTCAGTTTACTGAAATGAACTCACTGAGAAATGAAACACTTCAGCAACACTTCCGGTACCGTGTATTACAGACGGTTGATGTAAATTCAGTCTGTGGGAATTTGCATTCGTGCTTGCTGGAGATGTACTGGGGTGTTCAAACCTTTGCACGTGTGTGTGTGTGTGTGTGTGTGTGTGTGTGTGTGTGCATGGAGTTCAACAGAGTCAGTGTTTCTGTGTTTTCGTCCCCGTCTACATTTCACAAGATGTTTTTGTTTTTTTATTTTTGTTTACAATATTTCAAAAGTCAGAAGTCTTTAAATACGTAAAGAACCAGCCGGGAGTGACTCTGATCAGCACACCCCTCAGAAGCCCCGTGTGCTGCTGGAGTGTTGGTCTGGTTCCTTATTTTGATCGAATTTGTACAGAAACGAAGAAACAACTCCTCTGTTCGTTTCAGAGTTTGACTGATTTTATGAGTTTTGGGTAGAAAGTAGTGAATTTACTGTTTAATCATTTAACGAATAATAATAGCAATAACAATACTACTATTAATAATAATACTTATTATTATTATTATTATATTTTTCCTTTGTCTTTTTATCATCATCAATGGTCATCAATATCGATCATTATAAAAATGAAGAAAAGAGTATAAAACTGTTACTGTAATTACATAATATTATATTATAATAGTAAAAATAACAACTGAACAATAATCATAATGCTAATTAAACATTAAAAAAGCAACAATATATTTTTATTATTTTTGTCATATCAGCAGCATCACAATCATAGTAAAATATCAGACATCATCAGGTCCCACAAGGTCAGTTACAGACATGAAGTGAATCATCTGGAATGTGTGAGTGGAGCTGTGTTGCTGGTGAATCACTGGTTCTGTGGGTAGTGTGTGTGAGGAGTGTATGAGGAGGGAGTGTATTGTGTGTGTTTAGTGTGTGAAGTGTGTGAGGAATGTGTGTATTGTGTGTGTGTGTGGACTGTGTGAGGAGTGTGTGTATTGTGTGTGTGAGGAGTGTGTGTGTGTATTGTGTGTGTGAGGAGTGTGTGTATTGTGTGTGTGTGGAGTGTGTGAGGAGTGTGTGTATTGTGTGTGTGTGTGGAGTGTGTGTATTGTGTGTGTGAGGAGTGTGTGTATTGTGTGTGTGGAGTGTGTGTATTGTGTGTGTGAGGCGTGTGCGTGTGGAGTGTGTGTATTGTGTGTGTATTGTGTGTGTGAGGCGTGTGTGTGAGGAGTGTGTGTGTGGAGTGTGTGAGCAGTGTGTGTACTGTGTGTGTGTGGAGTGTGTGAGGAGTGTGTGTATTGTGTGTGTGTGTGGAGTGTGTGAGGAGTGTGTGTATTGTGTGGAGTGTGTGTATTGTGTGTGTGAGGAGTGTGTGTATTGTGTGTGTGTGTGGAGTGTGTGTATTGTGTGTGTGAGGCGTGTGTGTGTGGAGTGTGTGAGGAGTGTGTGTATTGTGTGTGTGAGGAGTGTGTGTATTGTGCGTGTGTGGAGAGTGTGTATTGTGTGTGTGTGGAGTGTGTGTATTGTGTGTGTGTGAGGTGTGTGTGTGTGGAGTGTGTGTATTGTGTGTGTGTGGAGTGTGTGTATTGTGTGTGTGAGGCGTGTGTGTGTGGAGTGTGTGTATTGTGTGTGTGTGTGGAGTGTGTGAGGCGTGTGTGTGTGGAGTGTGTGAGGAGTGTGTGTATTGTGTGTGTGAGGCGTGTGTGTGTGGAGTGTGTGAGGAGTGTGTGTATTGTGTGTGTGAGGCGTGTGGAGTGTGTGTATTGTGTGTGTGAGGCGTGTGTGTGTGGAGTGTGTGATAATGTGATTATGAAGAGAATAGAGTGGAGCAGATGATGATTATTATCTCCTCTAATTATGACCTGCTGTAACGAGCGGCCAATAGAATCGTCAGCAATTTCCCCTTTAATTCATTCCTTTAATGGGATTAACAGCAGACAAATCCCCACACAGAGATTCAGTCTTTACACACCACCACAGACCAACAACCTCTCACACCACAGACCAACAACCTCTCACACCACAGACCAACAACCTCTCACACCACGACCAAATAACCTCCTACACACACCACAGACCAACAACCTCACACACTACAGACCAACAACCTTCACACCACCACAGACCAACAACTTACACACCACAGACTAACAACTCTACACCACTCACAGACCAACAACCTCTCTGCACCACAGACTAACAACCTCTCACACCAGACCAACAACTCTACATACCACTCATAGACTAACAACTTTCTCACACCATTGTAGACCAACAACCTTTTACACCACAGACCAACAACTCTCACACACCACCACAGACCAACAACCTCTCACCACAGGACCAACAACCTCCCCACACCACTCACAGACCAACAAACTTCTCACACACCACAGACCAACAACCTCACACACACCACAGACCAACAACCTCACACCACCACAGACCAACAACTCCTCACACACCACAGACCAACAACCTTCACACCACCACAGACCAACAACCTCTACACCAGACCAACAACCTCTCACACCAGACCAACAACCCCACACACTCACCAGACTCAACAACCCTCTCACACCACCACAGACCAACAACCTCTCACCACCACAGACCAACAACCTCTCACACCACAGACTCAACAACTCACACACACCACCACAGACCAACAACCTCTCACACCACCACAGACCAACAACCTCTCACACCACCACAGACCAACAACCTCTCACACCACAGACCAACAACCTCTCACACCACCACAGACCAACAACCTCTCACACCACCACAGACCAACAACAACCTTCTTGGCACACCACCAGACTAACAACCTCTGCAATTACAGACCAACAACCTCACACCACCACAGACCAACAACCTCTCACACCACCACACCAACAACCTCTCACACACCACAGACCAACAACCTTACACACTACAGACCAACAACCTCTCACACCACAGACCAACAACTCCCACACACCACAGACCAACAACCTCTCACACCACTCACAGACCAACAACCTCTCACACACTACAGACCAACAACCTCTCAAGCACCAGACCAACAACCTCACACACCAATTACAGACCAACAACCTCACACCACAGACCAACAACCTCTCACACCACAGACCAACAACCTCTCACACCACAGACCAACAACCTCATCACACCACCACAGACCAACAACCTCTCACACCACCACAGACCAACAACTCCCTCACACCACCACAGACCAACAACCTCACACACCACCACAGACCAACAACCTCTCACACCACAGACCAACAACCTCTCACACCACCACAGACCAACAACCTCTCACACCACAGACCAACAACCTCTCACACCACAGACCAACAACCTCTCACACCACAGACCAACAACCTCACACACCACCACAGACCAACAACCTCTCACACCACCACAGACCAACAACCTCTCACACCACCACAGACCAACAACCTCACACACCACCACAGACCAACAACCTCTCACACCACAGACCAACAAACTCTCTACACCAATTACAGACCAACAACCTCTCTACACCACAGACCAACAACCTCTCAAGCACCACAGACCAACAACCCTACACACCACCACAGACCAACAACTCACACCACTCACAGACCAACAACCTCACACCACAGACCAACAACCTCTCACACCACCACAGACCAACAACCTCTACACCACAGACCAACAACCTCACACCACCACACAGACCAACAACAACCTCTCTCACACCACCACAGACCAACAACCTCTCACACCACAGACCAACAACCTCTCACACCACAGACCAACAACCTCACACACCACCACAGACCAACAACCTCTCACACCACAGACCAACAACTCTCTACACCACTCACAGACCAACAACCTCTCTCAAGCACTACAGACCAACAACCTCTCTCACACCACAGACCAACAACTCTACACACCATACCACAGACTAAACAACTCTCACACCACAGACCAACAACCTTCACACTACAGACCAACAACCTCACACACCACCAGCAGACCAACAACCTTCTCACCACCACAGACCAACAACTCTACACCACAGACCAACAACAATCTCTCACACCCACCACAGACCAACAACCTCTCTACACCACCACAGACCAACAACTCCTACACACCACCATAGACCAACAACCTCTACACCACAGACTAACAAATCTCACACCACTCAGACCAACAACCTCACACCAGACCAACAACCTCTCACAATTCACAGACCAACAACTCACACACCACCACACAGACCAACAACCTCTCACACCACAGACCAACAACAACCTCTCACACCACAGACCAACAACTCACATAATTCACCACAGATCAAACTCTCAAGCACCACAGACCAATAACTCTCTTACACCACCACAGACCAACAACAACCTCTCATACCACAGACCAACAACCCCT
>CM029394.1:315455-342955 GCA_017165825.1 Hepsetus odoe
CCACAGCTCATGTCTGTGAGGGACATCTGGTTCCGTTCACCAACACCTGGGACAGTTGTGAGAGGGCCCGAATGTAAAGCAAAAAACAGAAAGACTCAAAGTTTTATGGAAATTTGAACGTAATTCTGTGCCACCAGTAAACCCCACCAAACCAAGACCGAGACCGATCTGTCTGTGAGCTCCAGCCGGAAGAGCTATAAAGATGGAGAGCAGGGTCTCCGGAAGCCGTGCATCAGCGGGAGGGAAGTCTGTGCTGAAGGCCCCAACTGTAACTCCGGCAGCGGCGAGAAGGACGTTTCCAACCCCTGCTCTGCTTTCCAGGAGAAGTTCCTGTACCCATCCGGCGCCGCCCCACTGGCCGGGTTCCCCTACATGTTCCCGTTGCCAGGCAGTGGAATCCTGCCTCCTGGTGGGTGTTGTGCTGTTTCTGTTTATTGATTTGTTTGTTTACGGTGATTGGGGTCTGGTGGACCCAAGCATTATCGGAATTATAAATCAACGCAGTTTTAACAATTTATAAATTATACAGCTGTTTTTTTTCAATAACAAGAAAATCATACAGTTAGTATCTTGTACCAGTAAGAAAAAAAGGCAAGGTTTACAAGACGATAGTGAGACCAGCCATGTTATATGGGTTGGAGACGGTAGTGAGACTAGCCATGTTATACGGGTTGGAGACGGTAGTGAGACCAGCTATGTTATATGGGTTGGAGACGGCAACAAAGAAGGGAGAAATTCTGCCATTAAGTCCGGTTTAGACCACATGCTGCATGGTTTTCCTGCTGAATCAGAATCGATTCATCGTAAACTAGATCCTTTACTCCGTTCCGACTCACTGTTGAGTGTTTCATTTGGATTGTTTTTTTTGTATTGTTGTTCTGTCTGATATGCAGCAGGACCAGCGAATGTGTTTCTGAATGGTGAGGACATGTCCTCGGTGGAAGATCTTCGCAAGTGGACGGTGGATGAGGTCTACACCTTCATCAGCAGCATACCCAGCTGCTCTGAATATGCTCAGGTTAGAACTGGACACGCATTTTTACTTTAGCCCCGCCCATTCAGTCCACAGACATTGGTCAGTTTAGCCCCACCCAATTATCCTGCATCAGTTTAGCTCCAACCATTCAGTTTACAGTAGTTTAGTCCCAGTCATTCCGCTGACAGCATATTAGCCCCGCCCATTTAGCCTACAGTTACTGTTTAGTTTTGCTCATTTCCCCTACTGAGTTTGGCCCCACCCACTCAGTTTACAGCTGTTTAGCCACACCCATTCAGCCTAGAGCAGTTTATTCCTGCCCATCCTGTGTATAGCAGCTTAGCTCCTCCCCTTCATCCTGTAGCAGTTTAGCTCCTCCCATTCGGTTTATAGCTGTTTAGCCACACCCATTACCCACTCAGTCTGCTTTTGAGATGATAGAGAATACACAAAGCGTCCAATCAGGACAGAGCTCGTTTAAAGGCGAGATGTTTAGCTGAAGAGGACAGAGAAAGGTTAAAAGGTTAGATCATCATGTGAAGAGAAGTGAAGATTAATTATTAGTCTTATTAATTATTGAGACTGATTAATATGTATCTCAGATCATTAATTACGAATGTGGGAATGTTCTCCTCGTCCTCGTCCACTGCAGACGTTTAAGGACCACATGATCGATGGAGAGACGCTCCCACTGCTGACAGAAGAACACCTGCTGGACACTCTCGGACTCAAACTCGGTCCCGCACTCAAGATACGATCCCAGGTACGCGCACACACACACACACACACCCAAAATCATCACTCACTGTGTGTATAATCATGCATGCAGAACACAAACACACGATCCTGCACACATTTAATATATTTAACATACATTTAAAATACATTTAATTCAATCCATGCGTCATATAAGAGCCCCTATCACCGTGAACACACTGCCTGTCCAAAAAAAAAAGTCTCCACCTGGATTTAACAGAGTAAACAGGTAAGAGCCTCCCACTGGATCACCACTGCAGGATGATGATGTTTCAGCTGCAACATGTTATTGAAACCTCACTGATACAGGGAGTAGCTTCATTACTTAAACAACCATGTCTGAAGATCATCCTGTGGTTGTGGAGAAGATGTTCATCTGTTATAGAAGGTCAGATTATTGGCATCAAGCAAAGAAAACATCTGAGGAGGAGCTGAAGCTACTAAAACTGTCCAACATTATTAAAAACTGGAAGGATGGCGGAGAGCCATCATCTTCACTGAAGAAATGTGGTCAGAAAATAATTCTGAATGAGCATGTTCGGCGATCAGCTTACACGTTTGGAGAAATCAAATCATAAAAAACCAACAGCAGAACTCAGGGCTGTTCACCAGCGACAGGAAGAACATCTCCACACACATGATGTGAAGAACTGAAGGAACTAAACAGCTGTGTAGTCTTAAACCACTGATCAGTGAGACTCATCACAGAAACAGACTTCAGTTTGACCAGGAGCATAAAGACTGGACTCTGGAGCGATGGACGTGTGGTCTGATGAGCGATGGAAGAAGGTCAGGTGGTCTGATGAGTCCAGATTGACCCTGTTCCAAAATGACGGCGCATCAAGGTAAGAAGAGAGGAGCATGAAGTGATCACCCATCATGCCGAGTGCCTCCCCTACCAGCCTGTGGTGGCAGTGCTGTTATCTGAGGTTCTGCAGTCGGTCAAGTTGAGGTTCAGCAACATTATGAGCCCAAAGAATGAGGTCAGCTGACCACCTGAAGATACTGAATGAGCAGGTAACATCTAGCTCATAGAGCACCTGCAACGACCACCAGAGTCACTTTTCACTTTCAGTTAAAATATTACAGACGGTGAAGAGTGTATAATAACGAGTCAGAGCAGGAACCGTGTGGAACTGTGGACCCTGCAGAGAAATTTAGTGCCAAAAAGGGCAGAAAAAGTTACTTTTTATGTTAATGCTTGTTTGTTTGTCTCAGTGGATGATCGTCTCCTTCACTGATGTGTGTTTATGTTGGCTGATGTTTGTTTGTTTGTGCAGGTTTCTCGACGGATGGGTAACATGTTCTGCATGTTGAACCTGCCGTTGGCTCCGCCCCTGCAGCCGCCGCCCGAGAAGACCGGAGACCAGTCTTCCATCAGTTCTCCTCTAAACTGTCACAGCGTGGAGCTACTGGGGAGCCCCAGGGACCCCGAGGGCCTAAAGCCCCCCGAGACCGAGACCGAGCCTGAGGGCCACTCACCCACACCCTTGAGCGAGTCTGCCTGAGGGGGGCGCTACAGTCACATTCTAATCATTATTCTAATTCAACTACAATAGGGGTTATAATAAGCAACTTCACCGTCTTCATTACAGTCCACATTTACATTTACGGCATTTATCAGACGCTCTTATCCAGAGCGACTTACCTGTCCTGATTACAGGGACAGTCCCCCCTGGAGACACTCAGGGTTCAGGGTCTCAGGGACCCAGTGGTGGTAGTGCTGGAGGTGGGATTCGAACCTGGGACCTCTTGAGCCACAGGTCCATAGACAAGCACCCACCAGTAGACCACCAGCACCCTGCTGCCCAGAAGCTCCACCCATTTTATACAACAGCCACTCTTTTAATGAGGAACTGCCATTCAGAACAGAATATATCAGTCTAAAGCAGTATAGCACAGTTATAGTTTAATATTGAGGAAGTCTGGAAAGGTTCCTATACCAGAACATCATAAGATATGGCCGCTGGAACCAGCAGTTAACACATTCTTATTTAATAATGAAGCTGGGCCGACTGTATTTGTTGGAGAAGAACTGATTTCTACAGCGGATTGGGTTCTGGAGTTCTGATTCTACAACAGATTGTTAAAAATGACTTATTGTATTAGAGAAAAATAAACCAGACCTTTAGCTTCAGTAGATCCTGAGGGCTGAGAGACCGAACCCGGCGATAGAGCAGTCGAGCCCGCGTCCGCCGAAGGCCTCGTTTAGTCGGTACTGTTTTCACATTGCAGGGTATTTTTGTATCTACTGTAAATAAAGCATAAATTAGCTTTTATTTTTCTCCTCAAGTGTTTCTATTGTCAAGTTTTTACAGTGAGGGATCTTGCAGGTTTCTCACTGTTTCTGTTGTTTCCCAATAAAAGAAATGAAAGTGTCGTTCGGACATGCTAATGTCTTCAGTTTCTTCATTGAGTGGCAAGTGAAAGTGAAAGTGACAACCCTTGTCATTGCAAGGTCACAGCACTGCACACCATGAACCACAGCGAAACTGGACCTCTGCTTTTAACCCATGCACACAAACACCATGCAGCAGTGGGCAGCTATTGAAAGCACCTGGGGAGCAGTGACGGGGACAGTACCTTGCTCAGGGGTACCTCAGGGCAACCTACTTTTGAGGGAATCGAACCCACAATCTTCCGATGTGGGGCAACTCCCTCACCACTAGACCACCGCTGCCCCATTAACATCAAGTAATGTTAATGTGTAAGTGTATATAAACATATACGCTTCTTAAATAACACACGTCTTTAAAAAGCACATCCAGGTGATTGTGCAGCTGCATTAGTGACTATTCTCTGATAATGAATTTATAATTCTTTGTTCTCACTTGTTTGTATTGTGTTGTTGTTTATTCTTATTATTTTACTTATTAATCAACTTTCATACATATAGATGACGATAGAACAGCATGACTGAGGTTTTTGATAAACGAAGAGAAAACCGAAACCTTTTATTTATTATTTAAATCACCCGTCTAGTTGTCGTGGCAGGTTTTATCACAGTCCGCCTCCTCCAATCAGGGGCCGCCACGTGGCGCCCGCGGGTCTTGGTGGGGCCTGGATCGCGGTCACGTGATCGCGAAGTGGCGTCATGGCGGAGCGCAGGAGACACAAGAAGCGGATCCAGGTGCGTTGGAGCTCGATAAATCCGGACGCTCCGCCGAACACGGGCCGCGAGATGGAGCAGCGCGCCGCGCCGACACTCGGGCGTCGAGGCGGCGCGCTCTCGCTCCGTAGGCGCGCGTTGTTGTCGGCGCGGCGACCCCCGTTAGCTAACAGGCTAAAAGGCTAACTCGCGAGCCGCGGCGCGGGACACCAACCCGCTACCCTTTGGTAAATACGCTCTTGGCGGCAATCCGGGCATTCCAGCGCTCGTGCGTGTTAGCCTGCTGGCTAACGGTATTTACCTCAGAAATCACTTCTGATAAACGGCAAAAAGCTGTAATTATTCCGGAATGTTTACTGTTTACCTGCGCGGCGGGTGTGTGTGCACGTTAAACTCCTCTTAGTCAGAACGCACCGCCAACAAACGGTGAACCTGAGCACTGGCCCGAGGACGCTCTTCAGCCGGGCTACTGCTCTGTGTCTGAGGCCAGCTTTGCTCTTAGTCCGGTACTTACACCCTCATGCTGACCAGCCGCCTCCAGTTTGAGTGAAAGTGCTTCTAGCTCATCTGTGCTTTCCCAGTGTTTCCATTTCATAACGGACATCATCTTTCCACAGGAATGTGGCTCAAAACCGCACCACATTATTTCACCAAACTCTCGGCACTCTTCTTCACTGTGGAAGCGGCCCGTTTCAGCCTCCGCTCGGGGCTTTTCTCCCTTTAGCCTGATAACTCGAGCCCGGGGTCAGACCCGGCAGGAGGAGACCTGAGGGACGTTCCTGTTCGGCGGTTTCTCCTGACGTCATGTCATTAAGCCACGCCCACAACCATGCCGGAGGGCAATACAGATCTTCCTCATGCTGCCCTCCACTCATCTTCACCAGGGTCGTTTCTCCAAAACGCTGGATAGCAGTTGTGTAATTCTACGTTACCAAGTGTGTGTCCAGTGACTGTGCACTATTTTACACACTACGTTACCGAGTGTGTGTCCAGTGACTGTGCACTATTTTACACACCATGTTATTGATTGTGTCCCCAGTTTGGGACACGGTTGTGTGGACAGTGATGTAACGAGAGTTCAATAACAAGTTCTCCAGTTTTCAGACTGAAGATGATCTTTAACTTCTCGATGATTGTTGGAGAGACACACAGCTGTCTGTCCACCGTCCACACTGAGGACACACACAGCCGTCTGTCCTTCTGTCTCGTCCTGACGGCAGTGTAAGGGAGGGACTCTCCACAGGACACATGCAGATGTCCCCAAAGTGGAGCTCTGGCAGGGACGTCCCTGTTTTAGGGACTGAAATACTGCGACGGTGCTGGACAGGGACCCAGAACTTGGTCTGTTTTCAGATCTTTATTTTTCTGTTGATCAGGATCTGCAGTTCAGTTTGGAACAGAGGGAAAATGTTCTCATCTCTGCTGAAGCTCTACAGCTTTTGCGCTCCAGAGCTCTGTAACAGTAACGTGTCTGAAACCTGTGAGTTGGACAGTCCTCAATTTTAGGCTTAAGGTGTCTCTAAAATCCTGCTCTGTGGAATTCCCCCAGGTGTGTCTGCCTGTTCTGTTCACACAGGGACTTTAATGCTTGACTGTTGGGTCTGTTGGTTGTCCGGTCTGTCTGATTTGGGATCAGTCCGGTGCTGCAGGGTGTGAGGGGAGCTCAGGGTGCACTGAGAGAGCTCATCTTTTATGTCCACATTTTCCATCCTGTCGTAAAACATTCCAGCTAATGACGCAGCAGGTTAAAACTCCGGGCGGCCCGCCTTGAGTAAAAGACATTCTCTCCACTGCGCTGCTGTGAACGCCAGCCTCGTCCTCGTCCTCCTTATCGCCAACGGTTCCAGGTGGATTTGAATAAAGGAGCTTCAGACTGCTGATTAGAACCAAAATACTGTGGAGGACGTGTGTGAAAATCCCTGTTGGACACATCCTTATGGCAGACATGCTTATATAGACTAATCATCTTTCAACAGCAGATCATCTGTCTTCCTGTCCTCTGCGTCTTTCTCTTTTACACCGTCCCCCTGCATGTCCTCTCTCACCACATCCATTAACCTCCTCTTTGGTCTTCCTGTTCTCCTCTTTCCTGGCAGCTCCATCCTCAACATCCTCCTCCTGATATACTCCTCGTCTCTCCTCTGGAGAGTTCAAACCTCCTCACGTTCAAACCAACACAGTCTCACTTTGTCTCCAAACTGTCCAACCAGAGATGTCTCACTAATATACTCTATTACCGTCTATCATCGTCCCTCCTGACACAAATCACCATCTTTAGCTCTGACCTGTGATCTGTGTTTAGAAATGATTCTGATTTCAGACGACAGTGAGGGGAGGGTTGGTGTTTCAGTCACGAGTGTCACCCCATACAGCATTATACTCTCATGGAGTCTGTGGTTGATCATTAAAAGGTTTGAAGCTGATAGTAGAGTCTGTAGTTGATCATTAAAAGGTTTGAAGCTGATAGTAGAGTCTGTAGTTGTAAGGTTTGGAAAGCGATAGTAGGTCTAGTTGATCATTAAAGGTTTGAAGCTGATAGTAGGAGTCTAGTTGTTCATTAAAAAGGTTTGGAAGCTGATTGCTTAGAGTCTGTGGTTGGTCATTAAAAGGTTTGGAAGCTGATAGTAGAGTCTGTAGTTGTTCATTAAAGGTTTGAAGCTGATAGTAGAGTCTGGTAGTTGATCATTAAAGGTTTGAAGCTGATAGTAGAGTCTGTAGTTGTTCATTACAAAGGTTTTAAGCTGATAGTAGAGTCTGTAGTTGTTCATTAAAAGGTTTGAAGCTGATAGTAGAGTCTGTAGTTGTTCATTAAAAGGTTTGAAGCTGATAGAGTCTGTAGTTGTTCAGTAAAAGGTTTGAAGCTGATGGTAGAGTCTGTAGTTGGTAATTAAAAGGTTTGAAGCTGATAGTAGAGTCTGTAGTTGATCATTAAAAGGTTTGAAGCTGATAGTAGAGTCTGTAATTGATCATTCAAAGGTTTGAAGCTGATAGTAGAGTCTGTAGTTGATCATTCACAAAGGTTTTGGGCCCTGATAAGTAGAGTCTGTAGTTGTTCATTAGGTTTTGAAGCTGATAGTGAGAGTCTGTAGTTGATCATTCAAGGTTTTGAAGCTGATAGTAGAGTCTGTGGTTGATCATTTAAAGGTTTACAGAGAGCTGATAGTAGACTCTAATAGTTGATCATTCACAAAAGGTTTGAAGCTGATAGTAGAGTCTGTAGTTGTTCATTAAAAGGTTTGAAGCTGATAGTAGAGTCTGTAGTTGTTCAGTAAAAGGTTTGAAGCTGATAGTACAGTCTGTAGTTGTTCAGTTAAAGGTTTGGAAATGATAGTAGAGTCTGTAGTTGTTCAGTAAAAGGTTTGAAGCTGATAGTAGAGTCTGTAGTTGGTCATTAAAAGGTTTGAAGCTGATAGTAGAGTCTGTAGTTGTTCATTAAAGGTTTGAAGCTGAGTAGAGTCTATAGTTGTTCATTAAAAGGTTTGGAAGCTGATAGTAGAGTCTGTAGTTGTTCATTAAAGGTTTGAAGCCTGATAGTAGAGTCTGTAGTTGATCATTAAAGGTTTGGAAGCTGATAGTAGAGTCTGGTTGTCATTAAGGTTTGAAGCTGATAGTAGAGTCTGTAGTTGTTCCATTTAAAAAGGTTTTTGAAGCCCCATTAGAGTCTGTAGTTATTCCATTAAAGGTTTAGGCTGATAGTAGAGTCTGTAGTTGATCATTAAAAGGTTTGAAGCTGATAGTAGAGTCTGTAGTTGATCATTAAAAGGTTTGAAGCTTATAGTAGAGTCTAGTTGATCATTAAAAGGTTTGAAGCTGATAGTAGAGTCTGTAGTTGATCATTAAAAGGTTTGAAGCTGATAGTAGAGTCTGTAGTTGGAGTTCATTAAAAGGTTTGAAGCTGATAGTCAAGTCTGTAGTTGTTCATTAAAAGGTTTGAAGCTGATAGTAGAGTCTGTAGTTGATCATTAAAAGGTTTGGGGCGGTTGTAGAGTCTGTGATTTGGTCATTAAAGGTTTGAAGCTGATGGTAGAGTCATGGTTGTTCATTAAAAGGTTTGAAGCTGATAGTGGGAGTCTGTAGTTGATCATTAAAAGGTTTGAAGCTGATAGTAGAGGAGTCTGCGTTTGTTCATTAAAGGTTTGGAGGCTGATGGTAGAGTCTGTAGTTGTTCATTAAAAGGTTTGAAGCTGATAGAGTCTGTAGTTGTTCAGTAAAAGGTTTGAAGCTGATAGTAGAGTCTGTAGTTGGTAATTAAAGGTTTGGAAGCGATGGTAGAGTCTGTAGTTGATCATTGAGTTTGAAGCTGATAGTAGAGTCTGTAGTTGATCAATTAAAAGGTTTGAAGCTGATGGTAAGTCTTGTAGTTGATCATTAAAAGGTTTGGAAGCTGATAGTAGAGTCTGTAGTTGTTCATTAAAAGGTTTGAAGCTGATATAGTAGAGTCTGTAGTTGATCATTAAAAGGTTTGAAGCTGATAGTAGAGTCTGTAGTTGATCATTAAAAGGTTTGAAGCTGATAGTAGACTCTAGTTGATCATTAAAAGGTTTGAAGCTGATAGTAGAGTCTGTAGTTGTTCAGTAAAAGGTTTGAAGCTGATAGAGTCTGTAGTTGTTCATTAAAGGTTTGGAAGCTGATAGTAGAGTCTCTTATGATTGTTCAGTAAAAGGTTTGAAGCTGATGGGGTCTGTAGTTGTTCATTAAAGGTTTGGAAGCTGATAGTAGAGTCTTAGTTGATCATTAAAGGTTTGGAAGCTGATAGTAAGTGTAGTTGGTCATTAAAAGGGGTTTGAAGCTGATAGTAGGAGTCTGTAGTTGTTCATTTAAAGAGTTTGAAATGATAGTAGAGTCTGTAGTTGTTCATTAAAAGGTTTAGAAGCTGATAGTAGAGTCTGTAGTTGTTCATTAAAGGTTGAAGCTGATAGTAGAGGAGTCTGTGGTTGTTCATTAAAAAAGGTTGGAAGCTGATAGTAGAGTCTGTAGTTGATCATTAAAGGTTTGAAGCTGATAGTAGAGTCTGTGTAGTTGATCATTAAAGGTTTTTGAAGCTGATAGTAGAGGTCTATGGATTTGTTCATTCAAAGGTTTGAAGCTGATAGTAGAGTCTGTAGTTGTTCATTAAAGGTTTGAAGCTGATAGTAGAGTCATGGTTGATCATTAAAGGTTTTGAAGCTGATAGTAGAGGAGTCTAGTTGGTCATTAAAAGGTTTGAAGCTGATAGTAGAGTCTGTGGTTGTTCATTAAGGTTTGACCCAATGTAGAGTCTGGCAGTTGAAGTCATTATAAAGGTTTGACTGATAGTAGAGTCTGTAGTTGTTCATTAAAGGTTTGACTGATAGTGAGTCTGATTTATTCATTAAAGGTTTGAAGCTGATAGTAGAGTCTAGTTGATCATTAAAAGGTTTTAGGCTGATAGTAGAGTCTGTAGTTGATCATTAAAAGGTTTGAAGCTGATAGTAGAGTCTGTAGTTGATCATTAAAAGGTTTGAAGCTGATAGTAAGTCTGTAGTTGGTCATTAAAGGTTTGGAAATGATAGTAGAGTCTGTAGTTGGTCATTAAAAGGTTTGAAGCTGATAGTAGAGTCTGTAGTTGGTCATTAAAAGGTTTGGCCAGTAGTAAAGTCCTGTAGTTTGGTCATTAAAGGTTGATGATAGTAGAGTCTGTGATTTGATCATTAAAGGTTGAAGCTGATAGTGAGTCTGTAGTTGATCTCATTAAAGGTTTGAAGCTGATAGTAGAGTCTGATTGTTCATTAAAAGGTTTGGAAAGCTGATAGTAGAGTCTGTAGTTGTTCATTAAAGGTTTTGAAGCTGATAGTAGGAGTCTGTGGTTGGTCATTAAAAGGTTTGAAGCGATAGTAGAGTCTGTAGTTGATCATTAAAAGGTTTTAAGCTGATAGTAGTCTGTAGTTGGAGTTCATTAAAAGGTTTGAAGCTGATAGTAGAGTCTGTAGTTGATCATTAAAAGGTTTAAGCTGATAGTAGAGTCTGTAGTTGATAATTAAAGGTTTGACTGATAGTAGAGTCTGTAGTTGATCATTAAAAAGGTTTGAAGCTGATAGTAGAGTCTGTAGTTGATCATTAAAGGTTTGGAAGCTGATAGTAGAAGGTCTGTAGTTGGTCATTAAAGGTTTGGGCTGATGGCGAGTCTGTAGTTGTTCAGTAAAAGGTTTGAAGCTGATAGTAGAGTCTGTAGTTGATCATTAAAAGGTTTGAAGCTGATAGTAGAGTCTGTAGTTGGTCATTAAAAGGTTTGAAGCTGATAAAGTGAGTCCTGTAGTTGGCATTGTTTAAAGGTTTGAGCTGATAGTAGAGTCTGTAGTTGATCCATTAAAGGTTTGAAGCTGATAGTAGAGTCTGTAGTTGATCTATTTAAAGGTTTGAAGCTGATAGTAGAGTCTGTAGTTGTTCATTAAAGGTTTGAAGCTGATAGTAGAGATCTGCTCAGTTGTTCATTAAAGGTTGAAGCTGATAGTAGAGTCTGTAGTTGAGTCATTAAGGTTTGAAAGCTGATAGTAGAGTCTGTAGTTGATCATTAAAGGTTCGGCTGATAGTAAGTCTGTAGTTGGAGTTCATTAAAGGTTTGAAGCTGATAGTAGAGTCTGTGGTTGATCATTCAAAGGTTTGAAGCTGATAGTAGAGTCTGTAGTTGATCATTAAAAGGTTTGAAGCTGATAGTAGAGTCTGTAGTTGATCATTCGAGTTTGAAGCTGATATATGGTAGAGTCTATGGTTGATCATTAAAGGTTTGGAAGCTGATAGTAGAGTCTGTAGTTGTTCATTAAAGGTTTGAGCTGATAGTAGAGTCTGTAGTTTGTTCAGTAAGGTTTGAAGATAGTAGAGTCTGTAGTTGTTCAGTAAAAGGTTTTGAAGCTGATAGTAGAGATACAGTTGGTCATTAAAGGTTTGAAGCTGATGGTAGAGTCTGTAGTTGATCAGAAATTAAAAGGTTCTAGCTGATAGTGAGGTCTGTAGTTGATCATTAAAGGTTTTGAAGCTGATAGTAGAGGTCTGTGGTTGGTCATTAAAGGTTTAGGCTGATAGTAGAGTCTAGTTGATCATTAAAGGTTTGAAGCTGATAGTAGAGTCTGTAGTTGATCATTAAAAGGTTTGAAGCTTATAGTAAGTCTAGTTGATCATTAAAAGGTTTTGAAGCTGATAGTAAGTCTGGTTGATCATTAAAGGGTTTGGAAGCTGATAGTAGAGTCTGTAGTTGGTCATTAAAGGTTTGAGGCTGATGGTAGAGTCTGTAGTTGAAGGTCATTAAAGGTTTGGAAAGCTGATGGTAAGTCTGTAGTTTGGTCATTAAAGGTTTGAAGCTGATAGTGGGGTCTGTGGTTGATCATTCTAAAGGTTTGAAGCTGATGGTAGGAGTCTGTGATTTGTTCATTAAAGTTTGGAAAGCTGATAGTAGAGTCTGTAGTTTGTTCATTAAAGGTTTTGACTGATGGTAGAGTCTGTAGTTGGTCTCATTAGGTTTTGAAGCTGATAGTAGGGTCTAGTTGATCATTAAAGGTTTGGGGAAGCTGATAGTAGAGTCTGTAGTTGATCATTAAAAGGTTTGAAGCTGATAGTAGAGTCTGTAGTTGATCAATTAAAGGTCTGAAGCTGATAGTAGAGTCTGTAGTTGATAATTAAGGGTTTAGGCTGATAGTAGAGTCTGTAGTTGATCATTAAAGGTTTAGTGATAGTAGGAGTCTGTAGTTGATCATTAAAGGTTTGAAAGCTGATAGTAGAGTCTGTAGTTGTTCATTAAAGGTTTGAAGCTGATAGTAGAGTCTCTGTAGTTGTTCAATTAAAGGTTCTAAGCTGATAGTAGAGTCTGTAGTTGGAGTTCATTAAAAGGTTTGAAGCTGATGGTAGAGTCTGTAGTTGGTCATTAAAGGTTTGAAGTGATAGTGAGTCACAGTTGATCCATTAAGGTTCTAAACTGATAAGCTGGGGAGTCTGTAGTTGATCATTAAAGGTTTGAAGCTGATAGTATTAGAAGGAGTCTGTGGTTGGTCATTAAAGGTTTAAGCTGATAAGTAGAGTCTGTAGTTGGAGTTCATTCAAAGGTTGGAAGCTGATAGTGAGTCTGTAGTTGATTTCATTAAAAAGGTTTGGAGCTGATAGTAGAGTCTGTAGTTGTTCATTAAGGTTTAGGCTGATGGTAGAGTCTGTAGTTGATCATTAAAGGTTGACTGATGAAATTAGAGTCTGTAGTTGATCATTCAAAGGTTTAAGGCTGATGGTAGTCTGTAGTTGATCATTAAAGGTTTGAAGCTGATAGTAGGGTCTGTAGTTGATCATTAAAAGGTTTGAAGCTGATAGTAGAGTCTGTAGTTGATCATTAAAAGGTTTGAAGCTGATAGTAGAGTCTGTAGTTTTGATCATTACAAAAGGTTTGAAGCTGATAGTAAGTCTGTGGTTGGAGTTCATTCAAAGTTTGAAGCTGATAGTAGAGTCTGTAGTTGGTCATTAAAAGGTTTGAAGCTGATAGTAGAGTCTGTAGTTGATCATTAAAGGTTTGACTGATAGTAGAGTCTGTAGTTGGGAGTTCGTTAAAAGGTTTGAAGCTGATAGTAGAGTCTGTAGTTAGTCATTAAAGGTTTAGTGACTGATAGTAAGTCTGCCAGTTGATGTTAAAAGGTTTGAAGCTGATAGTAGAGTCTGTAGTTGATCATTAAAAGGTTTGAAGCTGATGGTATCAGTTTTGTTAGTGGAGTTTCCACAAACCAAGGTTGGTCTTGGTTTGTGCAGCAGCTCCTGCAGGTGATCCATGATGGTTGATCTGGTCTGAGTTCAGGTGGGAAGAAGAGTCTGATGATGGTAGATTTAAGACTTGCACACATTCTTGGAGTTTTTTCAAATTATCGTTGTTGTTTTCTTCAGGAGGTCAGTGAACCTACCAAGGAGGAGAAGGCGGTGGCCAAGTACCTCCGGTTTAACTGCCCCACCAAGTCCACCAACATGATGGGTCATCGAGTCGACTACTTTGTGGGTGAGTGGTCTGGTTTCGATCGGTCGCAGTGAACAGTGAACACATTGTTTTATAGTGACCAGGAAGCATTTAGTTAATGAGTTTAGTCTTCTTCCCTCAGGGGTGTTCACAGAGGGTGGATAATTCAGCCAAATAACAATCGTAAATTAGAATTGTTGTTTTGTTGTTATAATTGCTGTCTGTATTAACTTTTAATGAGTTTATTATCCGATCATTGTACTGAACCAGTGCACTGCTACCAAAAGCTCTCTGCGTTTTATGAAAAATACCCTTTTTAATTGTCCGACTACCTGCTCCGAGATTTGAACTCCAGTCTTTAAACGATGGGCTAATTTACAGCTTCCTGCAGTTGGTTTCAAATCTTTGGAATCTTTCATTAAACTCAGAATAAATGTTAAATAATAGTTGGAAAATGACAAAAAGTGATCCATTTTGTCATTTCCTCTGGAATTGGGTTTTAGAATATTAAATCAAAGTTTCTGAACATTTAGGTGGCAGTGTGATCGGTTCATGCTGAATTCCTTTGAGACTGAAGAGTTGAAACAGTGTTTTTGTTATCCTTCGTAGCCCAGCCCCGGTGTGACACTAATCCGGTAATGAAGGCTGGTGCTGAAGGTGGTGTGTGGTTGATCTGTTTTCAGCCTCGAAGGCAGTGGACTGTCTTCTCGACTCCAAGTGGGCCAAAGCTAAGAGGGTGAGGCTTTGTTCTGCCACCAGAGAATCGGTGCGTCGATTACTGCAGCAGGTGCCCCTATCTTTTCACCCTATGGTTCTGCCTCTATCCTCTCCCCTCCTCTCCCCCTCCTCTCCTCCTCCTCTCCTCTCCCTCCTCCTCTCCTCTCTCCTCCTCCCCTCCCCTCCCCTCCTCTCCCTCCTCTCCTCCTCTCTCTCTCTCTCTCCTCTCTCACCTCCCTCTCTCCTCCCTCTCCTCCCTCTCCTCTCCCCTCCCTCTCCTCCTCTCCTCCTCTCTCTCCTCTCCTCTCTCTCCTCTCCTCTCCTCTCTCCTCCTCTCCTCCCTCTCCCTCTCCTCCCTCTCCTCTCCTCCTCTCCCCTCCTCTCCTCCTCTCCCTCCTCTCCCCCTCCTCTCCTCTCTCTCCTCTCCTCTCTCTCCTCTCTCCTCCACTCTCTCCCCTCCTCTCCTCTCTCTCCCTCTCCTCTCTCTCCTCTCCTCTCTCTCCTCTCTCCTCCTCTCCCTCCTCTCCTCCTCCCTCTCCTCTCCTCTCTCTCCCTTCTCCTCTCTCTCCTGCCTCTCCTCTCTCCCCTCCCTCCTCCTCTCCTCTCTCCTCCTCCTCCTCTCCTCTCCTCCTCTCCTCTCCTCCTCCTCTCCTCCCTCCTCCTCCTCCTCTCCTCCCTCTCACTCTCTCTCCCTCCTCCTCTCTCTCCTCTCTCCTCCCTCCTCCCTCTCCTCTCCTCCCCTCTCCTCTCTCTCCTCTCCTCTCTCCTCTCTCCTCCCTTCCCCCTCCCCTCCTCTCCTCTCCTCCCCTCCTCCCTCTCCTCCTCTCTCCCTCCCTCCTCCCTCTCTCTCCTCCCTCTCCTCTCTCCTCCTCCCCCTCCTCTCTCTCTCCTCCTCTCACCTCCTCCCTCCTCTCCTCTCCCCTCTCCTCCTCTCCTCCCTCTCCTCTCCTCTCTCCCCTTCCTCTCTCCTCTCTTCCCTCCTCCCTCTCCTCTCTCCCTCCTCCTCCCTCTCCTCTCCTCTCTCCTCTCTCCCTCCCTCCTCCTCTCCTCTCCTCTCTCTCCTCTCTCCCCTCCTCTCCTCTCTCTCCTCTCCTCTCCTCTCCTCTCTCCCTCTCCTCCTCTCTCCTCTCTCCTCTCCTCTCTCTCTCTCTCCCCTCCTCCTCTCTCCTCTCTCCTCCCTCCTCTCTCCTCTCCTCTCCTCTCTCTCCCTCTCCTCTCCTCTCTCCCCTCCCTCCTCCCCTCTCCTCTCTCCCCTCCCTCCTCTCTCCCCTCCCTCCTCTCTCCCCTCCCCTCTCCCCTCTCCTCTCCTCCCCTCTCCTCTCCTCTCTCTCCTCTCTCCTCCTCTCCCTCCTCTCCCTCCTCTCCTCCTCCTCCTCCTCCTCTCTCCTCTCTCTCCTCCTCTCCCCCTCCTCCTCCCTCTCCTCTCCTCCCTCTCTCTCCTCTCTCTCCTCTCTCCTCCTCTCCCCTCTCTCCTCTCCTCTCCTCTCCTCTCTCTCCTCTCTCCTCCTCTCCTCCTCCTCCTCTCCCTCCTCCTCCTTCCCTCTCCTCTCTCCCCTCCCTCTCCCCTCCTCTCCTCTCCCTCCTCTCCTCTCCTCCTCTCCTCCCCTCCTCCCTCCTCTCTCCAGTTCATTAGCCGTTGTTTAATTTCACTTTTCTCTACACGTGTCTTTAAATGATGCGCTCACGGCGAGGCCTGTAAAATGGCTGCAGGGACTCGACGTGTAAAAGGATGAGTAGACTAGACGTGTTCTAGAACCACCTTGTGTTTTAACCCTGAATCTAGAACTCGCACACAGCCTGGATTAGTCAGGCGTGACTGGCTCGTCTCTTTAGTCTTGTTTGGCGTTTGTTCATCTTTGGCAGACTCCTGAAAAAACAGTTCTTCCATCGTGCTCTGAAAGTGATGAAGAAAAAGCCTGAGAAGGACCTGAAGAAGGAGAAAGAGAAGGAGAAGGCTAAGAGTGACAGTGGCAAAGAGGAGGAGAAAAAAGGCAAGAAGGAGAAAGAGAAGAAGAAGGACTCTGAGGCCACAGACACAAAGAAGGAGAAGACTGTAAGCCTGGTGGTTTTTGTTGTTGTTGTTTTTCACACTCTAGATGGTGAACAGGCTCTGGAGGTTCATGTCTGGATTGCTTTTGTAGGACGACAGTCCCGGATCACCGAAGAAGAAGAAGGACGTGAAGAAGAAGTTCAAACTGGAGCCTCATGAGGACCAGCTTTTCATGGATGGAAACGAGGTAAAGTGGTGAGATAAAAATCTGAGACTTGGCGCAAGTAAACGCAGTAAAAGGAGAAGAAATAAGAACATAATGAGTCTGTTTATTAGAGCCTTGATGCGGCTTTAAAACCGAACCGTTCTTTGAAAACCTTCTTCTGTGCCTTGTAGGTTTACGTTTGGATTTATGACCCGGTACATTTCAAAACCTTTGCCATGGGACTGATCCTGGGTAGGTCAAAGTGGGTTTACACTGGGCTTCCATATTCATGCTGCACCACCATCATAATGTGTATGACAGACATTCTTCTCAGAAACAAGTGTGCCGTTCTTCTGAGGCGTGTTTCTCCTGGACCTTACAGGAGACTCACTGTAGATCACCTCATCTCTGCATTTCTTTTCTGTAAGTTTTCACTTGAAGTGGAATTACAGCAGATTTAACTGGAGGATGTTTGCAGACGAGGGTTAGCGTTAGCTGTCCAGATCAAATCTGTGTGACGTGCATCCCGCGTGTCTGTGTCCCTGACTTTTCCGTCGTGTGTGTTTTAGTGATTGCGGTGATCGCTGCCACGCTCTTCCCCCTGTGGCCGGCGGAGATGAGGGTTGGAGTTTACTACCTGAGTGTGGCGGCCGGCTGCTTTGTCGCCAGCATCCTGCTCCTCGCCGTCGGTGAGAATACGGCTTGTGTTCCTGGACGGGAGATGTTTGTCTGTTGAACCTAACCCACACTTTAACGTTCTCCCTTCCCGCTTCAGCTCGCTGCATCCTGTTCCTGATCATCTGGGTGGTGACGGGTGGGCGGCACCACTTCTGGTTCCTGCCCAATCTGACGGCAGACGTGGGCTTCATCGACTCGTTCCGGCCTCTCTACACGCACGAGTACAAGGGCCCTCGATCCAGCGGCAAGAAGAGCGGCGGAGAAAAGGCTGATGGCAAACCCTCGGACGGCGGCAAAGCGCAGAAGTCTGACAGCGAAGATAAATCGGACAGCGAGAAGAAAGAGGGCGAGGAAGAGGACGAGGACGAAGACGAGGCGAAGGAGACGGAGAGGCAGCATTCGGACACGGAGGACAGCGAACGGCGAGAGGACGAGGGGTCGCAGCACAGCAACGGGAACGACTTTGAGATGATCACCCGCGAGGAGCTGGACCAGCACACGCAGGACGAAGAGGACGAGGACGGCGCGGAGACGAAGCCGTCGTCTGTTCAGACGTAGGAGGCGGCTCGGCGTGAAGTGGACCCGGGTTTCAGGAGAGAAGCTCCCTTCCCTTCCGCGTTCAGACTGTGATCTTCCACTACAAAATGTACAGGGTCAATGGTTTCAAAATGTCCAGAGAGCAGAAACGCGCCGTTGCTGCTGGTGCAGCGTTTTTAGTGCTGTTTTCGTTCCCGCCTGTCCCACTTCGTTTTTTTGAAAGCCCTGGCTTCTCCGGTCACTCTGTAACCCATGCTTTTCATTTTTTCTGTCCAGCGCGTCGCCGCTGAGGTTACGGAATGATTTTCCAAGCCTTGCTGTGAGTTTGTTTCCTTTCCAGAATCCAGATGTTATCGGCTTAAACACAAAAGCCCGTCGTGCTCGTCTGAGGCTGCTGCCATCCACCGGGTTTCATTGGTGCTAGTATTCACTCGAGTTGGACCAACGCTTTCTTCTTCTGTCGTTTTGAGAGAGAGAGAGAGAGAGAGACGTACCGGTCACTTCAGCTTTGCGGATGTGAGTACGGTACTGCTGAATAAACGGGTCTCGTTTCTGTCGGCTGACCAGCGCTTCGTATTCAACACTAGTTCAGATCTCGCGTCCTCGGAAGCTGAGCTCGTGATGGTTGTTGAATCAGGAAACTTCTTTAGTGCCAAAATGCAGCGCAGCTCGCAGCGAGGCTCCGTTTCTCTTTTTCTTCCAGGGCTTCACTAAAAGATCGGACTTTGCTCTGCAGCACCTGCTACTAAATTTCACTCCGATGTTTACAGGCTGAATTTTTAAACATTTCTCTCTAAAAATTTCCAAAGTGAAAGAGTGGCGAGAGGGAAGGTGTTTTGACTGTTTGATGTGGGACAGAAGTGTGAAGCTTGTCGGTGACCGAGGGACGTCCGGGTGTCTTTAATGCTAATTTAGTCTGTTCGTTTTTTCAGCTGCAATCTGGAGTCACTGGATCCTGAATCGTCACTCAGTAAAACACCCAGCAGTTCAGTTAGCTTAATGCCACCCTCTCCCTGGACGTGTCCCACTTCAGCCTGATTATTTACATTCTAGCGACATTACTCTTCGCTTCGGGTCTTGGGTGCTGGGGCGGCTGTCCAAAGCCCTTGAGCAGAGCTGGCGTGCTTTTACTGAGGATATTTAAAGAGAGGACAGAAATGCACCGTTTATTTATATATATATATAAATACGGATTCTATAGAGATCATATATTCATGCCAACAGTTCAGGTGGGGATGAACTGTGCCCTTTGTTTTATAAAGTAATGTTCTAATGTGTAACGCCAGCTTTTCATTTCTCAGCTTTTTTCTTCACCGATGTCGCCCGCCAGCTGAAGGCTGAGAGATCGCGCAGGTTCTGCTCTTTCCTCTTGTGTTGTTCTTCTGCGGTTCCTGCCTGTAGCTTTGTTTCTTTGATTGTTTTGTCTCCGATTTCGCCCACAATGTCTTGCTGCCGGTCATCAGGAGGAGGAGGATTTAATATTATTATTCTTCTTATTCTTATTATTATTATTATTCTTCTTATTATTATTATGGACTCCAGCTGGACACTCTTGTGGGTCGAACCATGTGGGTGGATGAGTCTCTCGGAAGTCCTTCACAGTTGCAGGCTGTCTTGGTCTCGTTTCAGAGGAGAGATGCTGGCGTGTATAAAAGCAGCTGCTTCTGTAGCGTTTTTCCTTCTTTACTTCCTGCTCGGTCGCTTTGTTTTCTGTTTTTTTGGCCTCTGAGGACGAGAGATGCGAACGTGCCAGTAGTTTTATTTTTCCGTGACGCTGGGAGACGGTGGGGAATGAAAGACCCTCTCTGTTGACGTGTTTGTCAGCCTGTTGTGTAATAACGTATTGATACGTGACGCGGAGTCGCCTCGTGTGGGAAAGAAAAAAAATCCAGTCACCTTTCTTTTTTTAATCCGCTCGACTCGTCTTCAGCTGCTTAGTCGTGTGTATTTGGATCGATATTGTCCAAACATCACGGAGGACCGTCTTTTGGAGTTTAATTCAAGTGTCTGGAAGTTTCCCTGTATCCTTTCATTGCAATAAAACTTAGAATGCTAACTTGGTGTCCACTCATCTTTATTCTCCTTCACGGAGGATCAGTCGGTGTGGACCTTTCACGCTTTTGAGGATTTTAATCTGGAACGAATGCAGTTTCAGTCAATCCAGAAAGAAACCCTGAAACCTGAACGTTCTAAAGGAAATGTGAGCGTGAGCGTTCTCAGGAGTCAATTAGAGTATTCCTATTAGAGCAGAATCATTACAACTAGATGGAGCGTTTTCCCCTTATTCTTCTGTTAGTGACCCTAATAAACGTTTACAAACAAACGTCATATTTCAAAAATAAAGTCTGTGACAAATAAATCCAGCCTTTGCTCGGGAGAACCACAGCCTCCCACACTCCGCTCGGGAGAACCACAGCCTCCCAGACTCTGTTCAGAGAGGTGGACTCTTCTCCTTCCTGTAAATCTCCTGTTTAAGAAGGTCCACAAGTTCTCAGCAGGGGTTTCGTTCAGGTGAGGAAGGGGGCGTGTCTTTATTTTTTCATCTTTAAGGTCTTTACTGGTCACACAGTGGAGAACTTGTGATGGCGCCTCATCCTGCAGAACATTCAAGGTCTTTGTGAAAGATTCTTCCCGAAGCACTGCATGAAGAAAATGTAAACACTGGCAGCAGGTCTGGAGTTGATTTTGAGTCTCCAACGCAAAAAGGTCCAACCAGCTCATCTTTTTTAACACCAGTCCAGACCAGTACCAACTTCACCTTACTGGTGTCTGAGTGGAAGTGGAGCTCTGTCCCGTTACTGATCCAGACACGGGACCATCCATCTGGTACATCGAGTCTCATTTCATCTCATCTCCATCAAACCTGAGAAATCAGTTCTTCTGGACACTCCAGGTAGGTTCAGTTCTATACCAGCACTGGAGGATCAGGGGTTCCTGGGAGCTTCTCAAACCTTCATCAGTTCGTTTGCGACTCTTGTTTACAACAAACTGTTTGATGGTTCTGTGATCTCGTCCTGATATCTTAGACCAGAGAGCTGAAAGACTTCACACTTTCTGACTGAGTCCGTTTTATTTTTTTGGTCCTTGATATAGGGTATTACATTTACAGCCTTTATCAGACGCTCTTCTCCAGAGAGACGTCCATGTCCTGAGTACAGGGACAGTCCCCCCTGGAGACACTCAGGGACCCAGTGGTGGTAGTGCTGGAGGTGGGATTGAACCTGGGACCTCTTGAGCCACAGGACCATAGACAGGTACCACCACTAGAACACCACCACGGCCAGGTATTGATCTCCTTAGGCCACACCCCCCTCCTTACACAAACACACATCACCTGTTCTGCTTTAATCCAATCAGCATTCAGGTTTATAGAGCTTGGAGTTGAACTATCTGCAGAAAATGAAGATCTGGTCTGAATCCTCATTGGTGTAGTAACTGCTGGGTGGAGAAGGGATTTCCAGTGGAGGTTCATTACAGGTTCATGTTGACGGTGTGAATATTAATGAAACAGATGAAGCAGTAGAACGCTCATTAAAATGGAAAGTTAATGATGTACCTGAGGTGTTGCTGAACCAGGATTGTGGTTTTACCCAAAAGCAGAAAAAAGATTTCTCACCTGATGGTCTCAGTGGCAGGCAGACCTTCCTGTGATGGAGCTGCTCCGCCACAGTGAGGCGCCACCTTCTCCCAGCAGTTTTTAGTTTTATTTTCTCAACTGGACAACTGTAATGTGCTGTTCACCCAAAAACATGATCCAGACTCAGGAAACCCCTGTTCTAGATTCATTCCACCAGCTGCCTGTCTCATCGAGAAGAGATTTTAAAATCCTGTTCCTGGTTTTTAAAGCTCTTAATGGAAGGACACCTTCATCCATTACAGAAGGTCTGAAGGGCTCCACTCCTGATCCAGACGGAAGATCAACAACCGCTGCTTTACTGAAGACCCTAAAATCAATCAGTTAAAGAACCGGAGAACCTTTAGTTTGTATTCCCCAAAACTCTGGAACACACTTCTCCCCGCCATCCGTCAGAAACCAGCCAGTAGATTCAAAGAGTTTATTTAGCAGAACTTTCTGTTCGTACATCATTACGTTTATAATTTACGCTCAACATTTTAATCACATTTTATTTAAGACGTCTTTATTTTCCAAGTGTAGTTTAATTACAACAATTTGTTTTAAAATGGCCAAATGTAAAGGACTTTGATCTCCAGATAAATGCATCAAAAGGTTCTCTATAAATAATGCCTGCGATTACTGTGAGATTAGTTTTCAGGCGGCGGCTGCACTTGAACTGCGTAGGTTTTATTATTAGTACCGGTTTGATTGTGCAAAGGCCAAACCTTCTGGACACTCAAACAGCCCGTAGATGCCACTGCTCACCTAGCAACCATCTGGAATACCATGGCAACTGCCTGGCCACCCATAGAGATACCATGGCAACTGCTAGGGAATCATTTGAGCCGCAGGAGTCGTGCTCACATCTCCTTTCCACTCTGACTGGTTTGTCTCCTCTGAACTGGTTTGGGTCACGATTTGAGGTAAAACCATCGACGCTGTTGCTGTTTGAGCCTGAATGATCAGATAAATCCACATCCGTTCCTCAAGGTTCTACAAAGCTTCACTGCTTTAAGTTCATTAAGAGAAGGTGTGGTTTAGGACACAGACAGCAGGACTGCTGCTCAGACTGATCGGGGATCAGATTCCTCCGTATTGACGGATTCTAGATCAGATCCTGAAAACACTCTGTTGTGTAAAGAGTCTGGAGTTTAGTTGATGTTTGTAGAGACAGGAAGTCCTACTGTGTCCTAAACCACACCCACAAGTCTGATCCACCTTGATGAAGATCTGGTGGAAGGATTTGGGTGACTTTTGACTTCTAGTGTCATCGTTCATCTCAATTCATAGGAGAAGAAGTCTGGATCCACACATGATCGACTGGATCTGCAGGTGGAGCTCGATGGAGGTCTGGTTTTTGAGAACCTCGTATCTGTATCGTTTAGTTTTCTGTGTCCGAGGAGTCAGAGGCGTCAGCGAGGCGAGTCTGTTTCTTGCGGATGTTCCAGTGGAGACACTGCGCCAGGCTGTCGAACCAGTCGTACACCAGATCGTGGCAGCAGAGAGACGGTACCGGGAAGCAGGAGGTGGTGATTTTAATGCTGTACAGACACAAACACACACAGGCCTTCAATATCACACACTTCCATTTTCTACCAAACAATTCAGGAGCGCGTTTAAAAATCTAAGTGGATTTGTATTTTAAGGAAGTCCTTTGTGGTTTCTGTTTCTGTAAAGTGCTTTACAGGCTTTTCTTCACAAAAACAGAAACGTGAGCAGTTCCAGCATCTCCTCCAAATACAGCGACGTTTGTTCCAAAAGGTTTTTCTCCTTCGCCTGGGACGCTTTAGCTCTGATCACCGTTACTTCAGATCACTCCGCCCCTTTTCTGGACTGGTTTTGATTGGTGAAGTACCTGCGAGTCGCGCCACTTCTTCGTGTTCTGTTTGGAAACGGTGTAAGGAGCTGTGAGTGTCTCAGTTTTGAGAATCTCACCCACTCTTCATACCTTGTGAATGGAGTCCAACTCCACGCTGCTTGTACTGGGCCACGCCCCTGCACATTAGCCCCACCCCCTCCCCGGGCAGTTTGGAGTAGGATTTTGACAGTGCTTTCTATCGTCAGACGGAGCATTTCTGACTTTTTTTGAGCCAACAGGAGAATTCTAGATACAAAGTAGACGCTATTGTTGAGGGAAACGGAGTATCATCTTACCAGCTGCTACGAGTATTTTACTGCTCTAGACCCAGACCTGGCTGTTCTTCTAAACCTGTGAGGACGCGGTATTTCCTGCTACTTTCTATCAGTTCATATGCAAATGAGCTGTCTGCTTATTTCATAGGCTACATTGTTTAGTGTTTGATACTCATTTTTCCAATCAGTACCATGGTAACCCCTTTATTTACACTGTGTGGGCAGTTAAAAGGCAGAACAAGCTGACCAATCAGAACACACTGGGGGGGCTTCACAGGGGGCGTGGCCTTGGAGACAAATGAGCATTCGCATCGTGGTTAAAACAGAACAGAAAGAGACGCACAGTATAAGTAACTGTAACTGAATCGGTTCTATTACAATGCAGGGCAGCCAATCACAGCAGAGCCGTCTGTATTTGAAGGTGAGTACAGAGCTTGACGTGCTGTTTATGTGGGGACTGTATTTACAGCAAGATGGAGATCAGAGCGACGCCAGCAAACAAACTGAAAGTGACTATCAAAGTGTCTTTGTGAACAGCACACAGTGAACCACAGCCAAACACATCCTCTGTATTTAACACACACACACACACACACACACGGACCAGCAGGGGGCAGACATATCCAGCACCCGGGGAGCAGTGATGTGGACGGGATTCAAACCCACAACCTTCCGATCCTGGGGCTTCGTCCATAAACACTAGACCACCGCTGCCCCTTACACCATACTAACGAAACCACCCTCTTTAGAATACCTGCCCCAGTCCCTGATCTACCAACCACACCACATAGACGCTCACAGTACCTACCACACCTACAGCTCATACAGTGTCTGTCAAGCAGCAGCTGCAACACCTTCACTCACTGTCTGTAGCTTGTCCAGTATCTCCTGCACCTGCAGCACATATACACTTCCTGTCTTCAGCTCAAACAGCGGTGGTCTAGTGGTTTGGGAGCCACAGGATCGGAAGACTGTGGGTTCAAACCCCTCACCAGAAGGTTGCCCTGAGGTACCCTTGAGCAGGTACCGTCCCCATCACTGCTCTTGGGCGCTTTCATAGCTGCCCCCTGCTGCACGGTGTTTGAGTGTATGGGTTAAATGCAGAGGTCCGATTTCGTTGTGTTCATCCAGTTCTAATGACTGCAGCTCCGTTATCTACACAGTCTTCTACACGCTGCCCGTCTCTGTGCGAGGAATGCTTCTTGTCCTCTGTTGTTGCACTGATGGTTGTCTGTCTGCACTCGTTAGTCCTGTCTGGGCTTCTGTCTTGTGTTCTGTGTGATGTTAGATCTCATGTGTAGCACCAGGGTTCTGGAGGAACAATAAAACCTACCTGAACCTGAACCTGGTCACATTCTACACAAAAAATCTATTCTGGACTTCAGACCGTAGAGCTGATCTGATGTACGCAGGTATCTACTCTCTGTGGAGGCTCAGTTTAGACCATGTCCTAGAATACAGTCCATAAAGAACCGACAGCTGTGAATTATCGTGATTGTGTTCTCAGGCAGGGTCACACCTGTCTCCGTGCTGGATCTCCTGTCTCTTCCTGCCATCAAAGGAGATCCAGGCCGTGTTGCGGGCGTCGGGGGACAGCGTTATCTGCCCATCGGGAGGAAAGTTTCGTTAATTTGTCTGAAAGTCTCCGTGCAGTGTGAAATCTGCAGTAAAAATCACAAGTTTGGACACATCGACTCATAAAAGACTTTTCTTCACACGGATTCTTACTTACCCTTCGTCCACACCATCAGCTTCCCCTGTGGAGCCCCTGATGTAGACCAAGGGTTAAAACACCTACGGTTCAACCTAGCTGCACATGTTAAACTGGTAACGGTGCTGATTGGTCCACATCAGACACCCTGTTTGGGATGCTTTGGGAGTAAAGGTCACCTGCTTTAACAAAATACAAACAGGCTGCACTTCAGCCACTCATCTGGAACACCAGGAGTTCCAGACACACCAGTTAGTTACTTCGGCAACGGCTTGATGGAACTAAAGTTTAAACCCTATGTTCTCTAGAGTGGAGCATTTCTTAAAAGCCGATTGGTTGCCTCTGAATCGTCCCATAGCTCAGTAACAGTAAATAAACTTCCTACAGAAGATACGGTTTGGCACTAACTTTACATTTCTCTTCTGGACCCCGCGTGTATGATTATGTAGAGCATTTATGTTGAGCAAAAAGCTAAATAAACCTCAAATATTCAGCTACATCTGTACAATTCCTTTTGGTGTTTGGCTGCCTCGTCCTCAGCGCGTCAGCCTCTACTGAACTCGTTCTACTGAAGTTCAAGGTTGCAGCAGCTCTAGGTCTGTACTGTAATTTGTGGACGGGCCCTTAAGAGCTCGGCGCCGGAGCAGAGATATCAGCGCTCCTGTCCCTCCTGCTTCCCTCACACCAACTGATGGTCTTTCTCTCTAGGGTTCCCCTAACCCTAACCCGGATTCCCCCTCTTTCTCTTTCTCACCATCAGCTCCACTCCTGCAGGGACCACTATGGGTCTGAAGGAGAGCGAGTGGGGGCAGATTGGGGTCACCATGATGGCGGGGACGTTGGGGTGGATCATGGAGGCTCCGGCTGCAGCGGCGTAGGCGGTGCTGCCCGTCGGAGTCGACACGATCACGCCTGCAGAACAAAACACTGACGTTAAAACCAGGCTGTCCCAACTACCCGCCACCCATTTTTAACTGGACCATGGCCACAGTCTTCTTCCTCACAGTACTGAACTTCTTAGTTTCAACACTAGGTGGAGCAGGACCCTTGAACAGGGCAGCGTCTCCACACAGCAGGCCCTGCTCCCACTGAGCGCACCGTTCTTCCCGTTCCTCCCGTTCAGTGAGCTCCAAATAGACAGCTTCATGTGTTAATACGCCCCGTTACTTCAGTCCAGGAAAGGGTGATTTTGAACAGACATCAGTGGATGTGTTAACAAGCGCAGGTATTTCATTGTGTAATGAAACGTCCACATCCCGAGTTCTCTTCTCTCTCCCGTCATACAGGACAGTGACGGGCTCGGCATCCTGTCAGCCTTCAGAAACAACCCGATCTGCTCGTGGAGAGCTGACAGAGGCTTTACTCCTCAAACATGTTCAACCACCAGTCATTTACCTGCACCAAGTGAAAGTGACTACCCTTGTGAAACGCAGCACAACACAACGAAATTCAACCTCTGTGTTTCACCCATACGCACGTGCAGCAGGGGGCAGCTACTGAAAGCGCCCGGGGAGCAGTGACAGAGACGGTACCTTGCTCAAGGGTACCTCAGGGCAACCTCCTGGTGAGGGAATCGAACCCACAATCTTCTGGTCCGGGGCGATGCCCTCACCAGTAGGACACCCCGGTGAGATGGGACAGGAAAAAATTTGACACCCCTGCATTACACACACACACACACACGCACCATCAAATAAATACACACACACACGCACAAACAAGAATTCAAGCAGAGGTCTGAAACATCTACACACTCACCATCACCCTGGACGGAGGTGATGAGACGGCCGTCCAGGTACAGGTCAACATTGGACAGGTAGGAAGAAGGGCCTCTGTCTACCACTACCTCATTCAGCACCTAAACACACACACACACACACACACACTGTTCAGCCTGTTCAACATTAACAGAAGAACCTGCTGATTGAGATTCCAGGCTCTCCTGTCCGTGGAGGAAACTCAGAACAGTCACGGAACAGTCGGTTCTTGAAGTCGATGTTGGAAGTGTTCTAAGGGACAAACTGTGGCAGCAAGACAAACTGGGTCAGAATATCTCCAGCATGGCAGGTCTTGTGGGGTTTTCCCAGCATGCAGTGGTCAGTACTGATCAGAAGTGCCCCAAGGTAGGCAATGTGAC
>CM029394.1:347955-387955 GCA_017165825.1 Hepsetus odoe
TAAACAAATAAAGTTCTCTACAGGTGAATCTCACTTTACATAAACATTTACACGACAGAACTGAGAGACTGTTCAGGAAAATTCCCTGAAATCACGGTCTGATCAAACCCTGCAGATACAGAAACTAACTGTCTGTTGCCGAACATAACATGCTAAAAATAACCATCACCGCCACGCAATGAATTCTGGGATACGGTTAGCCTGCAAAGGAGGCACCCATTGGATCCTCCGTTCCCATGGAAACAAATAGCGCATTTGAATGGGCCACAGGAAAGGTGTGGCTGGAACGTGGATCACGTAACCGATCCCCAAACACAACCTTCAAAAAGATGTGGACACTGAACTGGGACGCAGAGACTCACCTGAAAGAGGGACGAAGCGTAGAGCAGCGTCCCGTCTCCCCCCAAACAGATGATCAGATCAATACAGTCGGAAATGTCATCAAAACCTGCGTTCAATCAAAGATCAATACATGAAGAAAGGTAATAAATAAAGTGTTCATGTAACACGGGAGCTGTTGGGACGCTAGTGTTTAAGGACGAGGCCCCAGGATTGGAAGTTTGTGGGTTCAAATCCTGGACCAGTAGGTACCCTTGATCAAGGTACCGTCCTCATCACTCAGACAGGGAACAACAGAGACCTTAATAAAGAACCTTCAGCTCCACCTGGTTTATTTACAAATCCCAAAGGAGGAACATCAGCCTGATGAAGGAGAAGAACCCACACTGACCTCACTGACCTCACTACCCTGCAGATAGAGCACAGTAAACAACACTAGAACCTTCCAGTGAAGATCTAATGAAGCCTTTCCTCATGTCCATGTCCTCTGCACCCTCCTCTTTCACACTGTCCACACTGTCCACCTGCATGTCCTCTCTCACCACATCCATAAACCTCCTCTTTGGTCTTCCTCTTCTCTTCTTTCCTGGCAGCTCCATCTTAAACATCCTCCCTCCTGATCTACTCCTCGTCTCTTCTCTGGACATGTCCAAACCAACGCAACCTTGCTTCTCTAACTTTGTCTCCAAGACGTCTAACCTGATCTGTCCCTCTAATATACTCATTTCTAATCCTGTCCATCCTCGTCACACCCAACGAACATCTCAGCATCTTTAACTCTGACACCTCCAGCTCCACCTCCTGCCTTTTCATCAGTGCCACCGTCTCCAACCCATACAACATAGCTGGTCTCACTACTGTCCTGTAAACCTTCCCTTTTACTCTAGCTGGTACGCGTCTGTCACAAATCACTCCAGTCACTCTTCTCCACCCATTCAAACCAGCCTGCACTCTCTTCTTCACCTCTTCCACACTCGCCGTTACACTGAACTGTTGATCCCAGTATTTAAACTCCTCCCCCTTCACCTCCTCTACTCCCTCCATCCTCACCACTCCACTGTCCTCACAAAATAAAGGAGAGAACATTCATGAATGTGGGGATGATGTTAATTTGTGTGTGTGTGTGTGTGTGTGTGTGTGTGTGTGTGTGTACCCTCTCTGAAGGTGCACAGCTGCTTTCGGATGGTGGTGAAGGTCTCGTCCGCCAGGAGCGCACCATCTTCCACCACCTTCTTCTCCACGTACACCATCAACTGCTTCTCCTTTAAACAGTTAGAGACAAACAGGACGTGGTTGTTGTCTCACTAACAAATCAACGCTCCACACACACCTTCGACATTCCTCCCTGATGAGGAGCACAATCAGAACATGTCCCCAGCGTTGGTGAATGGAGCCAGACGTCCTCTCACATGAAAGAAGGAGAAATTCATGGTGGAGGGACACAAAGAAAAGGGATTTTTGGGACGCCCGGTTCCACTGTCGTGGAGAACTGAAGTGTGAGCCTAAACCCGGAACATTTTCTAAATCAGAAATCAAACAAAGTTAAAGAAATGCAGCTGAACCACGCCTTAAACACACGAGGGGGTGCACGCTGGAGTAAACACTACTGCGCTCAGCGCTCTTTATTATTACCATCGTGACGGAAGTGGAACAGACACCGGAGAAGGGTGTTTCTGACAGGCGGCAGGTCGCAGTACTCGCCGCACGTCCTGGGACACGTCCTGGGACACGTCCTGGGACATCTGACGTTTGATCTCCAAAACACAAACCTGACTTTGCCTCTCAAATGATCAAATAAAGACTCTCAATAAACACACACACACACACACACACACTCACACACACACACACACACACACACACTCACTCACACACACACACACACACACACTCACACACACACACACACACACTCACTCACACACACACACACACACACACACACACACACACTCATCATTCATGGCGGGAGTCTGAAGGACCTTTATGGTGGGAGTGTGTGGAGGAGACCAGGGAGTCTCTGGTTTGTGATGAAATGAGGAAGAAACACAAACGTTAAGTGTTGATGTCGTTAAGGTGCTTTTTTTTTCACACCTCCACCAGAAACCTGCACAGCTCCTTGAAAGGCTCCAGCAGACCCTCGTCCCGGACCTTCCGGATCACCAGCACGTTCAGCGGAGGTTTGCTCCAGGTGAGCCGCTGGCTGGCCGGGTCCTGGATGTGCCTGGAAACGGACTGGATTTAGTGGGTTTGGCCCAGTTTAGAAAAATCATCTCCATAAAGCAGAATCAATGACTGAAGACAAAACTGTACACACACACACACACACACACACGTTTACACCATCACACCACACAGAGCTCACAGCTCGGCCGCGTTCACACCCACACCGACACTTACATCACCGAGGTCGGGTTGGGAAGCACGCAGGCTTTGGGTCCGAAGTGAGTGCTGGGATACGGCCCGTGCAGGAAATGAGCCCGTCTGGAAAAAAGATATTGATCACTGATCAGATCTTTAATCAGCAGAACGTTTCATTCAATATTCAGAATTGAACCTTCAAATCATTTACACAAGACCGTGTGGACAAACATCACAGTCAGAGACCAGACCACCACCAAAGACCGGAGAGGGAGGACCGCCCCACACACCCAGAGAGAGAGAGGACAGTTCTACTGAGTGATGGGGGAGAGGGAGGACCGCCCTACACACCCAGAGAGAGAGAGGACAGTTCTACTGAGTGATGGGGGAGAGGGAGGACTGTTCCCATGGTTGTCATTACCTGCATCGCTCCAGTTTTTTAGGGGACGTGTCACTCGCCTCCTCGAGCGTTAGCGGTGTCTCCGAAGTCTTGTGTTCTTCGTGTCCTGCCTGTTCTTGGCCGTTGGTTCTTCGGTGACATTTTTTCCCCTCCTTCCGTGATTTCCCATGGCGTCTGGCAGGACGGTTAGTGCTGCTGCAGCTTCCATCAAGCTCCGACTTCCCTGAAGAACTTCTCTCCTCCAAACTCTCCATTGTCTACAAAGAGGAGTGAAAGTGAAAGTGACTATTAGTCATTGTGAACACAGTGAATGACAACTAAACACATCCTCTGTATTTAACACACACACACACACACACACACTGTCCAGCAGGGGGCAGACATATCCAGCACTCGAGGAGCAGTGATGGGTACGGTACTTTGATCAAGGGAACTTCAGGGGAAACTACTGGTTCAGGATTCAAAGCCCCGACCTTCGATCCTGGTGTCCCTGAACTCTAGAACACCACTGACCCAGGGGATGAAAGAGGGATGAAAGGGGAATGAAAATCCTTCCGGAGAGGAAACAGGAAATTCAAAACTAAACATAAATGTGCAACATATGTGTAAATTAACAGGTGAGCAGACTTTTGATCAAATATGTATTTATATGTAACCAGGTTAAATTATATAGTTATAATTACACACAATCTGTTCGGTCCGAAGCAGTTGCTGCTCTACCTGTCGGTGAGGACCTCCAAACCTGTGGTGGCGCTTATTATTAATTACAGCCACTCCTGATCCTCTTCTTCTTCGGGGGTGCGCCCCTATAAACTTGGGATCTCTCCTTGGCCCCTCCCTCTTTCTACAATGCCCCCGAGGGACAGGAGCTGGAGTGAGGCCACACTTATTTGAAGGTGTCTGTCTTTCTTGTGTACCGTCAGAATAAAAGGAAAAAGACCAAGGAGACTCCCGCAGTTCCCCGGTCACATATAGTCCGGTGTAACGCTGATGATGCCTTTTCCTTGGATGGGCATTTAACACTATATGACATTAATATTAATCTTTGCAGTCTTACTATAATCTCCCTTTGACCAAACCACTGCTGCAACGTCCCCAACAAGAGACGAGGCGACACTTAAACACGTCAGAAGAATACTAATACTGTTAACACAATCTAATACTGACACAGCGCTTCAGCAGCGATAATAATAACACTACTTCTAATAATATTCTTGTACAGCGCCTTTTACAACACAGTTGCCCCAAGGCTCTTTACACTGGTGGTAGATGGTGGACATTGGTGCTAATGCTAACCCAGCCACTAAGGATGCACAAGCCAGTGTATTTCTTGGTGCTGGTTCCAGTCAGTCAGTCATTTTCTGCCGCTTGTCCTAATCGGGGTCGCTGGAGTTCACAACCAGCTCACACAGGGCGAGGACGGGGACACACCCTGGACAGGTCGCCAGCCTATCGCAGGGAGGAGCGTGATGGGGACGGTACCTTGCTCAAGGGTACCTCAGAGCAACCTATTGGGAAGGGGTTCGAACCCCCGATCCTCCGATCATGTGGCCAACGCCCGAACCACTAGTAAAACCAAATCAATATGTGGACAACGAAACAGACTTCCATCCGGATCGGTGGAGGCCCGGGTAACAACCACCACCACCAGTGCTGTTAGACTACAGGGTGCTGCTGGACACTGGACTACTGCTGGACAAAGGAGGAGAAGAAGGAGAAGAAGAAGAAGAAGAAGAAGTGGAGGAAGACATGTCCAGAGGGAGGAGGAAAGAAGTGGAGGAGAGTGGAAGTGAGGGAGGAACTCTGAATGTTGGCAGCAGGACTGGTAAAGGTAGAGAATGAGCTGATATGATGGAGAGAAGGAAGGTTGATCTTCTGTGAGTGAGAGACTAGATGGAAGGGTAGTAAGGCCAGGTGTACTGGAGGGGGGTTTAAACTGTTCTACCATGGTGTGGATGGAAGGAGGAATGGAGTAGGTGTTATCCTGAAGGAAGAGTGTGTGGAGAGTGTTTTGGAAGTGAAGAGGGTGTCAGGGAGGGTGATGAGTTTGAAGCTGGAAGTTGAAGGTGTGATGATGAATGTTGTAAGTGTTTATGCTCCACAAGTTGGTTGTGAGATAGAAGAGGAAGAAGAATTCTGGAGGGAGTTAGATGGAGTGATAGAGAGTGTAACCAGGGGAGAGAGAGTGATGATTGGTGATGTCATGTTGGTGAAAGAACAAGTCAAGGAGAGGAATGCTGAAGGTCAGATGGTTTTAGATGTTGTGAAAAGGATGGAAATGGCTGTAGTTAATACTTATTTGAAGAAGAGGGAGGAGCACAGGGTGACGTATAAGAGTGGAGGAAGATGCTCACAGGTGGATTATATTCTTTGCAGGAGGGTCAGTTTGAAAGAGATCAGAGACTAAAGCAGTGACGGGGGAGAGTGTAGCTAAACAGCATAGGATGGTGGTCTGTAGGATGACCTTGGAGGTCAAGAAGAGGAGGAAATTGAGGGCAGAGTCGAGGATCAAGTGGTGGAAGCTGAAGGAGGAGGACTGTAAGGTGGAATTCAGGCAGGAGTTAACACGGGCACTGGGAGGTGGTGAAGAGCTTCCGGATTGCTGGGAAACTACTGCAGAAGTGATCAGGCAGACGGAGAGAAATGTACTTGGTGTGACATCCGGAAGGAAGGAGGAGGAGAAGGAAACATGGTGGTGGAACCAAGAAGTCCAGGAGTGTATTCAAAAGAAGAGGGAGGCGAAGAAGACATGGGACATACAGAGAGATGAAGAAAGTAGACAGGTGTACAAGGAGATGAACCGCAGGGCGAAGAAAGCAGTGGTGAAGGCCAAAGATCAGGTGTTTGGTGATTGTATGAGAGGTTGGACAGTAAAGAGGGAGAAAAGGACCTTTACCGATTGGCTAGACAGAGAGACAGATCTGGGAAAGATGTGCTACAGGTCAGGGCGATTAAAGATAGAAATGGAAACGTACTCAATGGTGAACAGATGAAGAGGATGAAGAATGAAAAGGCTGTTGGTCCAGATGACACACTGGTGGAAGCATGAAGGTGTTTAGGGGAGATGGGGGTGGAGTTTCTGACCAGACTGTTTAACATAATCTTGGAAAGTGAGAAGATGCCTGAGGAGTGGAGGAGAAGTGTACTGGTACCGATCTTCAAGAATAAGGGTGATGAACAGAGCTGTAGGAACTATAGAGGGATAAAGTTGATCAGACACAGCATGAAGTTCTGGGAAAGAGTCGTGGAAGCAGGTTAAGAAAAGAGGTGATGATCAGTGAACAGCAGTATATAAAGGATTATTATTATTATTATTAAGGTGAGAAAGAGCTCTACAGATACAATGTTTGCTCTGAGGGTGTTGATGGAGAAGTACAGAGAAGGTCAGAAGGAGCTGCATTGTGCCTTTGTGGATTTGGAGAAAGCAGATGACAGGGTGCCTAGAGAGGAGTTGTGGTTTTGAATGAAGAAGTCTGGTGTTACAGAGAAGTATGTGAGAGTAGTTCAGGATCTGTATGAGGGCAGTGTAACAGTGGTGAGATCTGCAGTGGGAGTGACGGATGCATTTAAAGAGGTTGGATTACATCAAGGATCAGCACTGAGCCCATTCTTGTTTGCAATAGTAATGGACAGGTTGACGGACGAGGTTAGACAGGAGTCTCCGTGGACGATGATGTTTGCTGATGATATTGTGATCTGTAGTGAGAGTAGGGAGCAGCTTGAGGAGAACCTGGAGAAATGGAGATCTGCTCTAGAGAGGAGAGGAATGAAAGTGAGGACAGCAGAGTGGTGAGGATGGAGGAGTTTAAATACTTGGGATCAACAGTTCAGAGTAACGGTGAGTGTGGAAGAGAGGAGAAGAAGAGAGTGCAGGTAGGTTGGAATGGGTGGAGAAGAGTGGCTGGAGTGATTAGTGAGAGACGGGTACCAGCTAGAGTAAAAGGGAAAGCGTACATGACAGTAGTGAGACCAGCTCTGTTATACGGGTTGGAGACGGTGATGAAAAGGCAGGAGGCGGAGCTGGAGGTGTCAGAGTTAAAGATGCTGAGATGTTCGTTGGGTGTGACGAGGATGGACAGGATTAGAAATGAGTATATTAGAGGGACAGATCAGGTTAGACGTCTTGGAGACAAAGTGAGAGAAGCAAGGTTGCGTTGGTCTGGACGTGTCCAGAGAAGAGACGAGGAGTAGATCAGGAGGAGGATGTTGAGGATGGCGCTGCCAGGAAAGAGGAGAAGAGGAAGAACAAAGAGGAGGTTTATGGACGTGGAGAGAGGACATCACAGGACAAGGAGGAAGATGCAGAGGACAGGAAGAAATGGAGACAGTTGATCCGCTGTGGAGACCCCTAAACGGGAGCAGCCGAAAGAGGAAGAGGAAGAAAGAAGAACTCGAGCTAATGCTAACCTGCCCGTTGGTTTCTATGGGAAAGGCTAAGCTACAGGACAGGTCAGATGGTTTGGAAGGTTTAATATTCTAAACAGTGAGACAGAAATGTAGGATAAACACTTGTTTACCCCAAAACCTCAATAAACACATAGAAAGAGAAATAAAAAATATATAAAATCCACCATAAACCAGAATAAAGCGCGGAACGTGTCTCTGTTGTGAGCCGGGTTGCTAACTCACCGTTAGCGGAGAAGAGCCGCTCTCCATTAAGCCCCGCCCTCCGTCGTAAATGATTGGCTAATCCCGTTCTACTCCATAGGCTACAGTTGGTTGACAGGTCACAGGCGGTCCACCAATAGGAAGGAAGCTGAGAGGCAGAGGGCGGGATTAAACCCACAGCGTGGCTTCTCTCTGGTTTAAAGTAGAAGTGCAAGAAGTTACAGCGTGACGAACGGAACCAGACGTCATCAACACAAACCCGGGCCTGTGTGTGAACATCTGCAGCCTTGCTGGATCAGAACGTTTCTAGAAGTAATAGAAATGAGCCTTCTTGTTAATATAATCCTCTGAACTGTAGCGTAATCGCTATAAACTGATCTACTGATCATTTTTCTGAAAACTGATTCAAAAACTGAGTGCGTCAGCCAAAGTACAAATGCATCTGTAGAGTTGTCTGTATTCGAGTTTGTTTTTCAGTTTTCTTTCTCCTTTTCCTCCCTACGTTTTATCCCAAATCTCTCTCCTTTCTTCCATTTTCAGAACAGACTGCTTTTTGTCTGAACATCTGAGCTAATCCTCCATTATTTTTATTCTCTATCATCTTCCCAACATCCAGACCCGGTTCAGACGAAATGGACTCTTTCCTGTTTTATCTTTAAAAAATATACAGGTAGTGGAGGTGTATATTCTTAGTTTGTTGCTTAGGTTGTAAGAGCTAATCAGCAGTTGCTGATCTGAGCTGGTTACCAGGATGATGATGATGATGATGATGATCTAATGTGGAAACAAAGCTCTGCTGGAAGTCGCTCTGGGTAAGAGCGTCTGCTAAATGCATAAATGTAAATGGACAAAAACGAAAACACACTGATCTGCAGGAAACCTTGAGTCCTGCATTCATGTGGACAATTCTTTGAAACCTAAATGTCTCTGCAGACCAAGTTCCCCCTTCATGGACACTGTCCCCTAATGGCAGTGTCCTCATTCAGCAGGGTAATGTTCTGCCCCACTGCACAAACTGTTCAGGAACCAACTGAAGAAGAAAGAGTCAGATATGTTCCTCTTAATTCCCCACATCTTAGTCCCATCCAGCATCTGTGGGAAAAACTAGTCCCATCCATGGACACACCGTCCCAATTTACAGGACTGGAAGGATCTGGAACCAGAGCTCACCTTCAGGAGGACTGTGGAGGGTTCAGAACTGTTCTGGTGATGAGGGGCAGATGACCTTAAACAGGAAGTGGTAAGGCTTTTGTTGATTGGTGTGTTATATGGCAGATGGTCTCCTCAGACTCTTTCAGAAGATCACGTCACTGCAAGTCAGAACTTTATGTGCAGATATCGTGAAATGGCTACATCATGACTCCACCACAAAGCGTTTGTTCACATTTAGTTTTAGTCCAAAATCTTCTCCAAACTAAAACAACGCCTCAGGCGTCAGGCAGCGTCTCCAACACCAGATGACGCCTGGTTCCGTTCACCAACACTGGGATCATGTTCTGGCCTTCAGGTTCTGAGCGTTTCACACCCAGAATGACTTTGTTTAGTTAACCAGTTCATGAGCAGAAGTTTGGGTGAAGCTTGAAGATCTGCTGATGAGAGACAGTATCAGCAGCTTTTATACAGAGCTGGAATAAAGCGTATACACACACACACACACACACACAATGAGGTTTTGTGTGTGTGTGTGTGTGTGTGTGTGTCACTGCTTGTGCCTTTCAGAGGAAAAGGTGTGTCCTAAAGCCTTCCTCTGTGCTGGTGTGGGAAGCAGATGACAGATTGGTGAACCTACTGAAAAATGCAAAGCCTGGTCCTGTTGGTAGACATTTTATAATCAGGTTCGACCTCTTTTGTGGAGGGTGTGTCTTTCAGTATCCAGACCTTCCAGCAGTTCAGTCCTACAGAGCACTTCAAGAGATCTTCCAATGGAGGTTTCAGTCCCAACCCTGCTGCTGCTGCTGTGGCTGAAGACGCTCCTCAACTGGGTGGTGGTTCTGCTCCAGTGGCCCCATGTGGTGTGGACCTTCACTGGATTCTTCTGCCTTTCCCTGGCCCTGACAGACACACTCCAGGACATTGTGGTCACCCTGGTTTTCCTGGCTGAGGGCTTCACCATCTTGAACATTCGCATCACTGTTTACCACATTTGCCTTCTGGTCCAGATCTCCGGGTTGGTCTATGGAGTTCTTCAATGGCCTGCTTTCCTGCTCGTGGGACTCGACACCTACTGGATGGCGTCCACCAAGCCCTGCTGGGCACAGAGGCTCTCTTACATCTTTGGGACGCTGCTTCTTTGGATCCTCGCAACATACTATGTCTTGGTGAGACCTGATTCCAGCCCTGTAATGGGAGACGATCTTCATCTCCAGCTGTGTAAAGTGACCCGGAGCTTTCAGAGCAGCCAGGTGGCTGCAGTGTTGCTGCTGGTGGTGGCAAGCGTTCTCCTGTACACGAGGAACTCGCAGGATGATCTGAGGCACTCGGTGTACACCTTCCTCAGCACCTGGAGCTCCTTCCTGGTTCTGCTAGTCCTCCTCCTGGCTTTCCAGTTGGAGATCCCAGCCTATTTGGACATGAACGTGCCCTGGATCTGTCTCCTGCACAGCTTCTTCAACATGCTGTCTCTCAGCAGCTGCTCATGCCGGCTGTGCTCTGAGACGCGGGAGCATTTTGGGAAAAGATGAAAGGAAACTCAGGTTTGTGGACGTGTTTCTTCAGGTCTGATCAGCAGATTGGAGAACAAAGAGAGAAATTTGGTTTGTGAGTCGAACAGATAAACTGGCCAATAAGGAGGCTTCTTTAACTTGAGTTATTTGGCAGCACATAAACACCTTCAGGGAGGAAGGTTTTGGTTTGTAGACGCCTCGTTTTCCCAGGTAGGAGCAGCAGGTAAAGATCCCCTCTTTCACTAAACCGAAGCTTTAACGTGGAAACTAACCGTAACGGTGTCAGATGTTACACCGATTTTATTTCTTCAACACCGGCATCGTTCCTTTAACCGAGGGTGTCATTAGTTTCACACAGGGATTATTTCAGTCAATGTTCTGTTCTGTTCTGTTCACTTTATTTCATTCCGTTAGGTTTCATTCAGTTCAGCTTAGCACGTCACTCCAGCCGAACCCTGTGCCATAAAACTGGAAGATTTAAACAGGAAATGACGTTCATCCCATCAACATCAGTTGAATGTTCCTGCTCCTAAAAGCAGCACTGGACTCAGAGCAGGGAGTAAGATCTGGTGTGGATTAAACACTTGAGAAGATTCTAATGCTAGAACACTGGCCAGAGGAGTGACAGAAGGAGAAAGTGGAGAGAAAGAAGGGGTCGAACACACGGCGGGTTCAGACACTACAGAACTTTACTGGAACTGGATCCAAGCTCATTGTCTATACAAGGCATATGTACAGATTCAGAAAGAGGAAATAAAACACTACATACAACTGAGGTATGGCCTAAAAGTGTGTGTGTGTGTGTGGTTGCTCACACCAGTAAATATATCCCTCAGGAGATCTGCTTTAAAATAAAATGAAAAACAGGTTTTGTATCAACATGAGGTAGGAGCACAGCGTCTCGGTTCCATGCGTTTCCATCACTCCTCTCCGGGGTGTTCACCAACAGCCCAAAAAAACACACAAACCCCTCCAGTGTCCGTCTCGGCCCAAAACACACCGGCCGGAAACGTCTCCGGGACATGGTCCTTAAAAAAATCTTAAAAATCACTGTTTGGCCATAAAAAAGTGTCTCTTTTTGTTCATGTTCATCCATCTTTTATCAGCAATGCTACACCGTTTTCTTGAATATCACTTGAATATTAAAGTCTTTATTATCACTTTCTTCCAGCTAATGAACTAATCTGCTAATAATCAGAATCATATCAAGCATATACATCTCTCATCTGCATTAATGAGCACTTCATACAACACACAGCAGACACACAGCGCCCCCTAGTGTACGGGAGATGACATTCCAGAGAGAGAGAGAGAGAGAGAGAGAGAGAGAGAGAGAGAGACACAGACAGAGACAGAGAGAGAGAGAGAGAGAGACAGAGAGAGAGAGAGAGAGAGAGAGAGAGAAGACATTCACCCTAGAAAGCTTGCACTCCTCAAAAAATACAGGCTGGGGAGATAACGGAGCCAAACACTGTTTAAGTGCACACACTCTTCAACAGTCAGGTGTGTGTGTGTGTGTGTGTGTGTGTGTGTGTGTGTGTGGATGAAGGTACATTTTTTTTCCAATGAAATATAAATACATAAAATATAAATACACTCCAGGCATCTCCATCATTACCCGCCCACGGACCACTGCTGGTAAAAACCCCATTCGGTCTAATGAGAACCACAGTTTACACACTTACACAGAGAGAGAGAGTGTGTGTGTGTGTGTGTGTGTGTGTGTGTGTGTGTGCGCAAGCACCTGTCAGTTTAAAGGGCCCAAATTCTACATTTTCATTTCCCCACTCATGGGCTGAGCTAAACAGCTGTAATTCATTGTTTTTTTTTTTTGCATAATCGTAAGCACCCTGTTGGTACTCTAACCTTAGGTTCGCTTGATCAAGGTACTGGCCCCATCACAGCTCTCCGGGTGCTGGATATGTCCGCCCCCTGCTGGATGGTGTGCGTGTGTGTTAAATACACAGGATGTGTTTGGTTGTGGTTCACTGTGGTCACAATGACTGATAGTCACTTTCACTTGATCAGATTGTGTTAGTTCTAGGATACGGGCCCTTTAAAGCTCAGCATCTGTGAGAGTTTAGGGAACTGGGGTTCTTCACAGCAGTTCTCTTGAGGGTTCTCAAGTGCCTGAACCCACACCTCCCCCTGTCTAGAACCGCTATGTTTAAGGAACATCGGCGGAGGAGGATTAGCAACAATTCTGGCGCTGGGATTAAATTCATTAAATTCATTTTTAGTCCAAATGTCCCAAAACGCCTTGCTTTGAGTCCGAATGGGGTCTTTAAATCAGCCGTCTGGAAAGATCAGCTCCACAGCAGTGGAACCCCCGAGCGGGTTTCCCCAAGAAGGTCATTCAAATAACGAAAAAAAAAAAAAAAAAAAAAAAGGAAAAACACCAAAAGACATCCTTTTCACTCCTTGAACGGTACAAAAATCTTTTTTTTGTCTTTTTCAACCAAGCAGCATCGCTCACAATGTCCATGCGTGTCTCGTTCATTCGTACAAAAGTAGTTCAAATGAACAGTGTTCTAGTAACCTGTGGTCACATGACAAACGTACGTTTAACATCCAACACGCCCCACTGATCTGAGGGCTCGAACACTAAATAATAAGAAGAAGAAGAAGAATGAGAATAATGATTGTAATAATGATCATCAACAACAGCTGTAATGACTAATTCTGTCCACCCTTCCCGTCTCACACCATCATGCATCTCACACCTCATACAAAAACCCCGGTGAGCTTCACTCACCGCGGGCTGATATAATCTTTTTAAAGACTCTTTATAATGACATAGTTAATATATTAAAGACTACTGTATGTACAAAGTGTATATAAATCTATTAGTTAATACATTAAATAAATTTCCAACATCTCTTTTTATTTTATCTTATTTAGGGAAAAACAAAAAGCACGTGTACAGGAGTAGTTCATTTTTTCAGGGGGTTGTTTTGTGTTCTCAGCTAATAAAAGTCCTATCAGTCCGGGGTGTGTGTGTGTGTGTGTGTGTGTGTCCTGATGGACCTCCGTCCTGAACACTTGTAGCCTGTGGACCACCCTCCACAAACGCATGTCTTCACCAGTGAGTGTGAGCTGGACACCAGGGGGCGTCACATCTATGAAATTGGAAAATGGCTGAGAATTTTCTCAAATGTTTCTCTTAGAATCATTTTATAAAATTACAATATTATTTTAATTTAATGTTTGTTAATTACAGTTTCTCACGTCCACAAACAAAAAGAACCCGCAGAGATGTCTGAAGAAGGTCCATCAGCTTGGAAAGCTCTCGGACGTCCTGTCCTTTCTGAATGGATCTTTATCAAAACAGAATTGCAGAAACGAACGCTCGTTCGTTGGAACCGTGATTTCGGGTTCCTCCACGCTGACATGAAGAAAAACCCATAACTGAAGAGTTCCGTAAATACAGGGAGGGAAAAATCGTGGCTCATTTTCAGAAACAGGCATGTTTAGTAACTTTTCAGTTCTTTCCTGAAAGCGCCCCAGCTCCCGCCTGTCGTCCTCCTCCCTCGCTCCGTCGTGTGCACAAGCTTGAGATGAGAACAGAGAGGACGACAGCCGGTTCTCTCCCACCTGGTAGATCTTCATCTACCAGCAGGATACAAAACGGACCATTTTTCACCATTTTCTGGATTTGGACTGAAGAGGATCAGAACTGTTGCAGTGCCGCTTTTCTCCAGCAAGAGGCGATGGTGTTCACACGTGCTTCTCCACAGTGAAGGAAAACATCCAGGAAACGTCTAATCACCAGCAGACAGCAGGCGCCGCCGGGGTTGGAGAGAGGGAGAGAGGGAGGAGAAAAGTCAGGGGAGCAGGAGGATTATCATGTGAAGCCAGAGAGGCCTCTTCGAGGGGCCCTCCTTCCCCCCGGCTTTCAGTTTTGCCTTCACCTTCACCAAGAACCACAATGGCTGCAATGTTCCGGATCTCAGCGTGCTCCTTTTGTACGCTTTTCTTTCCCAAACGTTTGTATCAAAAAAATCTAGAAGTTTTCTGCAGCGGCTGAGGAACATAAAAACTACAGCTTTAGCTGAAAAGTCTATTCCGCCTCCACACTCCCCCAGAGTCCTCCAGCAGAGAGGCAAAACAAACCCCAAAAGGAGGACGAACCTCCTCTCCTCAGGCCACAACAGGCAGCCGAGCAGGAAACTATAAATTAAATCACGTACAAAGTTTTTTAAATACTGTCTAAGGACAACACAAGGTGAAATCTGGGGGTTCAGTCAGAAAGAGATGGTTCAGTCTTTTAAATGAGAAAACATTTAGGGCAGGGCTGACGGCGGGACTGAGACGAAGGGAGGGGGTCGCAGGCACGCAAGAGTGAGAGTGAGAGAGAGAGAGTGTTTAGCTGGTGGTCTCCACGGCAGGAGGGGACAACGTGTTGTGGCGGTGGGGGCTGGAGCCGGTCTTGCTGGTGGTCTGGATGATCTGCTGCTGAAGCTGAGTGATCATGAGCTCCAGTTTTTCTCGAGCCTCACGTTCTCGCCGCAGCTCGTCCTGCAGCTCCTGGCGCTCGGCTTCAGCTCGTTCCAGGCGACACCGCAGCTCGCACAGCTGAGGGACAACATTCACACGCTTATTTACTACGGCTTGTTCACACAGAGAGACGGACCAGATCAAAGGAACATCTCATCATAAACATCGTTTTTTACCATTTCTCCTCCAATTACCCTCCTCAACCGTGCAGACAGGACTCGGGCTGCCGTGAGTTTATGATTCTACATTACGGTGAAGACACAGAAGCACGTCTAGTAAAGATTAGATCTCAGGTGGAGCTCAAGATACCCAGTTACCTTATTTTTAAGTGTTTGGATCCCAATTTACATTTTCATTCACTTCAGACTCACAACTGTTGGCTGTAGGTCATGTTTAAACCTGCAGCTTGTGTGATGTGAAAATTCCTTCTTTATTAAACTGTGATTCTGGTATCTTGTATGATGATGATGCTCCTCAGCCTTGTAGCGCAGGGGCAAGAAAACTACTGTTTTTGACCGACCGCTTCTAGTTGAGGAGAGAAACTGGGAGGATCTGTAGGATCTTTAGGATCGTGAGGAGGTTCTGAACAACTGATTTTGTCGTGGGCCTTGAGAAAATGTCAAACTAACGATGAGGGTAAACACATACATGGAAACGGCTTCCAACAAACTGATTACATTTCTTAACCCTGATGTTCTTTGCACTTACATGGTTTAGCACTGTCTGTGCCCAGTTCATGTGTGTGTGTGTGTGTGTGTGTGTGTGTGTGTGTGTGTGTACCTGTGCAGTGTACTGCTCTTCCTGTTCTTTAGGTTTACAACTGCAGCCCTGCTGCCTGAGCTGCTCCAGTCTTCGCTCCAACTCCTTCTGCTCCTGACGCACCTCCCCCAGTTTCTGAGCATGCTCAGTGTGAACTGCCTCCAGCTCACTCTGCAGCTCGCTGTGCTCCACCGACAGCTGCCTCAGCTGGGCTGCCTCGCCGCCCCGCACTGCCTCCAGCTCCTGCACACGTGCACAAGCAGAGGGTTCATTCCCAATGTTCAGAGATGCTTCAGGAAGGCACTGTGATATTGGATTTAAAAACAAGTTGTACACTTCATTAAACACTTTTCTACCAAAATGATTCCGTTTCTGAAACCAGGAGCCTCTGATAATAAAGACTGTGTGTTGTTACAGGGGAAGGTGTGGAGGATGTGCTGATGAACATTAGATGAGGGTGATGAGGTTTGAGATGTGGTTTTGTAGCACATAAGGTGTGGTAAGGAGCGGTAGGTGTGGAAGGTGTGGTAGGAAAGATGTTCGCGATGCAGTTGTCGCGCTGACCGTCTCGAGCTGAAGCTGCCGCTGCAGCGTGGCGTTAAGTTTCTCCTGCTGTCTGCTGTACATCTGGACGATCTCCAGCACAATTCGCTCCTTATCATCCTCCTTGGCACATACTGTCTCCACGGCAACTGCCGGCGCTGCGCCCGGGTGACGGGACTTCACTTCCTCGGCAACAGAGGAGGGAGACACACCCAGATCTGTGGGATGAAGAGGAGGATGAGGAAGGTGAATACACAGCCTGAGTGACTAATTCACTGCGGAAGGTTCCTCACAGACATGAACCGGTGGTGGAGACGCTGTCTGATGTCTGAGATGTTGCTTTAGTCTGGAGAAGATTCTGGACTAAAGCTGAACCCGTTCATGGTGGAGTGATTTAGTGGACAGACTGTAGATGGACTACTTTACCGTCTTCACCATCCCACATTTAAAACCATTGGGTAAAGGGTTTAATGACCGTATGAAAGCTTTACATTTACAGCGTTTATCAGACGCTCTTCTCCAGAGTGTCTCCATGTCCTGGTCAGGACGGTCCCCCTGGAGACACTGAGGTTCAAGGTCTCAGGGACCCAGTGGTGGTAGTGCTGGAGGTGGGATTCAAACCTTGAGCCAGTATCCTACCACTAGACCACCAGCAGCCACCTAGATGCTTTAAGATCAGGGTTAGATACCGATCATAAGGAGGTTCAGCAATTAGGAAACGAAACCCCTTTAAACACTAATAAAATCTTTCTTCCTGGTTTGTCATGTGCCTCAGGTAAACAGCCAGGAAACATATTCACACACTGACAGACAGACAGACGAACAGACAGACAGCTTTAACTGTGCATCAGGAAAGGGTAGAAAATGAAGTGTGAAAAAATAAGGCATCTGGTGTGTGAATCTTGTGTGTGTGTGTGTGTGTCCTGAGGACTCTGAAGTGCTGTGTTTTGCAAATGTAGGGCAGGCAGCCTGCAGAACGGCAACACACACGTCATACAGTCCTGACACCTTTTAATTCCTTAGTGAGTTGACAGAGAGAGAGAGAGGAGAGAGAGAGAGAGAGACAGGGAACCCAGAGAGAGAGAGAGACAGAGAGAGAGAGTGTGAGAGAGAGAGAGAGAGAGAGAGAGAGAGAGAGACAGAGACAGAGAGAGAGACAGAGAGAGAGAGAGTGTGAGAGAGAGAAGAGAGAGAGAGAGAGAGAGAGAGAGAGAGAGACAGAGAGAGAGAAGACAGAGAGAGAGAGAGAGAGAGAGACAGAGAGAGAGAGAGAGAGAGAGAGAGAGAGAAATGCAGGTTTTCTCATGACTCCTCTCATAAACATGTACTGCTGTGTGGTTTCTTTTTTGAGTAAAGGGGGTTATTGAGGAGCAGTGTGGTTGGGGTGTGTGTGTGTGTGTGTGTGTGTGTGTGTGTGCTGACCTGGCTGGGTGTCCTGGTTGTGTATTCTCCTGCTGTAGTGCTGTTTGAGGCGCTCCCAGAACTCTCGCCGTCTCCATCCTTCTGCAGAGACACGTTGGGTGCCACCACCTTATCGTACGGATACAGGAAGTAACTGCTATAAAAAATAAACAAACAAATACACAAGTGCCATTAAACATTCTTTTAAATAAACATTCTTTTAAATTTCCAGTGCTGGCACTGCATCTGAACGTTAAACTGTTGCTCCAGCCCTATTAACTGGACTGGTACCTAAATAGTATTTGTGATGAACGGATTTGGTTTGTTTTAGTACTGCATGCACTTCACAGAAACCCTTTAGCGCTCTGTGTTGAGCAGAGAACTGCTGGAACAAAGTCCACGTAGAAAATGTGAAGAAATGCAGCAGAAGTGTTTTAAGGTTAAAGTCTGAGTTTATATTGTACTTGCCCCACTTTTTAAGAGTCTGATTATTCATGAATTACTCTGTGTCCCTATTGGTGGCCTTGGCAGTGAGGTGGGCAGGACGCGTGTCTGTTCTTAGTTTATTATAAATGTGATCATACATTGTGGTGTTTAAAGAGGTTGGGCCTTTGCTGGTGCTTAAAACACATTTCAGTGACTCAACCAGAGAGAGAGAGACAGAGAGAGAGAGAGACAGAGAGAGAGAGAGAAGACACAGAGAGAGAGAGAGAGAGAGAGAGAGACAGAGATAGAGGAGGAGAGAGAGACAGACAAGAGACAGAGAGACAGAGAGAGAGAGAGAGAGAGACAGAGAGAGAGAGAGAGACAGGGGAGAGAGAGAGAGAGAGGGCAGGGAGAGAGAGAGAGAGAGAGAGACAGAGAGAGAGAGAGAGAGAGAGACAGAAGAGAGAGAGAGAGACAGAAGACAGACAGACAGACAGAGAGAGAGAGACACAGAGAGAGAGAGACAGAGAGAGAGAGAGAGAGGAGAGAGACAGAGAGAGAGAGAGAGGGCAGAGAGAGAGAGAGAGAGACAGAGAGAGAGAGACAGAGAGGGCAGACAGAGAGAGAGAGAACAGAAGAAGAGAGACAGAGAGAGAGAGAGACAGAGAGAGAGGGCAGGGCAGAAGACAGAGAGAGAGAGAGAGAGACAGAGAGAGAGAGAGAGAGAGAGAGAGAGACAGAGAGAGAAGACAGGAGAGAGAGAGAGACAGAGAGAGAGAGAGAGAGAGACAGAGAGAGAGAGAGAGAGACAGACCAGACAGACAGAGAGAGAGAGACAGAGAGAGAGAGAGACAGAGAGAGAGAGAGAGAGACAGAGAAGACAGAGAGAGAGAGAGAGAGGGCAGAGAGAGAGAGAGACAGAGAGGGCAGACAGAGAGAGAGAGAGAGACAGAGAGAGAGAGAGAGAGAGACAGAGAGAGAGAGACAGAGACAGAGAGAGACAGAGAGAGAGAGAGACAGAGAGAGAGAGAGAGACAGAGAGAGAGAGAGAGAGAGAGAGAGAGAGAGGGCAGAGAGAGAGACAGAGAGAGACAGAGAGAGACAGAGAGACAGAGAGAGAGAGAGAGAGAGAGAGAGAGGGCTGAAGAGAGAGAGAGAGAGAGAGAGAGAGAGAGAGACAGAGAGAGAGACAGAGAGAGAGAGAGAGAGAGAGAGACAGAGAGAGAGAGAGAGAGAGAGAGAGAGAGAGAGGGCAGGGAGAGAGAGAGAGAGAGGAGACAGAGACAGGGAGAGAGAGAGAGGGAACAGAGAGACAGAGAGAGATGAGGGAGGGAGAGAGAGACAGACAGAGACCAAGAGAGACAGAGAGAGGAGAGAGAGACAGACAGAGAGACAGAGAGAGAGAGAGAGAGACAGACAGAGAGAGAGAGAATTCCATGAGAGGTCTGTCTCTGTATGAAGAATGATCGTGATGGTCCAGAGGTGAACTCCCATAATTCCTCAAACCGTGTCTATAAAGAAGCCCAGATTCAGGAGAGACTGGGGTACCTGGGGGTCAGGACAGGGCAACTTCTCTTTGATATCAGAAACAGACAATGAACGAGCATAGGCTAGTCTTTTACGACACACACACACACACACACACACACACACACACACACACACACACACACACACACACACACACACACACACGGGCATTAATATAAATGAGTGTTGTTAGTGAGGTCTGCAGATAAAACTGAGTGTTTAAGTCTCATTAAAGCAGCGCACATGAATAAAACAGCAACCGTAACACAAACACATAAAACACACACACTCACACACAGCATCGATTACAGAAACACACACACTTACCCTAAAGCACATATGAACCAAGGGGCACTAAAAAGGAGCTTGTTTCTGCCCTCATTTGTCTTCATTTTTACTAACGTCCTGCTACACAGACGACCCGATTACTCTTTCCCAAAACCGGGAGTCCCAACATTTCCTTTTTAAACAGCTGCAAAAAGAGCCGTTGTTTTAAAAAGGGGGCGGAAATTTCACTGCTAGGACCAAATAAGCAGACATTTCTTTATGAAGGGGACGCAAAAGACACGGCCAAAGGTAGACTAGGAATGTAAATGTGTAAAGAAGACACCCTCAATAATTACTGCTCTGTCTCTTTTCCTTTTCAGTGTGCCCACACACACACACACACACACACACACACACACACACACACAGTAAGAAAAGCAATTTCTCTCATGATCAATAATGTTCTTCTGATTCTGATCCACAGTGCTGGTCACAGGGCTTCATGACGTTCCTCCCACAAATACAGAGAATAAAGATCAGAACTGAAGGTGAGAGATGGAGGAGACGTGTTTTCTGAATGGACTGAGAGGTGTGTGTGTGTGTGTGGAGGATAATGGCGCTGTATGTGCGTGTGTGCATATACTCCTACGTGTGGTATGTGAGAGAGAGAGAGAGAGAGAGAGAGAGAGAGAGAGAGAGAGAACGAAAGCACGCAGAGGGAGGGAGAGGAGTGTGAGATGAATGGAGTGCTGTGGAGCAGAGATGTGAGTGGGGGAGGATGGAGGATGGAGGACAGGCTGCTGGTATGGGGGTGGTGTTCCTGATAGGAGGGGGCAGTGTGTGTGTGTGTGTGTGTGTGTGTGTGTGTGTGTGTGTGTGTGCACACATGAGATATTCAGAGACGATGTGGGTTAAAGGAACACTCTTTAATCAAACTGACTGATTTTAAACACCTGCCCTTTAACTTCTCCCACTAATTCAGTTTCCACTGAGATTTGAATCTTAATTTTTTTATCCATTCTTTCCTTTTCCACTGTATCTAGAATTTTTCTTTTTTTTCGTTTTTGAAGCTGAATGTTTCTGTGAAGCTCTTCCGACGGCTGAGATGTGGTTTGGTTTTGTGAGGGAGAGAAAAGGACGGGGGTGTTTTTAGTGCAGAGTTCTGAGGAATGAAGGCAGAACTCTGCTTTAATGCAAAAAAGAGAAGCAGCAGCGTTTGTGTTTACAGTAAAACACTCGGTTTTAGAGAGAATAAAGTCGGGGGAGTGTGATCAAGCTAGAGCGCCACCTCCTGTTCACTGAGATCACCGTGAGGTGTGTGAACTTCGTGTGTGTTTTCAGTACCTTTTTCTCCGGCTCCTTATCACACAGCTTATCACCCGAAGGACAAGGGTCAGGGCTGGATTTCCTCACATGTCTGTCTTCGTCCAGCACCTTCCAAAACACAAGACGTAATGAATTATTCCGCCATTTAATGAAGCCATTGCACGTTGACTTCATAACTAAAGTAGCTATAACTATATAGAACTATATCACATGTCAGAACGGGGGCCGGACGCCCTGCGCTGGAGGAACGCAGTTTAAGACTGTGCCGTGTTTAGGACGGAAACGACAACAAAACAGACTTGATAAATAAGTCAGCTTGGTTTAACTGACACTTATTAACTTTCGTGTTCTGTACGGACAGATTCAAGCCTTTCACCCAATTTCTTTCCACCAGAAAACTCCAAGATGGCGCCACGTGAGAAGCAGCCAGTTACAGGAGCTTCTGTTCTTTTTATTTACAGCTCCTGTACTTTCTCCTGTACTTGTTCCTCTTTCTCTACATCTCTATATTTTTATATCTTTTTTCTATTCTTTCTGTACATCTGTCACCTTTATAAGAGCCCTGTAACGCCCAAATTTCCCATCGGTGGGAGAATAACAGATCACTCTGCTCTGCTCTAGATTAATTTACACAAATGAAGTTAAAGTTCGGCTGTTGCCATCATGTTACACATGCTGCTCACTGGCGCCCCTGAAGGAACTGGGTGGAAACACATCTGTCTCAGTGTGTGTCCTGTGGTATACACTGAGCTGTGTGTGAAACACTGTGCACATACACACACACACAAGTGTTCTCACACACACACACACAGCAGCGCCAGCTCTGTTTACTGAGTACACTGAGCAAAGGTGGAGACAGACTGACTCGAGTGTGTGTGTGTGTGTGTGTGTGTGTGTGTGTGGGAGAAAACGGGGCATGCTGATCACCACAGTAGGAACTGATGGTTATCAGAGACTGATTGATCAAGTGACCCCCCCCCACACACACACACACACACACAGACACAACAGTCTACAGTAATTAATCAGTGTCAAAGGAAAAAGCAGGTCAAACTACATACAGGGAGAGAGAGAGAGAGAAATAGACTGAGAGCGAGAGCGAGAGAGAGAGAGAGAAATAGACTGAGAGCGAGAGAGAGAGAGAGAGAGAGAGAGAGAGAGAGAGAGAGAGAGAGAGGATTCAGAGGGTAAGGAAACCTCCAGATGAAGGGTTTTCCTTTCTGCTCAAACACACTACTGGCTCTCTCGCTCTGTGTGTGTGTGTGTGTGTGTGTGTGTGTGTGTGTGTGTAAGGAGGAGGGGTCTGATGTTCTCAAGGAAAAGGAGCACTGCAGCACAGGGGAAAGTGTGGGTGTGAGACAGGAGTGGTTATAGGAACAATAGCACACTGCAGTGCTTCTAACCTTGACAAGCCTGTGTGCTGCGGACACACACACACACACACACACACACACACACACACACACGCAGTATAACACTGACATGCAAATTAGCCTGTGACCAGTCTCAGGGGTTTCTGGGTGCTGGGAGGAATCGGTGCCTTCGTTTGATCCAACAGTTCGCAATAATGTTCGACCTCTTCACAGAAAAGAGCTTCAGGGTTTCTGTGACATCACGAGCATTTAAACAGAACCAAAGCTCTGCTCTGGCAGGAAGACGGCTGTTTGGGTTGCCTATGCTGTGAAACAGCCCTCCATTTATCCTACAGCAGTTTGGCCCCACCCACAGCAGACTAGCTCCTCCCTCTTTCTGCAGCAGTTCAGTCTCACCTAAACAACCTCCAGCATCTTAGAACCGCCCACTAGGGGTTACAGAATACCAGATTATCCACGCCCACTCTACAAACATTTAGCTAGCACCGCCCACTCAGCACACATTAGATTAGCCCCACCCACATTAGATCAGCCCCGCCCACTATGCCAGCGGACGATTTCAATCTAGTTACTTTTGAATGAAACAGCAAACCAGAACACAGCTCATTTACATAAATAAGACAAAAAAAGAGCTCAGGACGGAAAAATACATTAATAATGGAGGAGGAAAAAAAAACCAACCCCCTCACACACACAAACACACACACCTACTGATGTACTCTCACAGCCAGGCCCTGGTTAATCTCTCTTTAATGACAAGAGTGTTATCACTGCCTCCTGTTTCCTTCTGTCACACTCACACACACACCCCGTGTTATCTACGGTTACTCTAACCAAAGGGTTATCTACTGCCCTGACTATTACACAGACTGTTTGTATGTCAGTGTGTGTGTGTCTTGAACACACCCTGACCACAGGGTTCCACCTTCACTCTGAACTTTTCCCCCTGTTGCTCCTGATCCACCGACGGACACACACAAACCTACATTTTGGGGAAGGCCCACCCTTCTTTTATCATTTCCTGCATAATTAAGATGTAAACAGAGTAAGAATATATCGTTCATAAATCCATTTTTTAAATTAAAAACTGATTAAAAATAGTGATTTTCCATTTTCCTTCTTTAAAATGTTTTTCCCTGCTTTTGTATGCGTTCATGAAGAACTGAAGAATAAATGATCTATGTAAATGTCTGTAAATGATCTAGCTAATGCTGACTGGCAGGCCAGGATTTTTACTTGAACAAAGTGTCTATATTTTTTAAATTCCAGGATCTGATGATCTTTTCAGTAGAATGAAACATCACAATCGCAATATATAGAGATCAAATCACGATCTCCATGTCCTCAGGCTCGTTTGGTGGTCTGTGCTTTGGGACGAGGCACCAGGATTGGAAAGTCGTGGGTTTGAATACCAGAGCGGTAGCTTACCCTGAGGTGCCCTTGATCAAGGTACCGTCCCCATCACTGCCCCCTGTGTGTGTGTGTGTGTGTGTGTGTGTGTGTGTGTGTGTGTGTGTGTTAAACGCAGAGGTGTGATTTCGTTGGGGTTCACTGTGTGCGGTGCTGTGTTTCACACTGACTGTCCCTTTTTTTTCCAGTGTGTGTGAATGGAACCAAACGTCTGAGTGTCCTTCACAGTCATGAAGTGGTAGTGGGACGCGGTCTGATGCCGGGGACGTCGTTTTGGAGAAGACTTCACCCATTCGTGCTGGAGGGACAAACTGATTTAGTTCAGACGGTTTAACCATCACCGTCCCACAGAGGCAGCGGTGGTCTAGTGGTGAGGGAGTCGCCCCGGATCGGAAGATTGTGGGTTTGATTCCCTCACCAGTAGGTTGCCCTGAGGTACCCCTGAGCAAGGTACCGTCCCCGTCACTGCTCCCCGGGCGCTTTCAATAGCTGCCCCCTGTTGCACGTGTGTGTGGGTGAAACGCAGAGGTTGAAATTTGTTGTGCTGCGCTGCGTTTCACAATAACAAGGGTAGTCACTTTCACTTTCACATTTTCTTTCAGAGACACGTGTTTTACTGTCATGTTCCAAGATCCTTCCATCTAAACCCAGGTCTTAAACCCAGGTCTTAAACCCAGGTCTTAAACCCAGGTCTTAAACCCAGGTCAAATCATTTTTGAGAATCACCTTAGACTTCCTGCAGAATTCAGGGTCCAGACATAAACAGGGTGCTTCTGCTTGGGTTCCCGGTGTTGGTGAAGGGCTCGGAGGTCTGAATGTCCCCCACAGACATGAAATAGTGGTGAAGATGCCGCCTGATACCCGAGAAGATTCTGGACTAAAACTCCAAACGCTGTAATGTACGGGCTAAAGGAAAAGTGTCTGATAGGCTCTTTCCTAACAGGTATCTGCACCTAAAAGCAGATTTCCCTGCAGCGAAAAGAAATTCTGTGTTGTTGCCCACAGGCGTGCGTAGTGCCTTTCCTTCGAAACTGTGAAAATAAACGAGAAAAAAGCCACTCGTCAGGCAAGTTCAGACATTAAGGGCGTTCACTAAAAGGGTAACAAAGGAACATCACTCCACTGCCAACAAAACACACGGCAGACCTTTTCTTTTTTCTGAGATCGATGACAATTCTCAACAAATTACTTTTTACGTATATTTTATATACATTCATACATTTATATACAAACCATGTAAACGATGAAAGTAACCAGACATGAAATGGTGCTGCCTGACGCCGGAGACACTTTACCAGTTTGGAGAAGATTCTGGACAAAAATCACCAAAGAAGAGTGATTTAGTTCAGATGGACTGTTTTACCATCATCCCCGTCCCACAGAGACACTCAGAGACACTCAGAGAGACACACAGAGACACACAGAGACACTCAGAGACACTCAGAGACACAGGGAGACAACCAGAGAGACACACAGAGACACACAGAGACACAGGGAGACACAGGGAGACAACCAGAGACACACAGAGACACTCAGAGACACTCAGAGAGACACACAGAGACACAGAGACACACGGAGACACAGGGAGACAACCAGAGACACTCAGAGAGACACACAGAGACTCACAGAGACACACAGAGAGACACAGGGACACACAGAGACTCACAGAGACACACAGAGAGACACAGAGAGACACAGGGACACTCAGAGAGACACAGAGACACTCAGAGAGACACAGAGACACTCAGAGAGACACAGAGACACTCAGAGAGACACAGGGAGAGACACTCAGAGACTCACAGAGACACTCAGAGACACAGGGAGACAACCAGAGACACACAGAGACTCACAGAGACTCACAGAGACACACAGAGACACTCAGAGACACACAGGGACACTCAGAGACACAGGGAGACAACCAGAGACACACAGAGACTCACAGAGACACACAGAGAGACACAGAGAGACACAGAGAGACACAGAGAGACACAGGGACACTCAGACACACAGAGACACTCAGAGACTCACAGAGACACTCAGAGACTCACAGAGACACTCAGAGACACTCAGAGACTCAGAGAGACTCAGAGAGACTCAGAGAGACACACAGAGACACACAGAGACACTCAGAGACACTCAGAGACACTCAGAGACACACAGAGACTCACAGAGACACTCAGAGACACTCAGAGACACTCAGAGACACTCAGAGAGACACAGAGACACACAGAGACTCACAGAGACACACAGAGAGACACAGGGACACTCAGACACACAGAGACACTCAGAGAGACACAGGGAGAGACACTCAGAGACTCACAGAGACACTCAGAGACACACAGAGACACACAGAGACTCACAGAGACTCACAGAGACTCACAGAGACTCACAGAGACTCACAGAGACTCACAGAGACACTCAGAGACACACAGAGACACACAGAGACTCCCAGAGACACACAGAGACACTCAGAGACTCACAGAGACTCACAGAGACTCACAGAGACACACAGAGACACTCAGAGACACGGGGACCTTCACTGGGGACAGGAAATACACAGACTTGGAATGTCTGGTTGTGTTCACCACCACTGGAGAGAAACATGAACCATTTCACACTAAACCCACTCAGGAGCAGTTTGTTTACATTTCAACCATTAATTATAGAGTTATTTTTGAATGTAGAGTTTTTCTGAACTGGAAGCAGTTTAAAACCAGTTCTTGTGATACTCAAACAAGCAAACAAAAGCACAGCTATGGTGTCAGCAGATGAGCCGTTCTAATTTGGACAGACACACACACACACACACACACACACACACACACACACCTGAGCACAATACTGCAGAACTGACTGGACCCCTAAACCACATGTGAACACACACTGATGTGGAATTAACCAGCCTGATGGCAAACTGAATCTAGAACAGCTCTAACCCTCACACAAAGCCTGCTGAGCTTTCAGTTAGTGCGTGAGGATGATGTATAGGCAGTATTCAGGGTGTGTGGGGTGTCATTTTGGCCCTGTTGTCACCCGGTATTAACATGTGATCTGATCACCTGTGATGAGGTCTGATGAGATTAGGTATGAAAGCACCTGAGACACAGTGAGATCTGAAGGATCAGGTCTCAGTCTGTCCTCACTAAGAGTTCTCAAAATTTGTTTTATTTCTGTAGTATTTTTTACAGCTGTCACAAATCAGCTTCCCAGAATCCGGTTTGAACCAGAACCAGAATAAACTCCCTAAAACTGGAGGAAGGAACCTCAGGTGGAACCAAGACTCATAAGGGAAACGCGTCCTCTTTTGGTGGAGTCTGGATAATCAGGAAGGTGCTCCGAGCCACCTTCCTGGATGGGCTCTTCACCGTGTTCATGACTCCGGTTTCTCCTCCTGGCTCCACTAAATCTGTGGCAGTTGGGGAACCGTGATCCGATGATCTAATGACAGGTGTGAAGTGACGCACTCAGAGCTGATCAGATAATCCACAGCACCTTAAAGCATGGTCTCAGAACCTTCAGCCACCCGTCTGTCAGGATGTCCGAGCACGGAAAAGTTCTGCTGCACCCATTTAATGAGGTTGACTGTCACTGTTTGGGACAAGAATGAGACAGGATACACACAGGAGGAGATAAACACACACCTCAGATTCAACAAATACATTACAAGTTTACACTTGTTCTCTCTCTCTCTCGCTCTCTCTCTCGCTCTCTCGCTCTCTCGCTCTGAAACTGCTATTCTTCTAGGCAACACCACACCGGAATTCAAGGACACTTATTGCAGCCTGTGTGTGTGTGTGTGTGTGTGTGTGTGTGTGTGTGTGTGCAAGGCTGACTACATCCGTCTGCTGCTGCTCTAAACACTGCATCACTACTGCAGTCCCCCTATACACACACACACACACACACACACACACACAGTCCATCCCCCAATCCCAGGCTGACATAACCAACACACCCACCTACATCATCCTCACACAGAGACAGACGGAGGGAGGGAGAGATGACGGAGGAAGGAAAGAAAAAAAACCATTGTGAGAGAGGACATATAGAGGAAAATAGGGGAAAGAATAAAGAAGGTAAGGAAGACAAACGAGGCAACGTGCAGTACAGTCAGTTCAATACAATTCAGTTAAATTCTACTTTATTTAATTCAGTTCATTTGGTTCAGGTTTTATCAGAGACAGTAGCTCTATATGGTACAGTACAGCAGCCCCTCTGTGTGTGTGTGTGTGTGTGTGTGTGTGTGTGTACACTCAGCATTACTGAACTGCTGTTTCTCAGGCTACAACAGAGGCCCTCCTACACACACACACACACACACACACACACACACACACACACACACACACTCTTATGTAGCATTGCTAATCCAATAAGCCAGTCAACTATGTGGGGGAAAACAAAAATGCACGCGCACACACACACACACACACACACACACACACACCTGTAAAAACACAGACAGGCTGAGACAGGTTTGTTCCAGAGCAGATTGGGCCAGACAGTCTGGCAGACACACACACACACACACACACACACACTCCTGCACACAGTCTAGACACAGTCCGATAAATGTCTCACCCAGCCTGATAAGGTTCTGCAAACTAATCTGTCTGGATCGACTCTTCCACAGAAAGCCCTTCCCGCTACACGCTTCCTGCTCGTTCCACTTTGGAACTGCTGTTTAGATTTCGTTAATCTCCGAGTCTGAATGTTTGATTATTAGTGTAGAAGCTCTCTCAGAACACCAGACACGGCAGAAGGACGGCTCCGGACTGAGCCGCGGCGTTAGGACGGGGTAAACGGGCAGCGGTACACTGCCGAGTCTGTTCCCTCACACACAGGCCGGTCTACATAACTCCCTCAATGGCTAATCTGTGTGTGTGTGTGTGTGTGTGTGAGAGACCCAAATAAGTTCCAGCACGCCAACATTCCCCCTAAAGAGACACACATGGGCCTCTCTCACTCACACACACACACACACCCCACATTCCAGCAGGTTTTCTTCAGGAAGGAGTAAAAACAGGCCTAAACTCCATCTTTTTGAAATGTTTTTAAACAAGTTGAGTTCGTACAATGCCAGAAACCACATAAGCGAGTCTGTTAAACATTACCAAACACCAGGGATAAAAACTATTGTTTTTTAAAAATCCAGATTATTCTGAAACAATATAACATGACTTTGAAAAGGTCATGTGCTTCCTGCACTTTCCTTAAACAGCATTTTAGTCTTCGAGTCTTCTTAAAGGTCAACGCTTATAGGGTTCTTTTCAGAAACTCCAGCTTGTAGCTCTGGTTCTGGTTCAGAGAGATGATCTTGGATCCTTCTCATAGTCCGTTATGTTTCATTTATTTCAGTTTAATAACGGCTCAATGTCCTTCAGGGATGCCCTACTGAACCCCTCACAGGAACCTTTTCCCTTTTGAGGTTTTCGTCCACCTTTAAATGGTGCACTGACACTACAGCTTGAAATTTTTATGCCTTTAGGTTTTGGGCGGGATGTAATTTCCCAAATGTGTGTCAGACTCGGGTTTCACGCGAGGGTCTTGGACCATCTTGAATCTGATCTGCCTTCCCTTCCTCCTCCTTACTTTCCCTTTTTAAATCTGTGTGGCTCAATCTGCAGTCATGGGTCAAAAATGTGTTTCAAAAATAGCGAAACGTTTCAGGAACAAACAGGTGAAGACTTCAAGAACATCACCATGAAGACGTCCAACAGCACACACGAGGCATGACCAACAGAATTAGCCACTGATGGCCAGTGGATTCTATAGTTAGCAGTAATGGGATCAGCTGGAGTCTATAATTACTCGCTTCCACTGGAGTTTTCCACGTCAGGTGATCCACAGTGGTGCAGGTCAGGAGCAAAGGTGAGAAATAGACCATGACAATCTGATCGAGAGTAAAGGAAAAGGACTGCAGCACAGTGCTCACCTACTGAAACTAAAGTTCATGATGTTGATTTTAAATCCATGATCTAGTTTTAAAGGCAGCAGAGCTGGAGGTGTCGGAGTTAGGACGAGGACGAGGATGGACAGGATTAGAAATGAGGATATTAGAGGGACAGATCAGGTTAGACATTTGGAGACAAGAGTTGGAGAAGCAAGTTTGCGTTGGTCTGGACATGTCCAGAGGAGAGACGAGGATTACACCGGGGGGACTGGAGGACATTGGAGGATGTTGAAGATGGAGCTGCCAGGAAAGAGGAAGACCAAAGAGGAGGTTTACGGACGTGGTGAGACAGGACATGCCAGCAGTTAGTGTGAAGGAGGACGAAGCAGAGGGCAGCAAGAAACGGAGGCGGTTGATCTGATGTGGCGACCCCTAAACGGAAGCAGCCGAAAGAAGATGATCTAGTTACTGCAATTTGAGCAAATGCTGTACTGTCAGGACGGATGACAACGGATCGTTTAAATGGAGATTTAACCTCCGGTCTAAACACTTTAACCAGCTTTAAAGTCCATATTCACTACCAGCACCGTTATTCTTCAGACCAGCTACTTCTCCAGGCTTCTTGAAGGACATCCCAAGGCTCTCCTTTGGACGTTTGTTTCTGATCTCTGTGGAGACGATCCCATAATGCTTCAGCAACTGCTCAGGTACAGAGACTGTACTGAAAATGAGAAACAAAGACTTCGTCCTTCAGGAAAAACTAAAAATACAAGAAAGTCTGGATCTTTGGGAGTGAAACAGGAGAAACTAGAGTTGGTTGGAAAGTTGAAGAAGAAGCGGGAAAACAGAAAAGCAGATTCATAAGGAAGAGCATACAATGTGGGTGAAGAACAGTGTTCACACTCCTCTCTGAACAGCAACCAGGAATCCAGCATGCACACGCGCACACACACACACACACACACACATTAATGCTGACACACATTTCTGGAAGGTCACATCGCTGCTGTCCCACAGGGGGGGGACTCTCAAGTGTGTGTGGATCCCTCTCGGTGGGACAGCAGCGACGTGACCTTCCTCATACATGCATCAGTGCAGATGAGGAGTGTGTGAGTGTGCGTGTGTGTGTGTGTGTGCACACATGTGACCAGCTGCTCTCTCCTTTCAACTGGGCCACAGAGACATCCATTCTGCTCACGCTCACACACACGCTCACACACCCCTCTGTGTGGCTGCTATGGATGTGCATGTTAATGTAATCTAATAATTGAAATCATTTTCTAATAGTCTGACAGACTGTAACAAACTCCAGGAAACTGACATGACTGTTTTATTTCAAAAGCAGGTAACATTTGTCATCATCCTGGTTATAATACTCAACAGGAAATCAACGATAAGTGAGACCAGCTATGTTATATGGGCTGGAAACAGTAGAGAGACCCGTTTTTCTATACAGGTTGGAGATGGCAGTGAGACTTTGATCATCTGCTTTAGGATCGATCGACTGATCGATCAAGAAAGAGAGAGAAACAGCATAAAAGAGACAGGCGGAGAAAAGGAAGATAAAAACTGAGGATAGAGATGAAAAGCGGCAACACAAACTGCACAACGCCTGCATCCAGCCTCTAGTCCACAACTGCAGATCAAAGGCTGATGCTGTTAACAAGTAACTCACTTCACAGACTGCAGTCAGTCGGAGTGCCAGAGAGCCCTTAACGAGTCGAAATCAGTCCGGTGAGCCTCACTGCTGGGGTGCATTACTACACAGGAGATTTCACTGGAATAACTCACCGTACTGGATCTTCCAGCACTGTCTTTATATCACGCTTTTTGGTCCCACTTTATTCCTTCTTCACGTCACTGCGAATTAAAGCTAAAGAAATAAACGACCACCAATGAGCAGCCACACTAATAGTGCTAACGGTTCAATTAAGTCCTTTTACAGTAAAATGACTTCCGTTACCAGCACAGACACATTCAGATTCATTTAATCAGCATTTTATTATTCAACTATTTATTAAAAGAGGAAAATCAACATTTAAGTGAAGGTATTACTATCATAAAGACGTAAATGCAATTCTAATTGTGAATATTTTTGGTTCTCAGATCTACAGGGCTCCAGTTCTGTTCTACACAGATGAATTAAGGTTCTCCGCAACTTAAAATGGATCTAAAACACTCAGTCAAGAGAGGGTAGGTTTCTAAAATAAACAGCACTTCCTTTTTAGAGTTCCGATACTGTAATCTACTGGGAGCTGTCCAAATGAAGTGCAATCTTATGTTGTCCTCTCAGCGTCTCCCATCCACGCCCTCTCTCTGTCCATGTGGGTGAAGCGCTAGACAGATAATCTGTTCAGCTCGCCGGTTATCAGACAGCCTGTGTTCTAGATCACGGTTCAGACTGTACTCCGTTTCTCCACATCAGCATAAGCTCAGTCACAGGCGTCTCGCTCACCGGAATGTCCAAGAGGACGGCTTTTCTAATTCTGCCATGCCACAATAAAAAAACCCCACAATGTCAAAATTTCCCTCAAAAGCGATGGGGAAAGACTGAACAAAGCAATCGTTTTCATACTGCAACTGCAACCGCAACTGGAAAGTTTATCAAATCATGAATACGCGTCTTTTTTCGATGTAAATGTAGAGTACAACACAGACAGGGTCATTCAAAATAGCAAATTTGATATATTTCAAGATGTAAAGCTTATCAATCGGCAGTCGGGCAAGTTTAGCAAGACAAAGTAGATAGAAATAAAGTGTATAAATGAAGTATAAATGAACGATCAACCCGCCGTCTCAACACAGCCGGGAGAGATGACCAATAGAAACGATGGTTTTATATAAGAATGATCTATATCGACCAGCTGTATGTTGCAGGAACTGAGTTCCAATGTGTCCATTTACGAATAAATGGTGCTCAAACTCTTATTTTACAAACGAAACCAAACAGAACGGACAACAGAAGTGTTGATTTCTCACTTTATATGACTGTATTACCTCCAGTTTGTATGTTATTCACTCAAACTCAGATTAACTCAGTGTGTGTGTGTGTGTGTGTGTGTGTGTGTGTGTGTGTGTGTGTGTGTGTGTGTGTGTAATAAAGGTCACACTGTTGGGACACAGTAGGTTTTTTGTTGCCTAATCAATCTAACGCTCATTTCCAGCGCACTCCTGCTCAGAAGTGTTTAAAACTGGAAAGTCCACGTGACGTGGAGAAATAAAGATCTCTGAACAGTTTCTCGTACTGCTGAGTGGGATTTCTCCCAGCTCTTGCTGAAGTCCGCCCAACCTCAAAACCGCAGCCAAAAACCCGTCTGTGGGCTGACAGTCAACCAGGGGACGGCGTGAGAGAGGGGTGACAGGATGGGACAGCCAACAGAAATGACTCGTCTCCTCTCAAACATTACAAACCCCCCATTTTCTTTCACTTCTCTACTCTCACATCCGCTCTCTGTCTATCTGGCCCGTTCTCTCTGTCTATCTTTTGTTCCCCTCTCTCTCTCGCCTCGCCTTCTGCTCTCTCGCTCTGTCTGCCTGATGTCACCCAGTTTCTAGAACCAGGCCACAGAGAGATCAGTAGTTTCTGTCTCAGTCTCACACATGCTGGGTAATGCAGTGGTTTATATTTCTATGCGGTCTGAGTTATTTTAGGATCGGGGGGGCAGCTGTCCAGAGCTTTAGCTCCACTGTCCACTCTGGACACAGACAGACGGAACAGGAAAATCCACCAAAGATATAGCGTCAACGGAAAAGTAGCGGTGCTGGGAAATAGAAACGTTTCTACATTTAATAAATCACTAAATGATGCCCAAATGTATTCATGCAGATTCATTAACTTTCAATCGACACTACTTTATTAACACTGACATGGTAACGTTCACCTTGAAACAGTATCGCTGCCTTTTGTAAAAACCTTAATGTTAATTTAATGAGATTATTTAACAGGCAGAAACGGAAGAAGAGGTGGAGAGAAAAACTCAACAGTTATGAATGGAGAGAACGAAAGGAAAGGAAAAAGAAAGTAGAGAGCGCACAAAGTGGGACAGAGCGAGAGAGAGGAAACACAGCAGAGGAAAATGTATGTGGTAGAGATTGAGGAAGAAGAGAGAGAGAGAGAGAGAGAGAGAGAGAGAGAGAGAGAAGCAGCTGTCTGGTGTGTGTGTGTCAACCACAGTGTGTGTCTGGGTCTCTGTGGGAGACGAAACAAGTAGGGTGTGTGTTCCGTCTGTCAGCCAGAAACGAACAACAAGCCACAGCTGTCTCTCTCTCTCTCTCTCACACACACACACACACACACACACCTTTAGGCAATTCAATCACATTTTATTACACTCAAGAAGAGGCTGCTGTGTGTGTGGAGCAGAAATGAGATGGTGTTACATGGTTCTGAAGGGTTTGGGACTCACACACTCTCGGTACCGACCTCAAACGCCAACTGATAATAACAGAGATGGAATTTGACCGCACATTGATGACGGATCGTATGCTTCACCCAGCCCCACAGACACGCCCAGACACTGACACACACACAGGCACCTCCTACACCATACCAGGGCAGAAATAGGACACGCACACACACACACACGCACAGTCTGTTAAGTGTATTTCCCAGAGTCCAGTGGTTTTGTGGAAAGCGTGAGTCACTCAGCCGGAGCTTTAGAGTAAACACTCTTCTCCAGCAACTCACTGTCTGTCTACATGACTTCCTGTACGCAAGTGCGCGCACACACACACTTGATATGGACACTGCCACAAGTTTGTGTGTGTGTGTGTGTGTATGTGTGTATGCTTTACAGGAATTCAAGGCTCAGCTAAAGCTCTCTCAAACACCCACAACACAATGTATAGACAGACCTTAGACTCAGAAAGCTGACCAAGAGGTGTGTGTGTGTGTGTGTGTGTGTGTGTCTGTGTGAACGTCTGTTTACAAACTTTTTGTTTCACAACAGTCTAGCTGAGCTTTCGCCACATTCTCCACAGAGACAGAACAAACGAGAACATGTTGAGAGAGAGAGAGAGAGAGAGAGAGAGGAGAGAGAGAGAGAGAGAGAGAGAGAGAGAGAGAGAGACAGAGAAAGAGAGAGAAACCAGTGGAAAGGGAGGGAGACAGACAGAGAGAGAGTTACTGATTCACACTTTTTCACCCTTAGCCAAGTGGAACTGAGACAAGCCCTGAGGGGGGGAGAGTGTGTGTGAGTGTGTGTGTGTGTGATAGATTCAAGGCCTGTCTCAGACACTACTCAGACACTCACCGTGTGTGTGTGGTTTAGGGGCGAGACGAGACACCAGACGGTATTTCCGGCCCACTTGCAGAGGCATGCAGGAGAAAACGGAGCCACACACACACACACACACACACACACACACACACACACACACACACACACACACACACACACACACACACACACACACACACACCTGCAACAACTATAAATAATGAGGTCTGCTGGTTTACAATCTGTCTGTTAACCCTTTAACTTCGACTGACAGGAGAGCAGGCTCAGGACTCTGTGTCTCAGTTCAGGACACTGTGTACTTTTGTCCCCTATCCAATCTAAAACTGTGGGACAGTCTCATTACAGGACCACTGTCCTAAAATAACAAACTACTACGGCAGCCGTGAAACACAGTGGTGAATATAATGCGACATAAATAATATTTTAGATTTATATTGCTTCCTTCTCAAGCCCAAGACCCTTTAAAATGTACAAGTGATTTTATCGAACGTTCCGTTACTTCATTACGCCCGACAGAAATGATCCAAAACGAACAATGTTTGTCTTTTACTGTGTGTGTGTGTGTAGTTTAGTGTTTTGTCCCTTCATGCCGGTCACGAGCCGGGAGAACAAAAGCGTCCAGGCTTGGTCAAAAGGTCGTGAGATGAAGCGTTTCTAAAGCCCCGGCCCGTTCCTCTGGCTCTTTTTCATTTTAAAAACCTTCCGTGGAAGAATCCACATCATTCTGACCTGAAATCCGAGCCAGCAGACGGGCGGTGATGTAACTCGGGCATTTCCCCCGCCACTTCTGACTGTAAAGGTTTCTAGTGTCGTTTTTTGGTTTTTCTTTTCCAGAGCTCATGGGCGGCTGACGCTGCGGCGTCACATGTTCAGCTGATCGACGGGAGCGACTCCAGGTCGCACGATTCGTGGACGTGTTTGTGAAGCATTTCGGCCTCAATTCTGAGTCAAAATTCCTTACTCGGCGTCTCAGGGTCAACTTTACCAGGCTTCTCAACAGACCCCCTTAACATGTGGGTCTACCGCTCCATTCTCAACCCACAGCAGCAAAATTAAAGCTATTACTCTCAGAACGAAGCCTCTGAAGCGACAGTAATTATATACAGCTTACAGCCTTTTACATTCATGCGTTTGTCAGTTTCCAACGCTGTTTTAATTAAAGTATTTATATGGCATCCATATCGGTTCTTTTTAATATAAATCAAGCTCCAGACGCTAAAGAAGTTCTTTTTTCCGTAAAAGTACATTTCCATTGCTACTATAAGAAAAATAATATTTACAGCCTTTTAGAAGGATCCATTTGTCAGTAAAGACAACAAAATTAGTTTCCAGTGCTACTGTAGAGAAACAATAATATTCAAGGAATCCATTTGTCAGTAAATGTTGTTGTTGTTTTTTTTGTTTTAATATAAAACAAGTTTCCAGTCATCAGTGGCTTTCTGCTCACGTACTGCACAGATCAATATCAGTCGCTTTCTCACACTCTTTCAACCGATCCACACTTAAAGTACAGCTTTCACACACCGTCTCCGCAGACAGGAAAAAGTCTTTCTCTCTCAATTCGAAGACTTTCCATCATGTACACGTGATGAGCTGCATCCTCCTGTTCATCCACGGCTAGTGCTACTGGTTTTGAGCATTTTATTTTCGATTTTCAGAATGGAACATTCCGCAGGAATATTTTATTGTGCTTGAAGGTGATGTTAATCTCAGGTATTGCTTCCGAGTGTTTGCGGACCTCCTGTCTCTTAAAATTAGACGTTCCCAGAAAACGTGTAAGCGATCGGCTTCTATTAATCCACGCCGTCTCTCTCTTATGGATGTGATCGAAGAAAGCAAGATCTTTCCGACGCGTTTGAACACGTTTCATAAAAACGGTCATAAAACTTTCACACCGGGACATAAAAAACAAGATCTGTAATAGTGCAAATATGCAGAAGCAAGTGTAAACATGTGCAGTAAGGGTTTAAAGACCTATAGGGCTGCTATCTCACAACCCAGATTAGGCTTTCGCTTAAGAGGCTTTCGATAGTGAATTACCATTATCATTACAATTCAGTCCAAGACTGGGCTTAACCCACGTCCAGGGTCCGCTGGCCCAAGCCCGTTCACTAATCACAGCACTCGCACTTTTAAAATCTGTTTAGTTTTGAAATAATCGCAACACTATTTATATCTTCTAAGCGTCTTACACAACTTAATATCTCTCCTAAGCGTCTTACATATCAGTGCCCTTTACACTGTGCACGAATTTGATGAAGCGACCAAGGGAGAACTCAGAAACGTTGGGTTTCATCACGTGTACCAACGTAGAGGTTAGTGTCTTTCTCTGAAAACAGTTAAAAGTGTGGCTTTGGTGTATTGTTGCTTGATTTACATCGTGCTACTTATCCGTCCGTCCATTTACGGACCTCCCCCTTCTCACTACAGGACGTTAAAAGGGGTCTGCATCAGGGCGGTCGCAGAGGGTCTCTTTATGGCCGACCCTGTGCTGACCCCAGACACCAATCTTGTACTTACCCTCCAGACCAGCTGCCCCAACACCCCCTCCAAAACTACCTTCCGTCACCCTCCCTCCCTCCCTCCCTCCAACACATGCCATAAAACTGGGTCAACCCTGGTTTACCAAAACAACTCCCGAAAACAAATGCACTCTCAGCAGGCCTCACTGTCCACGGGCCGTCACAAAACACACGCCATCACCTTTAGAGAATACACTCGGCAGACAAAAAGCATGGAATAATTCTGGGCCCGGACTTAGATACAACCCACCCATCGTGGATTACGAGTCGAACAGTTTGAAACGATGACGATTTTTTGAGTAGAGTCTGATCAACTATGCCACCTTAATCTGTTTTCATGTTTAGAAAGGCAGTCGTTTACATTCACAGCCTTTAAAAAGACGCTCTATCCAGAGCGATGTCCAGTTCTTAATTACAGGGACAGTCTCCCTGAAGCAACCTGGGATTAAGGAACCCAGTGGTGGTGGTGCTGGAGGAAGAATTTAAACCTACGAGCTTGGGGTCCACAGGCAAGTATCCTACCACCACTACCACCCTCGTATGACCCAACTATACAGAAGGGAAATGGAATTCATGTCACTATCTAGGTAATAATTCATAAATATTATGATGCTCTAGTGGTAGACTTGTAGACTTTGGTCCGTGGACCAAAAGATCACAGGTTCCAAACACCATTGGTTTCCTGAGCAAGACCCTTAACCCCAAATAGCTCCTAATTACAGGGACTAACTGGAAAAAGAGTGTCTGCTAGGGACTGTACATGTATAAATCTGATGTGTAAAACAAAAGCCACTCGGTTTTTTTTGGACGTCGAAAATGAGGCCCAGACAGTCCCGGATTGTACGAAAGCAGCCCTTACCTTATCCAGCGTCCTCTTCTGGGAGTGGAATTTGCACTTCATCTCGCTGAGCAGCTGTTTGAGTTTGGGCTCGTCTGCCTCTCCCTGGTATCGGCGGCTGAGCTGAAGGTAGCAAGGCCACTTGGCCGAGTCAAAGCCCCAGTGGCAGGTCCTCTTGTCAGGCGAGCGGTGGGAGTGCATGACGAAGTTCTGCGGCGAGAACAGCAGCTGGCACTCCAGGCAGCGCACACAGGGGGCGTCCGGCCGCTGGTAAAACTGAGGCACGAACAGACCCTGGCACTTACCCAGGCACTGGTGCTCCACCTGGAAGCCAGTCTCAGGGTCCTTCACTTTCAGCAAAGCTGGCTCCACCTGGACATTAGCACCGGGACGCAGGAGGGCGTTGCACAGCCGCTGGGCGTCTGTCAGCGTGATGAGCCCACAGGACGGGGCGTTGAATGGCAGGATGCCCAGGACCTTGAGGATGTGCAGCTGGTCAGCATCACAGCGGGAGCAGTAGACATAGAGCTCGTCACAAACGGCGTTAATCTGCTGCAAGGAGAAATCCCGCAAAACCGAGTTGAGCACCTGTGGGAGACAGAGACGTTTCTCCCCACCAACCACGAAGCAGGAGATGGACTCTCCCTCCAGGTTGGAGTGTGTGAGCTCAGTGGAGCTGTCGCAGGGAACCAGCAGAGGCCCCACGCCCAAAAAAGACGGCGAGGGAAGTGGCGCCATGCCTCCCGGAAGGCTGGCCTCTTGGGCCGACTTGGCCGAAAAGGCAGCCGGGCCACCCAGAGAACTCTGGCTGCTGAGGGTGAACTGGGCCAACGTGTGCTTGAGCCCCGGACTCAGGTCCAGAGCCTTCCCAGCATGTGACTCCTGCCCATCGGCATCCAGTTCGCGCCGCGGCTCATCCTCCACCTGCTCCCGCTTCACCTTGGTGCACCTGGACGGCAGATCCAGGCCGGCACGCCGCTTCAATTTCATCTCCGCCATCACTCGCTTTTTGATAGGCGCGTCCTCCAGGCTCTCCCGGTACAGTCTCTTCATGCTGCTCTTGAACGAAGACGGGTCTTTGAAGGGAGTTTTCGTCTGAGTGGTGGCCATGTTTGCCTTTAGGAGTAACACTGGTTTCAGTTGGCACTTAAACGCTGAAATTCTTGAGTTTGATGTTGTTTTTTGCTCTATGAATAATTATAAATCCTCATCCGTCCAGTGTGCATGATGGTGATGGAAACTTTGGTGTTGGTCAGTTTTCTATAAAGGCAAAAATCAGAGAAAAGATCTTGAAACACTTCTGACTAACCATCCATCTTTTAATGTAATGCAAGCTTAAAACACAACAAACAAACATTCAGCCTCACAGGCCAGATGTGACCAAATGGCGAAAACAACAAACTTTACAGGACCAGCTCTGAACTACAGCAGGGTGCCAGCTGGCATGGGAACGTGCCACTTTTGTCGAGGCTTGTGACAACACTAGGTTGTTAAGCCATTCATGTCGATCGCTGATATTTATGAGGAGAAAACGCATTTTCACCTCATCAGCTCGCCGTACTTGGCATGTAACTGGGCCGGTGGCGCCCCACTGACCCCTCTGA